>JBBPRI010000018.1:0-169844 GCA_038092955.1 Boletus pseudo-olivaceus
CGCCATCGGATCTCCCCTGAGCCCTCATCCTTCCATCCTCGTAGTCATCACCCCTAGTATTTTCTACATACACATCCCGAATACAATCTATCCCCCTTTTCCGTGCTCACAGAGCGACATACAAAGATTGTCACACTGAGGCGTGATGAGGCACGAAACAGCCCCAGTAGTAAGTCTTCGTACAAGCGAAGTGGCGTGGCATTCCTTTCTCTCTTCTCGCACCCCAACTCGCTGTCCTCGACTCCTCCCCAGTCACCGCTGCTCGTCGCTCCCCAACTCGTCCAACTCGACCCACTCTCCTTTTCTTCCCCATGGCTGACCCAGCTCTCGAGGTTCCCCCTGATTTCGCCGCAGCCGTCTACCGCCCCCTCGTCGAAGCTCTCATACACGCCAACCAGATAGACCAACAGGAAGCCATCGACAGACTCTTCCAGATCTGGGAAGCAGACCATCACCAGCGAGTCCTCGCTTGGAACAGAGCGCGAGACGCCGACCAACGCCGACCTGACCCCCCCCAACAAGGAGATCGCCCCCAGCAGGAGAGAGACCACCCCGATCCACGTCATGATGAACCCCAAGATGCTGATGAACCCCCCAACAACCTTCCCCCCGTCCCCGACCCCGACAATGGAGAGGGCGACAAAAAGAAAAACAAGTTCATCCCTATCACCAGAGGCAAACCCCCCCCGGAAGTCATCGTTCCCCGACCTTCCCAGTATGCCCTGCAGAAAATCGCCAACTTCGAATTTGTCGAGCTATGGTATTTTTCCCGGGAAGGCTGCTTCGAAGCCGCCAAAACCCAAAAATCGCAAGCAGACGACACTTTCGGCATCACCAGCTCCCATGACATCCTAACTCTCCGCCCAGTAGCCTCGGTCAAAGCCTCGCGCAACGCCAAAGCCGACCACGAACTATCTTTTGGTGATTTCCTACAAGCCAAGAACGCGTACCTGCATCACGCCAAACAAGCCTCCTGGCCAGACTCACACATTGACGTCCTCGCAGAGTTCTTTTGGCACCTCGAAAACCACCCCATGCGTCACGCCGAAAACGGCGACCTCGCTGTCCTGCACTACGCTGCCCGTGTCCGCCGCCAATGGCACGACGACATCAAATTCAAACCCACCAATCTTTTCGACATCTCCCTCATCAACAGCGCCCTCATGACAGCAATCGCCTTCGAAATCAACTCATCCATCCAAGCGAAGAATTCGCGCAGGGTAAGCTCCCCCCCACCTTCGCCCCTTACCACAACACTAACCAACCTCTCCCAAATACTCACCACCCCCGCTTCCTCTCACCCCACCCCACCCATCACCGGTGACGCCCCATCCACCGCCGTGTAAAAAACCCCACCAACCTCGCCGCATCCAGGCAGAGTCCTCATATGACTCATCCCCCTCCCTCTCCCGCCGGCCCCGCCGCTCTCCATACCCACGCTCTGGGGACACCTCCCATGAACGCCACCGCAACTCGCGTTCTGCATCCCCCCCCCGCCACCGATTTCGTCCCTCACCGGGATCGAACACATCGGCACCCTCCCAGTCCTCCCCAATGGCACCAAAATCGCGCCGCCGACGCTCCAGCAGTGGCTCCTCCTCATCCTACAAATCTGCCTGCCCCGTCTGCCTCGGACGCCACCCCCACCGCGTCCACGAGTGCAACAACCCCAAAGCCTGGGACAACAAGCCATCCTACGCCCGCCGCACCACCGAAGGTCGCATCATCGACAGCGATGGTTCCACCCTCTGCAGCGACTGGCAAAAGCCAAACGGATGCTCCCGCCCCCACAAATCCGCAAAGCACCTCTGCTCCGGATGCGGAGACCCAGGCCATGGCGCCCAGAAATGCCCCCGCGCGCAACCTCGCCCAAGTCCCAACGCCATATAATCCAGACGCCTGGATTCACCTCCTAACTACCTTCCGCCTACATACCCGATACCCGAACATACACAACGGTCTCAGATATGGCTTCAATGCCGGTCTCCCCCCCCTCTCTTCCACCTTCTCTCCCCCCAACAATCCTTCCTTGATCGAACACCACGCTGTCTTCCAAGACATTGTACAAAAAGAATTCAGCAAAGGTAGATACAGAGGTCCTTTCTCCCAGTCCGAAGCCGAGAACCTACTCGGACCCTTCCAATCCTCCCCCCTCTCCCTTGTTCCCAAACCCGGTAAACCCGGCAAATTCCGTTTAGTACAAAACCTCTCCTTCCCCCACTCCCCCATACCTACTCCGTCCATAAACTCTTTAGTCAACCCCGACGACTTCCCCTCCCCCTATAGCACCTTTAATATAGTCTGTTTAGTCCTATCCTCCCTCCCCCCAGGTTCCCAAGGCGCTGTCAGAGATGTCGCTGAGGCCTACCGAACCATTCCCCTCCACCCCTCACAATGGCACGGTCTCGTAGTTCGCCTGTCTGACTCATCCTTTGCAATCGATACGAACACATGTTTCGGTTTTGCACCATCCGGAGGATTGTACGGCAACCTCGCTAGCGCAGGGACCGACATAATGCGAGCAATGGGCATCGGCCCCATCCTCAGATGGGTCGACGATCACCTATTCCTCCGAATTCCCCTCCACCATCTAAACGACTACAATGCACTACGAGCCGAAACCGCACTCCGCATCGCACAGAATAACGGTTACCAGACCAAAGGAGGACGATCCTGGTTCGCAGGATCCACCCTCCCCAACGGCCAAACCGAAGAGTACGATGAAGACTTCACCTTTCCCCTGCAAAACCTATCCCACCAATCTCCACGCCCCCCGCCCGATTTCCCCTTCTGCTACAACATCGACGACATTGACCGCATTTCCGCCACCCTCGGGATCCCCTGGGAAGAATCAAAAGACATCCCCTTCTGCGATTCCCCCACCTTCATAGGTTTCACATGGGATCTCCCCAACCTCACAGTCCGACTTGCCGAACCTAAAAGACTCAAGTACATCGCCGCCCTGACCCAATGGGAATCACGACGAACCCACACACTAAACGACGTACAAAAGTTACACGGCAAACTCGTACACGCAGCACAAGTATTCACCGAAGGTCGCCCTTACATCACCAACATCGAGGCCATGCTGTCAATCTTTGGACCCCGCCCCTTCGTACCCCGCACACCCCCTCGAGGCACCCAAGATGATATAAAATGGTGGCTCGCCCGCCTCTCCACCCCCTCTACCCCTTCCCCCCTCCCCTCCCCCCAACCCATCACCATCCTACCAGCATACTCTGATGCGAGCTCCACCACAGGTATCGGCGTTCTCCTCAACGGGCGCTGGCGCGCATGGTCCCTCCGCCCAGGATGGAACTCCAGCGGCCGCGACATTGGCTGGGCCGAGAGCGTGGGATTCGAACTCCTCATCCTCGCCATCCTACACTCAGGCGCCTCCAACATTCATTTCCAAGTTCTCGGCGACAACACAGGCGTCATCGACGGCTGGCGCAAAGGACGGAGCAGAAACCGCCCCACAAACGACGTATTCAAACGCATTCTCGCCACCTTGGCTGAAACCAAATGCACGGTCCACCCCAGATACATCCCTAGCGCTGACAACCCCGCCGACGGTCTTTCGCGCGGAATATATCCCCCCTTACATCTCCGGCTCCCTTCCTTCCCCATCCCCGACTCACTCGCCCCGCTCCTCACTGAGTACACCGGCCCTTAAGGAAACCCCCCGCACCACCACCCGACCATCCCTCATTCATTCAGCCATCGCTCGTTCGCAATGTGACCCCCCACCCCACGTTCCCATCACTCAACGTCCCATGCGCCCGGACTGCCCCGCCCAATCCCGCCTCACCCAATGGCTGCCCCACTCCCCAAGGAGCCCGTCGTCCTCCCTCTCAACATCCGAAGTCCAACGAATCTACAATGTTATCTCACTTGCATGGGCAGATTCCACCAAAGTGACCTACGGCGCCGGATTACTCGCCTACCACACCTTCTGCGACATCAAGGGCATCCCCGAAGAAAACCGCGCTCCCGCCCAGCGCGACATCATCGCCCTTTTCCTCTCCACACTCGCAGGGACTTACGCCGGCAGCACCATCACAAACTACTTCAACGCCATACACGCATGGCACACGGTACACAACATAGAATGGAGTCTCAATCAGGACGAGACCGACGCCCTGATCAAGGCAGCAAAGTCCCTCGCTCCCCCAACGTCCAGACGCCCGCTCCGCGAACCATACACCATCGACATCATCATAAAAATCCGCTCTAAACTCGACCTCTCCACCCCCCTTCACGCCTCTGTCTTCGCCTGCCTCACCACACTCTTTTTCGCCACAGCCCGCACCGGCGAATTCACTGTCCGCAACCGCAATGACTTCGACGAACACAGACATGTCACGGTCGCATCACTGTCCACCCAACGTGACAGGAATGGAAATGAAGTCACCAACCTCCACTTGCCGCGCACCAAAGCCGCTCCCCAAGGGGAGGATGTCCAATGGGCGAAACAAGATGGCCCTGCTGACCCCCTCGACGCCCTAGCCAACCACCTCGCCATCAACAAACCCCCTCCCTCCCAACACCTCTTCGCCTATCAAGTAAAGAGCGGTTTCCACCCCCTCACCCGGCACAAATTCCTAAAAGTCCTTGACAGCGCCTCGAGGGCCGCCGGCATAACTCCCCTCAAGGGTCATGGCATACGCATTGGCTCTACGCTGGAATACTTGCTCCGGAACATCCCCTTCGACGTGGTCAAAGTGAAAGGCCGCTGGGCGAGCGACGCCTTTCTCTCATATCTCCGCAAGCACGCGCAAATCCTCGCTCCGTACATACAGTCCAAACCCACACTGCATCAATCCTTTCTGCAATATACCATACCGCCAATCCGCAGATAAACCCGTAAGTACCATACACCGTCCGTCTCCTACCATGTCGGGTACCTGCCGTTTCACTACGCGCGTCGCCAGACTCCTACACCATCGGGATCGCAGCTCATCAGTCCCGACAGGTACTCCCGTTCCGGACCGGAAAGCGCCCAGCGCTTCCGCCATCGGATCTCCCCTGAGCCCTCATCCTTCCATCCTCGTAGTCATCACCCCTAGTATTTTCTACATACACATCCCGAATACAATCTATCCCCCTTTTCCGTGCTCACAGAGCGACATACAAAGACCTGTTGCTGGTATTTGATACATGTATTTCGTTGCGATGCGCCTCGTACAGGCATCATTGTGAAGAAGGTGACGACAAGGAACCCTCCAGATGTGATATGTCCTCTTTCTTCTCATTAGCAGCTGTCCCTCTGATCTCTTTTCGAGCGTCTGAGAAGTGTACGGCAACCTCATCTCCAAATAATCCGTTGATCTCCTCCAGGGAAAGTCCTTTGGTCTGAAACTGTGTCAGTCCGATCTCTGGCAGACCCTTATCCACAATCTTACTTCTGGAAACCACCGCCATATCACCGCAATATCGATGACCGTCAGCCCGATGAACATCACATAATACCACCACTTGATCTTTCCCAGTGCTGTAGGCCCTGCCTCGAGGAAAATGACCGTACTCAAGAAAGTACCGATCATTGAGAATGCCATGCCCTGTGAACGGATGTGTGTGGGGAAGAGCTCGGAGCAATAGACATAGGACGTGGCATCTATGCCACCGGCGTAAAAAAAGATGAACAAGAAGATGAAGAAGACGCCCAAGGCGTTCGTAACATGGGCGTTCGGTGATGCGTATTGAGATTCCATGACGCACTCCAGGGAAAGTGTGACCATACAACCCGTCAGGCCAATAACTAAGTTGCAGGACGGAAACACTCAGTGGTAGGGGGAGGCAGCACGGGGAGGTTTCTTACTGAGCAGGCGGACACGACCCACGTAGTCCATGACGAAGGATGCGAGGAAGTTGGCACCTGTTGCCACTGTTACGTAGAGAGCCCCGAGTATGAGTACCATCCCCCCAGTGATTCCGAGACCTTGATACAAGTTAACCATATAATCTGCCACAGCCAGATTGGGCGTCAGCATCAGCCAATCGTAATGGTAGAGTCCGGAGTATAATTGCATACTGACTGTAGACAACCATAGCTCCTGTGGCCTGGGCAGAATACTGGGTAAAGAATCCCATCCACATACGCTTGCGATACGATGGTCGCTTGAACATCTGACGTACCCCACCTCCGGCGACCCAAGCTTGAGAATCCAATTCAACTTGCTTGACCATCTGATGAAATTCTCTTTGAGCAAAGTCATAACGCTCCGATTCAGGGCCTGCGATGTCGTGGGCATCGATGTGGAGTTTCGAAACTATTTCCCAACTTTCGGCGTGCCGGCCTTGCATCAGCACTAGAAAAAGGACTGGTCAACCTGATATCTCTGGAGTGTCATCTATACAGATTGATGCGCACACCATCGCGGTGATTCTGGGATCCACGGGCTACAACAGAGGAGGGCTAGCGGACAGACGCATTGAAGGGCGAGAGGGAAACGCCACTGAAAACTCGTGTTCGAAGAATAGTAGGTCCCTACGCCTACCCATCCCGCTATAGCGTATCCGAAGACGATCCATGCGCCTGGTAGATACGCACAAGCTGCTGAATTGCTGAACAACAATGGCGCAGGTAACACAGCGCACCGTGTTGACCAACAAGTAGCCCCCTGGCAGACGGTGGAGAGATCTCGGCTTGGAAAATGGGAATGAGTACCACCATCATTCCGATCCCCCAGCCAGTGATAAACCTTGCTGCAAGCAACATCGCAAGGTTCACCGATCCAGTTTGAAGGGCTCCTCCGACAATACATACGAGGTTCGCCGTGTTCATCGTCACCTTCCTACCGTATCGGTCGCATATGTAACCGACAAGAAGAGCCCCAAACGTTCCACCAGCTGAGAAGAGCCCATTGATGGCACCTTCAATGCGGGTCGTATAGGAAAGGTTGGTGGTGAGAGAAAAGTAAGAGAGGAAACCTGGTTGGCCGAGTGTGTTGGATATGACGCTGAATGCGTAGCCGTATGTTAAGCTCCCCAACGTCAGTATAAAGATGACGCGCAGATTAAATGCCGAGTAGTGCGCCATCGAGAAAGACAGAACGCCTCTGAGACGATCAGGTCTACACGAGAAAGCCCATGGACTCAAGTTCCGCAGAGGCCTCCCATGGATCAACGATAAACTCTGTCATTACGTAGCGCTGAAGGAGAGCAAAACAGGGCATGCGGAGGTCAGCTGGGTGCAGGTGTGATTTATTCTCGCATGAAGTGGCACACTTACTGACGTTCCGGGGCGGCCCCGTCCGTTTCCCTAGTCTGGTGACCAAACCATGGTATGACAGTCTCAGAAGACGAAAATGGATTGAAGGCTTGTCCGGACGACACACCGGTCATGTATGCTGCGATGTCACCTTTGTCAACCTGGACGCTTGAAAGAGGTGACTGTAGTCGATCGAGTTCGACGAAGGAGCGGGCAACTTGCGTGACGTGCAACTTCAGAGAGTGATTCAGCATCAACTACTACTGTAATTTACACACAATCTTAGGTAGGTAAGATGCTTGTAAATTTACTGATTAGTACGGGGTCTTTGCACTGAACCTCGACAAGGACGATTCACGCAGCTGCGTAGGCAGCAAAGATGGCCGGAGGCGGTTGCGCACACAATACGAGATTGAATTTATATACTCAGCCCAGATACTTATATGTATCAGCGGTGTTGAGAGGTAAGCTTGTCTTCGTTCACGCCGACTTAACCTTTATTATATCTTCTAGTTCTAGCATTCTCCACCTGCGATGGTTCAAACAGGAGGTGGCCTTGCATGGCAGACTCATCGGTCTCCCTAAGTCAAACCTGTTGATTCAAGGCCTGACCGGCCTTAGGAAGACATATGAGATTTTGACTTTGATCACGCGACCATCATGGGAGATTTACAATCCTGCGAACGTCTCCAGGTCTTCGTTCCGCACGCTATTTATGTCTCTGAAGTTTTCCTCACACATGGTTGACAGATGGCCTGAAAGTAGTGCTTCGGATAACTGAAGTACTGCTTCCTGTTGGCACTCAGCGTCGGGCGCAGTCGTAACCCGGGTCGACGCATAAGTAGTCAGGCGTCGTCAGCAATCGCACTCGTCAGGTTTTGGTGGTAGCCAGTGGTAGCCGATGGTGCCCATCATAATTCCACTGATGCTATCTCGGCAAGCCAAAATGAATCTGCCATGTTACAGATTCATGCCTTGAAAGTACTTTGGTGACAACACTACTTGATCGCTACGTTTGTCAGCCAACGTCGACACTGATGAGAAATTTGAGAATATGGAGACCATACGATAGCCGGTAGGTGTGGCCGCAGATATAAATTGAAACTCTCACCGACTCCCCATGTGTACCTTCTAAGCTCATACTAAGACGATGACACTCACTACAAATGCTCGCCTGGTTTTCAATGAGATCCCAACAGGTGGGTCGGCAAGCCAACTTTTTGGGGCAATCAGGCATAGTTGTTGACACCGATGAGACAGATTACCCTATTCCTGGTCGCACAGTGGTGCACGATGCAGGCCACACAATCGACCTCGAGAATGTACCCTTGCGCGGGGGAATTCTCTTGAAAACATTGGTCTTATCGATAGATCCCTATATGAGAGGCCTTATGAGAGACCCAAGCATCAATTCATATAGGGTGAGTTATCGTTGGAAATCGCAAAACGTATGCAGAGTCGGTTCTCTGATAACTCGTGGACCCGTGTTTAGCCTGCTTTTCAACTCGGACAGCCGTGGGTGTCGTTTCTTGTCGCCGCATTACACTCCGAGTATAACGTATCATGCGTCATTAGGCTTCGAAATTTTGGTGTATGCGTCATCATTCGTTCCGAGAATCCCGCTTTCAATGCTGGCGATCATGTATATGGGATTTTCCGTGAGTGATTATACTAGTGAAACGTTTGATGTCAGTTGGATCTTAGTTTGGCACAGCATTTGAAGAGTACTCGGTACACACCCAAGTCGAGGGCATCAGCAAGATAGAGAACAAGTACAACCTCCCTTGGAGTGTGTTTGTAGGAGCAGCTGGTATGCCAGGTATGATCGCCCAGCCTGTCAGAAGAACATCATGTGATTCATTCGTTTTGTCTCGAAAAGGTCAAACAGCGTACTGTGCTTGGAAGGAGTACGCCCAGGCAAAGAAGGTAAGCAATGATGACGATCCCTTGTGCTCGTAGCTTATCGCGATCGGAAGGGGGAAGTGGTATTCATAAGTACTGGAGCCGGCGCGGTCGGATCGTGCGTCTCTCCGTCCTTCATTGCTAGGTGTTCATTCATAAAACTCGTGATCCTTTAGTCTTGTCATTCAATTCGCGAAGCGCGACGGCCTCAAAGTGATTGCCTCGGCAGGCTCAGATGAGAAGGTTGGATTCATGAAGGAACTTGGTGCAGATGTAGCCTTCAACTACAAGACCACAAAGACATCCGAGGTGCTCGAGAAGGAAGGTCCGATCGACGTGTATGTTGTTTTACCTATTTGAACAAGGGTAATGATGGTTGACTTGTTGTATAGGTATTGGGACAATGTCGGAGGTGAGACTCTCGGGACAGCGCTGGAAGCTGCAGCCAAATATGCACGCTTCATCGTGAGTCCAACTGTTAACAATGGAATTTTCAGCATGACTTGATGTTTTTTCAGGAATGTGGAATGATCTCCACGTATAACGCGAAACCCTACCCAGTGGTGGTGAGTATCAAATCCAACTGCCCGGGATCCCGGGATCATGATTCAGAACCTGCTGTTTTGTATCCACCAGAACTTGATGAACATTGTGACGAAAGAGCTCAAACTTTATGGTTTCCTTGCGTGGTCCGTTCTTCCAAAGTACAAGGATAATTTCTACGCTGAGGTACCTGCCCTGATTGCATCCGGCGAGCTCAAGTTGAGAGAGGATCCCGCGAAGGGTCTTGAAAGTGTTGGGGAGGCGATTTTAGCAGTACAAAAGGGTACGAACACGGGCAAGAGCGTCATCGTCGTAGCAGATCAGTAGATGTTATGCTAATATCTCATGATGTAAGCACTGCCATCTTTCTCTACCTCCTCCCCAAGTGTCCGAATCTTCCCTGTTCTCAACAACATACATTTTATACCCTTTTTCAAATCCAACCTCGGTATCGGTACTCCTTTGCCCAGGTCGATTCTTTCGAAGTCGACAACAAAATTTGCTAGACGGGGCTGGGGTAACTGAAAGGCAGGGGATGGCATCATCCTCTCGGTAGTATCTGTGGGAAAGGTTGAAGGTCGATTGTTGGAATTTATTTTCCCAACAGGGGATGCCTCAGCGTCTTGGGGCTGCACATGGACCAAAGTCTCAGCAGTAGTCCGGTTCGACGCCGCCCGGCACACTTCTGGTGCGGCAACCTTCGCCTGCTTCGGCACCGGTGACTCGTGCTGAGCGGACCGCCGGCGTTTCTTGCCCACTTTTACACTCGGTACATCTGGTTCCTCGACAGCGCGCGCCTTCCCCTTTTCCTTGTTCTTTGCGATGAAACTAGGCTCTTTCCATGCTTCTGGGTCGTGTCTTGGGACGTGGGCAGGGCTTGCCCTTTCTTGTACCTTATGCTCGGTTCGACCGACAGAGAGGATAGGAGCACGTGAAGATACTGCCCGCTCGTCTTCCAATGAAGCTGAAAAAAGTGAATGCATAGGACTCCGGGACCCAGGGCACTCAGACGATTGAGTGGAACGGTGGATGGGAACCCCATTGGTGTCTTGTTTATTGGGGGATGGGTGTTGTATGACCGAATCGATAGCCGGACGTGAGGGCTGACGTGGTGGAACGCTTTGGAGTGTAGGATGAATCTGGACCTTATCAGCGGATAACTGGTTATCTTCGTGGTTGGCATCGGCGCCCCCTTCGCCCGTGTCATGTGTTGCGGTGTGTGCGTGCAACCCAACCTCCGTCCGTATGGTACTGTGTGTCGATTGCAATTCGTCGGTCTGTTCCTCGATATCAGACGTTCCTACTTCAAGTACTTCAATCTTTGGAACACTCGGGGGGGGAGGCCGATCCGATCCTGACCCCTGCTCTCGTGTGGGGGCGTCGGTTTGTTCAATCGTACACTTGTCTTCCGCCGAGGTGGTTTCCTGCTCGTCGATATCGCCATGTATGGCCAAAGACCCTGCAAACATCTTCGACGTACGTATTGACGTGTTAACTAGCCTTTCTTCTCTAGGCGTGGATGCATCAGCAGGTTTAAACTCCTTTGCAAGAGATGACGGGAAAGCGGGTGAATGTGACAGTAATTGAGGCTGCGACTGTTGCGACTGTGAAATATGTTGCGATTGTGAATATGATTGGGACGATCCTGTACCAGATGCATCAGAATTGGGTACTAGAATCTGAACTGGGCCTTGCTTGGTGGGATCTGGTCGGGAAAAGGGGAGTCCTGGGTGGGGAACCTTTCTTTGAATGTTCTTCCGAATACCCATAGGCGTTGGTAACGAAGACGATGGAAGGGATAAGGAAGAGCTCGGGGGAGGCGGAGACGAACGAGGGAGCTGTTGGGGATGACGAAGTAGAGAGCAAGTAGATGGTTCTGGAGAACTGTGAGGGGGTGAGGAGGACCGACGTATTGGAGAGCGTTTGATGCGCTGCGCAGGCGTAGGTGGTTGAAGAGAACGGGTATCTGAAGTGATCGCAGTATCCGTTGTGGCGTGCCCCTCTGTATCAGAGGGTAGATGCGGAATAATAGGCAGGACCTCTGGTTCGTCATGCTGTTGGATTCCATTCCCAAAAGGAAATACGTTGGCTTCGTCTGGGGCAACCGGACTGCCTCTGTTCGATGGTGACCAATCTGTCGGTGT
Source organism: Boletus pseudo-olivaceus (assembly GCA_038092955.1). NCBI lineage: Eukaryota > Fungi > Basidiomycota > Agaricomycetes > Boletales > Boletaceae > Boletus > Boletus pseudo-olivaceus. Next base: position 11,803 of record JBBPRI010000018.1, read on the forward strand.
TCCTTGCCGTTGTACGGAAGTAGGCGAAGGTGTGCGATGTGGTGATGTGAGACATACTAATGGCCCGCGGGGTTCAAGTTGGCTCGCGGCGCCCGAAAGTGGTTCAACGGGAGGATGACTGAGTTCTGTCTCTGCATGGTCAGAGTCGGATTGTGAGCCCACCGTCGTGTAAGGGGATATGCGTACGTATAGGTCGTTCTTCCACTGCTGGCTTGGCCGCAAATTTCCATGGATCAACCTCGACTTTCTAGTCATTCAACTTAACACATTTCGAACGTTACAAGAAATAAATTAGCTCACCCGCCAGCGTTTAGCATACGCCCGTTTAAGGTCCTGGGGTCGTTCGGGTTTGGGTTTCGCGACATCATCGGTTGGTCTGAGTCTCTGATATTGGGGGGCGGGAGACGGCGGGAAAGGAGGTGGAGATGGTAGTGCTTTTTCGTTCTGCACAAGGTCTTGCTGCTTGCGAAGCTTTAAGACGTTTCTGAACGAGGCCATTAAACCAGGACGCTGGATATATGCGCGAACTTACCCACCCCCACCGTCCTGGCGAAGACCTAAAATCCATTCTTTCACGTTCTCGTCTGACTCGAGATCACGGGGGTTGCCAAAGAGGTGTCCGCCGGTGCCTATCGAAGAGACATAACCAATTTCAAGTGATATGTGGGATACGCGCGTATTTCCGAACGCATTTGGACAGAGAGGACGCGGGGAGAACATAGGGCGATAGCTGGAAACAAAAACGAGGAAGAAGCGAGAGTTGATAACGCTGCGACCATGAGCGCTGCTAGAAGGACTGAGAAGGTGATATGTAGGGGCGACAGGAGCATAGCTGACCTCTTGTACTTGTCTACGGCGTCTTTTGAGATGCGAACGGGTACTCTGTAATCCTTATCGGATATCCAAGCCCAAACGTAGCTGTCTTCTTGATAAGTGAGCAGCTGAGGGCATATCAGCATTTGCGAGTAAACTAACGAGGAACGTACGTCTGTGAGCTGAACTCTCTTTTTCTTGTTTGATACTGGGGCATTGTAAACCTGGGCGCCATATGTTTCCGCGACATCCATGAAGTAGTCGCGGATCCACGGACTCGACATCGACTCGGACATGGCGGGCAAGCATAGACTTGTTCCTGTCACGTTACGCGCCTGTCATGTCACGCGTCATTAGTGTCATGTGTAAAATCACGTGACCGATACGCGTTCTGGTTGAATTGGGATTGGACTTGCACAATGAGACTTCATTGATATCTGGTGACGATGGTGCGACGAAAACCATCGCCAGCTGGGCACGACGACGACGACGACGAGCAACGCTACTCCGTGTACAGGTATGCTTTCTTGTGCTCTTACCTCCCATGACACTCCTCACCCCACCCCAGCTTGCCAGATTCTGTGGAGCATCAAGAAGCCCAGCCGAGACAACCTCCAGAGCGATACCAACCAGGCCAACTCTTGCCCACCATCATGACCGGCGAAACCCTCGACATTGACGACCCTTCTTCATCCACACACGATCATGATCCATTTACCGTCCCTCACTCGAGACCTAATTCACTCTACACCGACCATTCAGATACGCGCCCTCTCTCTCAATATAGCCAACACAGTCAGTATTCCAGCCGTTCGCTGCCCCAGCCACCAGCGAGCGTCTCCGTCCATGTTACCGGTAATCCTTTCAGCTCGACACCGACTGTATACGCGCCATATGGTGCGGATGGGCTCTCGGTGTCATACAATGGCACTGTTGATCACTTTCAACATGATACAGAGGCATTTGCTTCGGGCGTACATCCCCGTCAAACTTACCACCCGCCACGGTCACGTTCTCCAACTCCTTTTGGTGACGACGAAGACTATAGACTCGACGAGAACAACGTTGCACACTACACGGGCTATTCCCAATCCCATGATCCCGGTCATGTTTCTGAAAAATTCGAATATGATGACGACTATAATGACGAGTACGACATATCTCAGTATGCGGACGCCCCAGGCGAAGATGACGGAATGGAAGAGGGCGAAAAGACCCCTTCTTTGTCCACTTCCACCGAACCAGAAACTCCAGTCGAGACCATGCATTTTGGACCCGCCCCCATTGGTCGCGTCCGGCGTAGACTGAAAAAGAAACGTGTTCAACTTACCAACGGGAACTTGGTCGTCGATCTCAGTGTCCCACCCAAGCTTGTCTTGCCTTACCGCGGAGAACCAGAAATGATTAAAACCAGGTATACCGCCGTCACCTGTGATCCCGATGATTTCGAGAAAGAAAAGTTCTTCCTTCGTCAGAACGAGAGTGGGCGTACTACAGAGTTATTTATCGTTATTACTATGTACAACGTGCGTCCCGCATGTCAAGTTGTTATCCTCGTCGAGCATGCTAACATACAGCTGTGTACAGGAAGACGAGGTTTTGTTTTGCAGGACCATGTATGGTGTGATGCGGAACATTGCACATCTCTGTTCCCGTAAACACTCACAAACTTGGGGACCAGACGCATGGAAGAAGGTTTGCCTCAGTCTAAGATCTACTTATTTTTTCGGGCTGACAGTACATCGTAGGTCGTAGTCTGCATCGTTGCCGACGGACGAAAGAAGGTTCATCCTCGCGTCCTTGACTGCCTTACCCTCCTAGGTGTTTACCAACCTGGGGACCACATGAAAAACACCGTGAACAATAAAGAAGTGACCGCCCATCTATTTGAATATACGACCTCCTTTGCCTTGGATCCGAACATCCAGTTCAAGTATCCGGACAAAGGCATCGTACCCACGCAAATCATTTTTTGTATGAAAGAAAAGAACCAAAAAAAGATCAACAGCCACCGATGGTTCTTCAATGCGTTTGCGCCGATGCTACAGGTAGGCGGAAAGAGGGTCCGTGCAGAACTAGATTGACCTGCGTTCCGTAGCCGAACGTGTGCGTATTGTTGGACGTTGGCACTCGCCCCGGGAACAACAGCATCTATCGTCTGTGGAAGACGTTTGACGTCAACTCAAACGTCGGTGGTGCTTGTGGAGAGATTGCGGCATACAAGGGCAAGAACTGGAAATACTTATTGAATCCCTTGGGTAAAGTGACACAGTTGCATAATTTGTGCACTTGCACTAATTGTCCTTGCAAAGTTGCTGCGCAGAACTTTGAATACAAGTTGAGCAATATCTTGGATAAGCCCACCGAGAGTATGTTTGGGTATATCAGCGTTCTGGTGAACATGGTTGTTCTACATATAAAACAATAATTCACATGCGCATAGCCTGGCGCGTTTTCCGCTTACAGGTATGTATGCAAGGACGTCGGAGTGCTGTCTCTGACCTTGCTGGACCCGCACAGGTATATTGCTTTGCAAAACAACAAAGATGGCCATGGTCCTCTCGCTTCCTATTTCAAAGGCGAGGTTCTCCACGGCAACGATACGGATATTTTCACGTCAAACATGTGTAAGTGACCCGCACCACTCACCCGTTCGTACGCTGACGAGATGGAAGATCTCGCTGAGGATGTGAGGGACTTGCGATTTTTGTGCAATTCTAAACTCATGCTTTCCAGCGTATCCTTTGTTTCGAGCTGATAGCCAAATCCAACTCTAGTTGGTACGGTTCTCACTTCACTGTCCTCGAAACCCAATTCATCCGTCTGTTCTTCAGGGTGCTCAAATACGTCAAGGGAGCGATCGGCGAGACTGATGTTCCCGAATCGCTCCCAGAGTTCATATCTCAGCGTCGGCGATGGCTGAATGGCTCTTTCTTCGCCGCAGTCTATGCCATCGCGCATGTCGGTCAAATCATGCGTAGTGGACATAGTCCGTGGAGGAAGATGACGCTGCTTTTAGAAACAGTGTACAACTGCATCAATATGGTGTTTTCGTGGTTTGGGATCGTGAGTTTGATGTAATATTCGCATGTCTAATACTAAGCGGGATTGTCTTAGGGAAACTTTTATCTATTCTTTGTAAGCAGCTGACTTGCGACTGCTGGTATGCGTGACAAGGGTCAGGCTGACCTGAAAACGGCAAATAGGTTGTGCTAAGTTCATCTTTGGAGGATAAATCGTTTGGATTGACGAATATCCAGTACTTTAATGCAATAGTTCAAGTATGCTACATTTCTTTTCCGACGAGCCACGTTTTGATGAACCATCTCTTCAAAGTATTTCCTAGCTTCGATCATCGTCGCCTGTTTCCTTATGTCAATGGGGAACAAGCCGAAAGCGTATGTCTTGCCGATTTCCGCCCAAGTCGTTCTTACCGAGTCCGCGTTCTAGTGCTCATCTCAAATACAAGCTTGCGTCAATCTTTCTAGCTGTCTTGATGGTCTACCTAATCATCGCATCTGTGCTCTGCGGGATAGCAGCTGCCTCTCAAGCTGGAGGAAGTGTTGTACTACTGAGCATTTGCGTCACATACGGAGGTAAGGTTCAGACGCATAGCAGGAGTGGAAGAACGTTTCGCTGATTGTGTATCGGACATCTTTTTGAACGCAAAAACTGTGGCAACGTAGTCTATGTCCTGAGCAGCCTGCTTGCGTTCGATCCGTGGCATCTCCTGACAAGTTTCGTGCAGTACCTGTTGCTGACTCCGACATATGTTTGCATCTTGAGCATGTAAGTGAGACTTTTTATTCCCGTGGAAATGTCTAATTTTGCATGCCAGATATGCATACTCGAATCTAAACGATGTTCGTGTCCTTGTCTTGCCTTGCCGCGCCTCGTTCACATTGTCTTGCACCTGTTAGATTTCGTGGGGAACGAAACAAGATGCAGTACCCGACGCTGATCTTGGAGCTGCCGTGCAGGACTCTCATTCTCAAGTGGACATCAAGATGCTCGCAGAAGCGGCTGACGTGAACGGAATCTACGAGGAAGCCCTCGACTCATTGCGCGCCGCCAAGTTTACCGACGTTGCAAGTGCACAAGGTGTCAAGACCAAGCAAGGGGCGCGGGGGAACACAATAAACAAAGTAATGAGCGAACGGGAGAAGGAGCAAGCTGCGATGGACTATTATGCAAACGTGAGGACGAACGTGCTGTTGACGTGGGTGTTGTCGAACGTGAGTGGGACGCGTTCGTCTTCGAGATGTCGTTGCGTGGTTACCCACGCCGGTGCTGAACGAATGTCTGGACAACGCAGGGCGTGCTCCTCTTGCTAATTCTGTCAGGTGCGGACCCTTCGAGCACATTCAGCACGGACGCGGGTGTGTCGCGGACCAAGGGGTACTTGATGTTCATTCTAGTATTTGCGGCAATCACGAATGTTGTGGTGAGTTTTGTTCCTTGTTTGAAGAAAAGAAGAAGCGCAAACTAACATGTGGGTGATACGAAGCGCCTGGGAGGGTCAACATTATACCTGTTGACAAGGATCTTCACACAGTGAAGGGATGAACGAGCCGAGCAGCGACACGCATGGGACGTAGTCTTTAGAAGAGTGCTTTATATCACTCATGGTCGTGTATGATAGATACATATACGCGAAGCCAATACAAGCTGCAAGGACTCGAAACCGGGTACGGGCGTGTAGTACTAGTTCGCATATACGGATTTCACGCAAACAAGTAATCGTAGAACGTCCCTTTATCGGTCCCTACAGCCCCAGCGAAACCTTTCCTGTCATTCTTTGCTTTCCTCTTCCGCCTTGCACCCAATGTGCGAGTGGGATATAAACGATGTGGGGACCTACGAGCCGGGGAAGGAGAAGAAGCTGAACGAGGATAGAGTGTGCGCAAGCGATCTCGGTCAGCGCGGGCGCGGGAGGGCGTTAGGTTCTCGCCTTGTTCTTCCAGTTCAGCATCGACAGGGGATCCAATTCGAGTGGTGATCGCGGCGTTCCGGGGACGAGACGGTGTGAGCGTCGTGTCCGCCGCCGCCGACGTTGCCAAATCGCCAAACTCGGCACAAGTGGAAAGGGAAAGAGATTCCATCGATGCTGCGAAACCACAGTCGTCCGTGTCGATGGCAAAGTCGGATCCGCCGACGACAGACCAGGCCGCAGGAGAAGAAGGTCGGGATTCTTCGATGTCGGAGAGGGCGCGAGTGCCGGTGGGTAGATCGCCAGGGAGAGAATCGATGTCTGAGGCGTCGGTGGCGTTATAGTCAGAGGTGTCTGTCGTGTTGAAGTCTGAGAGACTGGCATCGGAGATATGGAAATCGGAGGCGTCGGTCGTGGGAGGAGTGTCAAGCGCTCGAGATATTGCGTTGACGCGAGGATCCGGGCGGATGATATTGGGGCGGAGGAGGTACGTGAGACGATGACCGTCTATTTCCTTACCTGATCAGTGGAGTCAGCAGGTGAGAGAGGGCGATGCGGGAGAGACGTACTGAAGCTGACGACGCCATACCACCTTGCAACGCAATGGACGACATATCTCTCGAACCCGCCGTCGCAATAGCCGGGGCTTCCATGAGCGGGATCTGCCTTAACAGCCCACACGAGTCTTCCGGCCTCCCTACCGACTTCCCTGATATCTTCCCTGCCGCCGACTGGGTCTCCAGGAAAGTGGAGAAGACTCTGGGCTTGATCGGGGTTCAGATAGGTTCCACCTTCGAGCCATGCTGCAAGGTGGGCCTCGACGGCTTTCACGAGGTAAGGAGAGGAAGGACGGGCGCGGAGGGTACGGCGGGCGCCACGCAAGGAGAGGGAGAAGAGGCCAGCGGAGGATGTTGATGGGAGGGTGCGAGGAGTGCGAGAGGGTGGAACGAGAAGGGTGCGGGGGAGGTACGTAGGTAGAGGATGCGGAAACGTGGACGAAGGGACCTGCGGTGGATGTGCAAAGTCGAGGTTGGTTGGGGGAGTGATATGTGGGTTGTGCGTGAACTTGGCTGTGGGTGGGTCAGTTGGGGCGGGCAAGGAGAGCGATGAAGTGCACCATTCTCGCGCCGTCTCACCCAGCGCTTTCCTTCCGGTTCTGGTCGGTCTTCCTTGGCCCTGCGCTGGCCAGAGTGAGTGGGGGGATCTTGGGATGAGACCCGGAGATGCGCGAAGCGGTCGGAAAGCTTTGGGTTGCGAAGGATGGCAGGAAAGGACAGCGGAACGGATGCGGCGTCGAGGAGAGGGTCGGGCTGTTCGACGTCTGTCATGGCGGCGAGGCTCGAGGTGAACGATGGACCGATTTGTTTCTCGCAGGCAGTACGACCGTGCTGATAAGATACGTTTCCCAAGCAATTGCTTTGATCACCGGATAAGTTATTGTAAAGCCGTCACGATCTCTCATTCAATGCCTCCAAGATGACCATCTACAGTCTCTACATCTTTGACAGGTACATTCGACCACGTCGCAAATCTATGAGCCTAGCAATCTAATGCGACTACATCAGACATTGCGCCTGTGTCTACTATCAAGATTGGCACCGCACGAAATACCCAAAGCCCGCCGTGGAGGGCGGTATTCTGAATGCCGTCTCTCGTGCCGTCGCCCCACAAACCGTCGACACGTCTACCGCAAGTAACTCTACCTTTAGCAGCCCTCGGAACACCCTCTCTTCCACCACAGGGTTCGTCGTCGCCATCGGCGAAGATGTCACCGTCTCTTCACAAGCACCACCCGATGGGCCAAAATCGAACGCCCTTCCATTCGATGAAGAAGCAAAACTCGTGTATGGTGTCATTTTGTCATTGCGCAACATGATCAAGAAGTTAGCTGGAAGGTTGGTTGGTATCCCCTACTCTTGCGTTCCGCTCAATTTGAGCCACCACCCCGCTTTGCCAGAGATGAACAGTTCACAAGCTACCGCACCTCCGCGTATAGACTTCACTTGTATGAAACGATATCAGGTTACAAGTTCGTCTGCCTCAGTGATCCGTCCACGGATGGTCTGCGCTTCGTCCTACGACAGATCTACAGCGGTCCTTTCGTGGATTATGTAGTCAGGAATCCCCTGGTGCCAATAGACTCTCGCGAGCAAGGCATTGACAATGACTACTTCCGTGCTAGCGTTGATCGTTTGATTCGCGGTTTATCTGTCTTTGCTTGAACGGTCACCGTCAACGGAAACAAACTGTAGAGGGTATTCTACGTATACTACAAAATGACATGTCTTAGCGTGAGATTCATGAACTGGTGGGAGCCTCGGTTCCGGGCTGTCTACTGTCTTGTTGTTCCAGCTGTTTTCTGAGGACGTTCATCAGTGACATCTTCATCTCCATCTCCTGCTTGCTCTCCCCTTTGTCGCCATCCGTCTCTTCGGTATCGCCTGCCACTGCTTCATCTAGCGCCAGCTTGGCTTCACCCAACCGTAACATGTCTTCCTCAATGCTTCCCCGCGTTATTAGCTTCACAACATCAACGTCCCGTTTCTGCCCTATCCGGTATGCGCGGTCTTGTGCCTGTCGATCGTTGTGGGGGTTAAAATCTTGGTCAAACCTTGCAAAGACACGAGTTAGAGAGGTCCAAGTTAAACATCGTTTCGACGTACATGATGACGACGCTGGCTGCTGTCAGATTAATTCCCATACCGCCCGCTTTGGTAGAGAGGAGGAAGACGGATATAGATTCGTCCTCCGTGAACTCGTCGACGAGTGATTGTCGGACGTCTACAGCGGTCGAACCGGTGAGCAGTGAATATTTGGTATTCCTCTGCTTGAGGATGGCTTGGAGGATGTCAAGAATTTGGGTAAACTGTTATAATCAGATCGCACGCATGCTTTGCGAGGCAGGTTTACTTGCCTGGGAGAAGATCAAAACTTTTCGCTTTTGCTGGGCATAGTCGTCGAGGAGTCGTAACAGCACGGTGACTTTGCCAGCATCAAGGAAACACTTCTCATCTTGAACGTACTTTCGCGTTGACTTGTCACGACTCAGCGAGAGACCGAAGATCAATTACAAACGATGTAGATACACACCTTGTAGCCCTGGCAGAAGAACTGCAACTCGGCATCCGTCATAACTTCCATGTCTTCCTTTACATATTGAAATATAGCCCCACGTTTCTTAAAGTCAGCTTCTTTCAATAATAGTTTGGTGACAGACGTCAGGATCTGATCCGTATAGAGTTTTCTGAAGAGCATGGGATGCGAGGCTGCCTTTCGGAGCTCCATAAGCACGTTTGAGCTGTTCTCGGCATACTTGTCCTTGGGCCGTGGCGTCTTGACCGGTTTTTTCTTCCCAGATTGTGCAGCATCATTTGGGGTCGAAGTACCGGACGTGCTGGGGGTGTTGGATTCCACTTCCAAGACAGTCTTCCTGGATCGTTGCAGAGCATCGTTGTAGATGGACCTCTGCAGCTCGGTCATGTCACACCATTCTATTCGCTCTGTCTTCTGAGGAAGGTCCTTGAGCACCTGGAAGGAAGTGAATGACTGCGGGGGCACATTCAAAGTCTTCAATACGTACTTGATCCTTCCGTCGCCGAAGGACAAAGGGTGTCATTATCTTTTTTGCCCGTGATATACGTTCCTGTGAGAGCAAAGCAACTTTGGCATCGCCTTTTGTTTTGAAAATCGCCCGAAACGAATCCATAGTCTCCCCAAGAAGATTTGGGAGGATAAAGTTGAGCAACGACTATTGGGAAATCAGACATCCAACGTCTCCGCACCGTATAGGAACACATACCACAAGCTCCTGTAGATTGTTTTGCAAAGGTGTGCCGGTTAAAAGAAGGCGCCACCTAGCATCAAACTTCAAAAGGGCCTGATAGCGCTGAGATTGAAAATTCTTCAACACATGGCCCTCGTCGAAGACAATACACTGCGATATGTGTGAGCGAAGTGGTGTTCCTCCACTAGCCTAAGTATGCTCACATCCCACTCCATTCTTCGGAAGAACTTGCGATCCCTTTCATCGCCCTGTGCTAGGTTATACGTCGTAATGAGGACTTCCCAACCATTGTCGTTCTTGCCACGGCGACGTTGAGTGTCGATAAGGGTTTGGCGCAGAGCTGGTCGTTCGTCTTTGCCGGCGTAGTATGTCTGAATCGATATCGAAGGGGCGAAGCGGGCAAATTCTCTACACCAGTTTTCTAGCGTTGACGATCTATAGCATAAAGTATCGGTCATCGGTCACATGGTGGCATCTCCGTAAAGACATACGGGACTATGACAAGATGCGGGCCGGCGTTCCCTCGTTCCTTCAAGTGAGCGAAGAAGCTGATGACCTGGATGGTTTTACCAAGTCCTAGTACACAACCTTCAGCAATGCTGGACAGGAGAACACCAAACCCACTCACCCATCTCATCGGCGAGTATACAGCTGTACTCCTTTTTATAGAGCAAATGTAACCAGTTGATACCCAACAACTGATAGTCCTTCAACATCACCCCTGGGGTTAGCGTTGCAGGTTGTTTCGCGAAATACTCTTTCGTCGCCAACTTGGCGGACTTCAGGTTCAATGAACCTTCCTCGGTTTCATCGGTCACGGGCGACATATTTCTCGACGTATCCTCTTTGCCCTTTCCCTTGCTGTTGACGCTATCTGCGGACCAAGACGCGATCGCCGCACGTAGGCTCGCACCTATACGCTCGCATTTCTCGAGAACGCCATCAACAGCGCCATATCCACCAAGTACTCTTTGACAGTCCTCAAACAACCGAGGACTTATGCCGGCAGGTCCTGCTTTCTTCTTACCCTGACCTAATTTGACATTGACATCGTCAACAGAGACGAAGGGTCTAAGGGATAAGATCTTGTCAGCTTGCTCCGAACTGCAACCTGACGATAATTCAGTAAATTCGGACTGGATTTGTACTTCGCAGGTCGTACCGGTCAACTCTTGCAGCCCATCAGTGTTTGCCGTGTTGAGGAAGTCCAACGCCCGCCTTTCTGTGCTATCCACGGGTGCACGGCTAGCTTCGTCCTCGTTGTCTGACTCATCAGAGTCGGAGATGACAACTTGATTGACGCGTCTGCGTCGTGGGACAACAAGCGGCGTGGAGGGAGATGTCGGCGATACAACTATGGGGATAGATGACGTTGAAACAGCAGACGTTGGCGTGGACTGGTTGGTATCTAGCACAGCTCTGTTCGCGTAGATAGAAGACTTCTTAGCCTTCTCCCTCAGAGCGGCACGGTTAGCTTTAGTAGCCTGATCGACCTCAGCAACTCTGCCTGTTTCAGCAGGATGATCTGGGGCGGCACTAAGCTTAGGTGATCTAGACTCAGTACTAAAGGAACGGGGTTTCCACAATGGATCGTCCAAGAAACCGGTTGCTTTCTTCTCGTCTCCACCAGCTTGTGTCCATGCGGCCTGTACGAGGTTAATATCACGCTCGATGTTAGAGAGCCTGAACTTGGCGAAAGCGTCTTTGTTATGCGTCATGTCTCGAGGCTCCATGGGCTCCGAAGAGTCGGGACATGGTCCCCGAAGTATGCGAGACCGGCCATTTATCGATGGTTCGAGGGATTGTCGAATATCTGGCATGGAATCTTCGGAAGATGTAGACAGTCCACCCAAGCTTACGTTCGCTTTCCGCCTTTGTCCTAAGCGTTGGATCTCGGGGGAGTCAGGAGCATGAGTGTTCAGAACCGGGAGTGCGTCGGCGGGGCCTCCGCGATTCATACGCTTTCTGGGGGGTCCATCTTCCGCGTAGCCATCCACCTCTGATAACCTTCGTGTGTCTCCACCATAACTACGCGTGAATGACGCGTGAACTGCTCTGCCACCGTTCACAAACCCGCTAGAGGCGGAGAGGGGGTCTGGGTGGTGAGGTTGAGCGGGTTGGCTCCATAGGCTGTAATGACTTGGCCCCGCCACAGACAGCGCGTCGTGTGTGTTCTGTTGCTGATAGGATGGATAGGACTGGTAGTTGGTTTCCGGACTGGAATTGGGAACGAGAACGGTGCCATGACTAGTCGATGGCGTGGAGGGTGGGTAGTAGTGAGTGGAAGCTGACGCATCCCTGGACTGCGGAGGCAGGGCACTGAACAAGAGCGCTGGGTTGTTGGCGGCCACGGGCTGTGGGGGATCGTACTCGAAGGTATCCTGACGTGTCGTTTTGCGGAATCTTAGTCTATCCAGGGCAGCTTTCTGGGGACGCAACGGGCGCTTTGTGAGAAAACAAATGAAAACTCGACTCGAACACAACTAACTCTATTGGTTTCGGTGTCGCCTTCCATAGACATAAACACAGGAAAGGGATATGCGAACGATATACGAAGGAGGGGAGAAGGCCTCCACCTCCGCTTAAGTGTGGTGAGAGACAGGGAGACAGACGAGGCGAAGGTCGCAATACTCAGGACGTCGGAGAGTCAATGCATGTGGCAAACAAAAACTGTATTTCTCTATATACTGTACACGAGGAATAAAAACTGTATAGAAAGGGTAGGGAGCCTCTGGATGGCCGAGTGGACGGGGAACAAGCTCGGTAGACGAGAGGTATTTCCAGTGTACGGGCATCCAGAGAGAGTAGATTGTGCAGAGACAAAGGTCGAGGACTGCGATCACCAGCGAGAGTACTCGTCACAGTAGGCGAGATACGCGAGGAGACGAAGAAAGCAATGTCGCGGCGCAGGGCTCGCCCATGTAAGGCGAGGGCAGTCAGAATGGTGATGGTATAACGACTGGCGAGGGAGATGGGGTGGATGATGGCCGTCTAAGACGATGCAGCCTCGGCCAAGTTTCGAAAGCAAAGTTGCCGCGATGGGATATAAAAGAGAAAGTGACATTGGTCCAACTGGGAAGAACATAGGACGCACGATGCACGCCAAGGAGACAACAACTCGTATGTCATCTGTCCAAACGATCCATGTAGATGTACTGATCAAATGACCTGCGATATGTCGGTGTTTGATGACGAAAAGTCCTACCATGCAGATTTTTCGATACCAGCCAGAAACAGTAGATCAGGCGTGGTGAGTCTCCCAATGCTAGACTAGCAGACGCACCAACGCAAATAATAATGTGAGTGAAGAACGGATTTATAGATCGGCACGATGCAGAAAAGAAGTTGAAGGGGAGAGGCAGACTCGAGCGCACTTCCACCCGACCGCTCTCTTCAACGCACCAGGATTCAGATAGATGCGTCGTTGAAGAGCTCTTGCATCATATATATGTGGGAAACACCAAATATTGAATGCGAGGCCAATCTCCCAGAAGTCTGCTTCAACGGGGGAAAACCGAAATGCAGGTCAAACCAGCTTCATGGACACAAGAATCACTCCTTGTACAGGTCTGCGAGATAATGAAAAGTGCCGGTAGTTGAGTCTATTCGAGGGTAAAAACAAAAAATTTAAAACGGCAAGTAACATTCACAGAGGGATGAAACAACAACATTAATCGAAACATGTGCTGAACATTGGAGTGCAATGCTAACATGAAAGGGCTAACCTTGAGGTGGGTATAGCGAGCTTGTCGAAAGCGAAAGAGCGTCAATAGTTTATATTTTATGGTTGGTAGGGAGTGTTGTGTGGCTGGGGACGAGGGAAGAGACGATGGTGGTTCGAGTTCAAGAGAGGTGCGACGGTTTCGGCAGTTACCCAGCTCAAGGGACTTGCCGTGACAACCCTCGGAATAGCAGTGGTCAGCTCCGCAGTGCGCTTGCGTGGCTGGTTGTATCTCTCCTCTCCTTCGTCAGACGACATGCTTTCTTTCACCGATGCGCTATTGTTAGTGGGGTCGCTCGCAATCTCGCTGGCGATCCTGGTACCGCTTACTGGTGCCCTCGTTAGGTTTAGGGCTCACTACAACCCCAAGGGTCTTCAACTCGACCCAGATGGTGGTGTACAACCACATACTGGCCCAGTTATCACTTCCTTCATTGCCATGTTGGTGAGGGTCTACAGAATTGAGGTGCGCTTTACTACTCTGCATTGATATTCGTGCACCATAAAACCTGTCGTCAACAGGGATGGCCAGGATTGTACAAGGGACTCAGTGTGTTTAGTTCTCGGCGCATTACGAGGAACTACTAACAGTACATCAGTGCCTACCCTTTTGTCAACCTCCATCATCACTCTATTTCTGTTGGTCTTCCTAAGCGACAGTAATCTTCGCCACGGGACCTACAGTACCCCATCGACCGGTGTCCTGGGAACGCTGGCTTACAGTCTATTCGCTATGCTGATCTCTTTGCCTCAAACAATCATAACCGATCGGTACGATTTCTTTCTCATCAGCTTCCATCTTTTTGGACTGCAGAGGCTCATGGTATGACAGAGCAATCACCACGCCGCACAAGCTACCTTACTTCAACGCTATTTATTCTCTGCGTATTTTGCTGACACCCACCGAACTTCGGCGCCCGTGGATCCTGTACCTAACGCCCGGTCTTCTTACGGCGCAGATATCGCATATCGCATACGTCGTTCTTGGGCTGAGGACCGTCCGACATTTGCTCCTTCCTGAATTTGCCCAGTCTGGCGTACCTCCTACGATGGAAGACATCTCGGTAGTCAGACTGGCCATATTCTTTGTCCTTGCGGCGGCTAGCACAGTTGTCCTTGCACCTCTCGAAGTCATTGCCATTAGGCTCGCGATACAGCGAAATCATGCGGCGCCTGAATTTAATTCAGTTTCTCAAGAGGAAGGTGATGCAGATGAAGCGCCGGAATATGCCGGAGTTGATGAGGACGTTATTGGGTACGTTCTCAAGGTTTAGTCAAGAACTATCAAGCACTGAACTCAAATCTGATAGTCTGAGAACTGAGCGGGAACCTTACATTGGTCTGGTTGACTGCGCGAAAAGGATCATTGACGAGGAGGGCTGGAGTGCTTTGTATCGTGCCTGGTGGTTAACGACGTTGGGTTGCCTGACTGGTGCATTCTCTTGATGATATTTCCAAAATTTGGGAGTACAGCTGGTGTGTTCTGTTCTGGGAGTCTTGCGAAATGGATATGATTCTAGCCTTGGACCTTGGTTGTGATGAACATACCTCGCTCGTGAGCAGGCTCGAGGTTCGACATTTGATTTTCAAACGTGCGAGGGATTTACGAAGATAACTTAAGGCGTTAAGACACGAATGTTGCATCGATCAAGTCGGGGGGACCAGACGAACAAGCATATGACCCCGGGAGTTCGATTGCTGTGCGATTACTTGCACATAGACTCAGAAGTCACCCACACCGTGCAACAACTAAAAGTATTTCAAAACCGGCAGCTCAGCGCTGTCAGCTGGAAAAGTACAGTGCAAGGCTCCAAGACCGGCAGAGACATCTTGTTTAGAAAAGTAGCTGTAAAAAAGTTCGAACCCTACCCCCTTAAGTAAAGAGAGAATTGAAGAAAGAACACATGTCGCCGGCCCAGTGTTACTCTCCCATTATCTCTGGACGGACCTCCACCGCTCCCACCGCCCAGATTGATCACGGGTTGATGTGACAATACGAAAAGGTGTGCGTTTACTTAGTGGCACCCACTCAACCGACTCGTCTAGGCTTCATTTTGAGTCCACCTCGTCGACGAGGTGGGCTGACTATTTGACGGGTCGTTTTGAACGTTCAGTATGTGATATGGTTGGCATAAATTTATTTTTTAGTCTTTACCAGATTCGAACTGGCTCAGGTATGTGTTTCGTGGTTTTGCGCGTGTATCGGCAGTGGTAACGACTTGCTCGCCTCCCCAGCCATCGAATTCAGTGCAGGTCGCCATGACTTGCGATTGGCGTCGCCCGTTGTACCACCCACCCCATTTTGTCAAACACACTCTCGAGCTGCTCTCGAGCCCCCTTGCATCCCTCGATGTCCACTGTGATTCCTTCCGACTGGTCTCGTACATCTGCCGTGCATCACATCTCGTCGTTTCAGCCCGCCGCGATACCTCCGACATCGCGCCGATCCGTACCATCTCCATTGTCCCATAGATCACCTTGAGCATCTTCATTCTGGGCGTCTTTGCTGACGCCCCTACTCGTGGAGCCTTTTCTGGCATCGCCGTGCATCCCACACGATTCCTAGCACTCTCATCGTGTCCTGGCCTGGTTCTGGTATGTTGACCAAGTTGCTCTGGATGGCTCCCGACATGATCGTATTCTCCCAGTAGATCTGCCCTAACGGGAGAAGATAAAATGTAGTTCAAGCTAGATTCATGGATATCAGAACAACCTCTCGTGCAGGTCTGCTAAATAATGAAAGTGCCGATGTCAAGTCCATTCGTGTAAGCCAGAATTGAAACTGTGAAGGGTAAGAAAAGTATCGTGAAACAATAATAATCAATCGAAACTTGTGTTGAAACATGAAAGGGCTAACCTTGACATGGGTATACTGTACCCACCGCAAGCGAAACAGCGCCAATAGTCTGGATAGTGGTTCCCGGGTGGCGGCTGCCGTGGCTGGTAGTATCTCACATCTCCTGTTCTCATTTGTTCCAGACGACATGGTTGCCTTCACCGACATGCTATTGCTTTTTTTTTGCGACCTTGCTTGCAATCTCGGTGATACTTACTGGCGCACTACAGCCCCAAGGGTCTTGCTTTGAAATTCGTGCACCATATAACTTGTCGCCTTCAAAACACCGACAGAGATGGCCAGGATTGTACAAGGGACTCAACATGCCTAGCTCTCGGCGAGCTTGCGAGGAACTATCAACGGTACATCAGCGCCCATCCTTGTGTCAATCTTCATCGTCACTCTGTTTCTATTGGTCTTAATATTTCTCCCCCTGGACCATAGAGAACTTAGCGGGCAAAGCGATCAGCATGCCACACAAAGCTACCTTGGTTCGGTGCTATTTAGTCTCTGTGTATTTTGTTGACACCCACCGAACGTCGGCGCCCGTGGATTCCTCACGTTACGCCCGGCCTTCTTGCTGTGCAGCGGCGGACATCGCATATTGCATGGGTCGTTCTCGGCGTGAGGACCGTCCGACGATCGCTCCTGGCTGGAACACGCCCAGCCTGGCCAACCTTCCAAGGAAGACATGGTCAGACTAGCCATATTTTCTGTCGTCGCGCTGGTTAGCGCAACTACTTTACATCTCTCGGATTCATTACCATTAGGCTCGGTATACAGGAAATCATGCAGCGCCTGGATTCGATTCAGTTTCTCAGGAAGAGGAAGGCGAAGCCAAAGGAAGTACCGGAATATGCCGGAGTTGATGAGGATGTGATTCAATGGGTACGTTCCCAAGGTTTAGTCTTGTACTGTTAAGTACTGATTCTGAATCTGATAGCCTTGGGAACTGAGCGGGAACGTTGGCATCGGTGT
The DNA here is from genome assembly GCA_038092955.1 of Boletus pseudo-olivaceus. Classification (NCBI taxonomy): domain Eukaryota; kingdom Fungi; phylum Basidiomycota; class Agaricomycetes; order Boletales; family Boletaceae; genus Boletus; species Boletus pseudo-olivaceus. The sequence goes on from JBBPRI010000018.1 coordinate 28,865, forward strand.
GGGGTTGCCCCATCCCATCGATAGATATTTCCAAAAAAAAAATAGTAGTACAGCATATTCCGCTCTATGGTCCTTGCGAATTGGATGTGATTCCAACCTTGGTCAGGGGACAAGCCACCTAGGTTCGACCTGCGATCTCCAGATGTATAATTCCTGTTTCCACCGTTCAATCGGACCCAAGCCTGAACCAGATAAGCAATGACCGCGTACCTAGTTAATGGGTCTAACTCCTCGGGGAACCGATCCTCATGCTGGTGTGGGGATTTGCCTCTTACCATTGTTTTTTTGGTGACTTGTGGAAATGTCGGGTAGCATAGTTAGCTACTACTAGCGACTGCCCTTGGCAAAGATTGTCACGTGAAAGTTATCGGCTTAGTCATGGAGCAGATTAAGTAATTTTATCTTGATTAGAATTCCGTGAAACACAGTGATTGTAATGTCTATTATCCTGTCCCACCCCTTTCTTTCTGGGTGGTGATAGGTACGCCAGAGGTAATACCGTTTTGAAGAGACTGTCCAGCTGCGGGCTCCGAATTCGTGGCACTAGCTTGTCCTGTTCCGGCGCCCCGCGACATTATTGAGTTCAGCAGAATCGCCAAGCCACTCATCTGTGCCGACTGAAGTAGCGAAACATTAATCTCCAAACTCAACATCGTGCCATTGGACGTCGACCCCTTGAGAACCGCAGCCGGTTGGGGTTGATCAGGGGGTGGCACAGATGCTGCTGGAACGGGTACTATTCCGAGTGCGTGCAAAGCTGATAGGGAGGTGACAGGTAGTTGCACAGGTATAGGACCCGTTGACGGGGTGTAGCTAGCGGCACCAGCAGTCGTCTGGGGCATGGCCGAGGGGATAGAGTAGAACGCAGGGGTGCCTTGCGCGGCGGTGTTGTACTGCTGTGTATAAGCATAGGAATATGTACGGTAGTATTGGGAAGGTGTCGTTTGAGTGTAGTATGTCGGTCGGAATGTCGTGATAGTTGGGTGCGCAGAAGTGCCAGTTGACGCAGCCCGTTTTTCACGTTGTATTGCGTCTAGCTCGTTCCTTGCATTCCGTAAATCGGAGCTGACCGCAGCTGTTTCGGACCTCTCGACCTCGAGAATTGATTGTGCGAGAACATATGCTTGCCCGTCAGGGGAGGAACGCTGTGACTTTTGTGGAAACATGACGCAATGTACAAAAAGACGTCTACTCACTGTCCCTGTTTTGATTTTGGTGCGGTAGAGTCGGTCTTCAAGCCTTTTAAGCCGTCTGTGACAGTCCAGTGAGAACCGCGTTTCTGAAGATTGACGAAATCAGAGCCGACAATTCGGGTCAGCAAATTTTGTCTCACCCTCTATTTCCTGTCGGATTTCGTGATGTCTCGCCTTTTCTTTGCCCTTTGAACGCTTGCGGTTCAGGAGTAAATTCAAGTCCTCGTCGGGCTGCTGGAAGACATGATATGGTAAAAGCCTATTGACCGCGTCGGCTACGTCCGCGAAAGGTGTATCCACGTCTGGATGTAGGACTGCAGCATGATCAGCTGCAAGACAGGCTGCGAAACTTGAGAAGCATAGATTAAGGAGAGTTCGATGATGTCAGTGTTGTACGCACCCCGCCGCAGTTTGCTGAATGACTTGAAGCTCCTCCTCTGACCTATCTTTCGGATAGGCAACTAGATTGGCATTCGAATCATCAGGGGAAGTGAGAGAAGTGGTAGACTTTGTGGACGACGGTCCTGCGACGGCGGATTGATAGGAATCGAAGGGATTTTGTGAGTCATGAACGCTAGATGACGATGAGAGGGCTTTGTACGAGTGTTCGACGGGATTTAGAGGAAAGCTCTGGACAGAAAACGAGCCTTGCGGATTGAACATTTCCTTGACTCTGTTATGTTTGGTATGCTTTGCCTGGTGACAATCCCCGTGACCGCGTGAATGGCGCCCATCATCCGTCCCTTTAGGGCTGGCTTTATTATTACGCAGGCTGTCGTACGAGTAGTACAGACTTTAATCTCTTCAACAAATCTGCCGCTTGAGTGACCTCCTCAGCATTGCTGCTCGCTACCCGCTCTAGGTATTCCTTCGCCAGCGATAGATCACCGCCAGTCATCATCTGGTGACGAGCAACATGGATGCTAGACTTGGCGTAGTCCTGCACTGGGCGCTCTGTGTCGGGTGAGCACATGTCGATACGATACATCCCACAGAAAATATTGACCCACCTTCGGCGCGACAAATCTCGACCACTCTCTGGTGATACGCGACAGCCTCCGCGGGCTCCTCCAACTCCTCGCACAGCCTTGCCAGTTTCAAGTTTATCGTCGTTTCTCGGGCATCAGCACCTAGCAATGCACGCTTGAGGCATTCCACAGCATCTCTCATTCTACCACGGAAAAAATCAGCATGTGCCGTACTCCTCATAAGCAGCGACTCCCTTACCTCCCAATTTCTTCGTAGCAAGATGCTTGAGCTTGCCACAGGCGCACGTCGTATGGGCTGTAGCCTGTGAGATCAGGGAGACAAAGCGCTTTGACAAGTGCTCACCGAAGAGCTGTAGCTCGCTGATAATAGTAGAGGGCATATTGGTGCATGCTCAGTAGTTCGTAAGCCTGACCAAGACCATACCACGCTCTGTAATCCTTCCTGTTGACGTCTACAAGGCGTACAGTTGGATTTTTCTATGATCATCTCCAAAGATATCAACACCTACCGACTGCACGTCGATAAGCCTCGATTGCCGCATGCGAGTTTTTCATTTCAACATATTCATGACCCATGAGTGTCCAAGCTGACAGATACGTCCGATCTAGTTCAGTTGCGCGTCTGAAATATCGTACTGCCTTCTCGTGCTCGGCGCGAAGTGAATAATGGTTCCCTAAGGCAGTCTTATCAATCCGTGGTCTCAGGTTAGCGGTGAGGGAAATATCACTCACCAACCAGACAGCATACTTCAGGTCGATCTTTGTCGAGTTCAAGGAATTCGTGAGCAAGGCGGGAAAGCTTTAATCGGTTTTCAGTTACGTAAAGAATATTCGAATACACGTCGATATCATCGACTCGGTAGGGGGCGATGGCAAGAATTTTTTCAAACTGCTTTTCGGCTTGTCCAAAGTCTTTGGGCAGCTACGCATGAGTCGATCGCCAGGTAAGATCATAAATGCAGTCTGCTGACCGTGTAAGTGATACAGCACGCAAGCGCGCAGACTCATCACCCATGGGCTTCCTCGGAAGAAGTCCTCACCCAGAAGACGATCGCACATTACCAACTCGCTCTCCGTTGGACTGTTTAACTCGTTCGTCGTTTTGATCTGGAAGAACTGCACAAGAGGATGACTTGGGGATAGAGGGAGGAGTGGTAGCAAAGATGACAACTGAGAGAATCAGTCGTGCCCGTAGATAATGGCATGAATTAGCTAACCTCTTCTCCGTCTCCGATACACCGTCCTAGCAGGGCCCATGCGGACCAATTCCATGGATACCCGCTGATGGACAAGATGATACTCTCAATCGCCTCTTCTCTTCTGTTGAGGCGCGAGAGGAAAAGGCCTTTCCTGTCAAATTGTAGGTATGAGGCCGAACGCAAAGTCGTAAAACAAGAAAGTAGCCCGTACAGGAACACCAGCCAGGGATCGACAGCATTCTTGACGGCCTCGAGATGATACAGTAAGGATCGGTTGAAAGGGATGGGAGGATGTCCCCGAATGTCTGGACGCGGCAACGTCAGCAAGCGATACAATGTTTGGCGATCTGCCTGTAGACTTCAACTTACTGTAGTGTTTATACCAATCTCTCTCCGTTTTCTTCTCGCTGATCTTCGTTCACGTGTCACTCGTCAGTTTCGTGCAGAACATGTTAGCTGTACCTACCAAAAATTGGCAGTAAATAGATAAAAACTGCGCCTTGACACTTTGACAATTGCGTAGCACGTGTACCGCCCTGCTCAAGTCTTTGGACGTGACATACGACTGGGCTGCAAGAAGAGTAGCTTCCTCGGCCAGCTCAAGCTCAGCTTCACGTTCTTGGTTCGGGTATAACTCAGAGGAGGTTTTGTGACCCCCGAGTGTGAGAGCTGATCCAGCAGCTGGAGCTGGCGAAGCGGCAAATGCAAGCAAAGGGCGAGGTGAGTACGCGCGTGCGGGTGTTGAGGTCGAGAATCCGGTTCTTGAATCAACAACAAGCGCGTCTCGTTTGTGTTGTGGTATGGAAAGATAAAGCTCGGCAGACCTAATGCATGATGTGCTTTCAATGTTAGGTTCGTGCGATGGAGTGCAGCGATGTACCATTTACCAGCAACAACGAGACCTCTCTCTGAGCAGTCTTTGATCGAGTTTCGTAATTCACGCACTAGCTGTGGATCCATGCCGCGGATAACGCCAAACCGAAGAAGATTGACAGTAGAAGAGGACGCGACGTCGCGTGCGTCCTTGGCACGTTCCCACCCACGTTGCTGGCCACATTTGTCTCTGAACGTGGAGTTCACCCTCTGTGAGTACCTCAGGGCCCCGTAAGTATTTCGGTTTATCTCAGTACCGCCAGACCCGACGGCGTCCATCTAACTCTACCGTCCAGAATCACTAGGACATGTTCCTTCAAACTGTCGCGGTCCTCGTTCTTCTGCTGCTAACTAGAATATATGTGGTGTTGTCCAACCCATCATCAAAGCCACGAAAGCGAAAAGACGGCGAAAAATGTGTCTTGGCTGTCTTGCTCGGATCAGGTTTTTCTGACAGCCCTCTTGTCAGTGTTGCATTCTCACCAGCTTATGTGAATCCTAGGTGGGCATACTAGCGAAGCACTGACGTTGACATCAGGCTTGGACTTCTCCCGCTATTCGCCACGGATTTACATCGTTAGCGAGGGTGACACGCTGAGCGCGAGTAAGGCAGTCTCCTTGGAACATTCCAAGATGTCCTGCAGTCTCGCTATCACCGTCAGCTCACGTCATCCGTTCCAATTCGTTTCAGCGTCCTCATGGCGTTTTTCAGGGACCCGATAACCGGAAGGACTACAAGATATTGGTGATTCCCCGTGCTCGGCGTGTGCACCAGGCCATACGGACCGTTCTTCCTACGTTCATGCGTTCCGTCTTGGCTTGCATATATCTAGTAACGATAGCACCGCTACTCAGGAAGGACACATTCGGAACACCCTTTGCGGACGTGTTGATACTAAATGGGCCCGGAACATCTGTAACGCTTTGTGCCGCCGTCACGGTGAATAAGGTGAGCTGTGTGCTTCTCATCAAGTGGGTACCCTCAGATTGACAGCGCTCGTAACCCGTGACACACGCTGGTTCAGCTACTCGGCTTGCCGCACCCGAAAATGATATACGTAGAATCGTATGCACGCGTACGGTCTCTCTCTTTCTCTGGGAAGATTCTACGCCACTTGGTCGACCGGTGTGTTTGTAAACTATAATCCTTTGTGATCCTGTTGATCCTTTCCGCAGCTTTCTTGTCCAATGGCCAAGCCTGTTGTCGGGCAGTGGTTACGAGGAGTGCTACGGATGCTTGGTTTGATCCCACACTGCTGCAGTCTGATTATTCATTGGCAACGGCTTTTCGGCCAGAACGAGTACCGAGCTCGGACGGTCTTGGCATCTTTACATCGTGGCAATATGGAATTGAGATTGCCACTGATCAGAACTCGCCGTAGAAAGTTCCCTTCTGCATAATAACTTTGCATGAATTTTTTCGCTTACCCAGTTTCGGTTCATGTAACGCAAACTCGGTCGGGGCTGGCCAGTCCCCTTGATGGTGACGCAGTATGTGCACACCGCCTAATTTGGTAATTTATGTCAGTGCGCGGTAAGCCGATGTGGCGGCGCACCTCGGACTTTTTCCAGCAAAACTTTTAGATTAACCCCGATTTGGTTTTCCATTTTAGGCAGTGAGTACCTCGCGCGAGGCACATTGTCGACAAAAGGCTGTATGCACTTTACCATGAAATTCCATCTGAGTGAAGAATGCCCTGACCCGGAGATACGTTTGACTCAGAATCGATGTGTTGAGTCCACTTTAGTACCCTCAAGTTCTCAGCTTTCGTATCTATCACTGATCATAACTACCGTCAACGTTGTGCGCAGGTGGCCAGGCTGATGCCTACTGCGTCACTTTTGCCGGTTTGCGAGTGGTGCTACACTTGTGGGGTGACTTGGACTACATATTTAGGCTCTGTACCTGATAATTGCACGAGCAGATTGTAGCTATAATAACTGTGACCTGCTAAAAAAAAAAAAAGTAAAAACATAGCTAAGATTCCCGCAAAATGTGCACTCATCCCCTTTCGCTGAGCAGGAAATAACACAACGACCAAAATTTAACTCCTCCGACATCTCACGCTACACGGTCGAGCAAAGAAACATCTCTGGGCTTCATGGTCAATCTGGGCATGCAACCTCTCGTGCAATCGGAGACAACTCACCGAGTCAGATTAGCATGACTTTGTGTCAGATTCACAATTCGAGGATGACATTCGTGTACAGCAGAGATAACACCGACAAGCCTATCTCCAGGTGTCATGATGGTGATTGAGGCAGTGCTCAAACCGTAGATTAGACTAAGATATGTGTTCAAAATCCGGGAAAATTGGCCACCGAAAAATACTGTGAGAAAAACAACCCAGCCCTGTACCAAATTGGAGGCGTTCAATTGCACACCAAGTAGAGACGGTGTATGCAGACATGTCCGACACAACATCAACTTTCATTTCCGCGTCCAGCGGTCCTCACCACTGTTCGCCCCTCTTCTTGGCGGGCTTGCGCTCCGGCCTCTTGCACCCTCTCTCTTGGTGGGCTCCCATCCGCCACCACCGACCTCATGCTTCGAAGGGTTCAACCGCCTCTCCAACCTTTGTCCTGCGCGCAAGGACGATACGAGGTCCTTGGAAGCAAGTCGTAGGTGCATGAAATTGCAAAACCCTCCCCGGTTGCATTCTCCATTTTCATTTTGTCGACAGCAAGCTTCCCTAAAGTCTGTGACGGGGGAAAGTTCTGCGTACAATGGACGGCCTTGCCAAGGAGTGTCAGGGTAAAAGGACAGACAGCAAAAGACAGACAAGGGACACACCTGCATACCACCGATCATTCAAGTTATCGACGGCAGCTTGCGCTTCAGTTTCCCATTCATATCGCGCATATACGTTGCCAATGAGATGGTCCCCAACGTTGTCGCACACCTGGGCAGAATCAGCCTCAGTCGATGGGAAGAATAGAAACAACTCACATGCAACTCGAGCAAGTGCCCAAACTTGGCTAATTCACAATACAGGTCCTCATATACTGCGTCAAAACCTTCTTGTAACTCTTGTTCCGACAGTTTACAGACAGGATCGTGAGCGGGATTGTGGTAGACATTGGGTAGCAAGATTGTCTGAGAAAAGGGGGGTCTAATATGCTTCCGCGAACACCTATCCCCGTGTCTACAGGCACCAATCTAGACAGTGTAAGTGCCGAGCAAAAGAGTGAACGGGGGTCGAGTGACAGACCTTGTAGTAGAAAGAACAATTGACACGATCCTGCTCCGTTCCGAATATATTTGCCTATACACGAATAAGACCAGTCGGTGAAGTAAGAGTGATAAATGGACACGCACCAAATGAGAAGCCATGCTGAGTTGTTCAAGAGAACTTGGACGAGCTTGCGGTGGTCCGTAGTAGACTGTAATGGTTGCGCCTGAGAAAATTGCTAAGCCCGCGGGATCGGAGTTTGAAAAGATAGAGCAATACACTCTTTAGGAATCCGATTATTATTTATTTAATTCATTGTATCCGGCTAGGTAGCACGCTTGGCCAAGAATCATTATCATTTCATACAGGATGCTTTCTGGAACGGCCGAAAAGTGGTACTTTCCAGAAAATTGAGATGACGCTCTCACTCGATGCGGGAGAAGTTGAGAAATTTCGCCTTTTATATACTCTACATTAAGTAAATAATGTTCACGGGACAATTGTTTTCCTCCCGAGTGTGGCGCAACACGGTATGGTCCATGTACTACTCGTCCATCCACGGGACTTGACATTCTCGGACGAAGTGTTTATCCATGGCTCGTTTCAACAGCTTGCTAGACAGTTCTTGAGCTCAGGCGGACGACCATCCCGGCGCCTTTACACCATCACTGTTTCCCAGATGCACTATTGCATTTCTTGTACAGGTTTATCCGGCACCAATGTCGCGCACCGGCCTTATGGATCCATTGCTCTGGACGTAGCTTCCTCACGAAAGTACTCTTGTTCCCGAGGGGGTAATCGTGAGAACAGAAGTGCCAAGTGACTCTAATCATTGAGCCCGAATTCCGCACAAGATTACTGTTGTTGGCCCGTCGGTATTCAAACCACCGAGTCCCTGCAGTTAACGGCGCCGGTGCAGGGGATCTCATTATTATCTCCACCGCCGAGGCCAGTCTCAGGACCTTGTGGCTGCTCCACTGTGAACTTGTCGAGGTAGCGCTGAAGTGCCTCCCGCGGCGAGGGGGTACACTCGGACCTCGAAAGTGTGCACAACAAAGCATAAGCGTGTCTCCGCGTCTGCGATGCTGCTTCTGCTTTCCATGGAATTGACAAGTATGACAACCGCGTGTTCAAGAAGCTTAACCGTACTGTACACTGAACGGTGGCCGAGAGATAGCAGGACAGTCACTGTGGGAGGGAACATGTTTGGGTCGTCGGAGATGCCCCCAAGATGCGTTAATTCCAGCCAAGTCGTGCGAGATATCCGTCATCTCGGTAAAATATTCCCGTACGGTGGTGGATTTTACGTGCCCCAGTCAGTTTTAATTTTCGTGCGCAGGGATTTGTTTTGTTTCGAACGTTGATATTTGGTTATATTTGCGATTTACCCGGTTATAGGTTAGTAAGACCTTATGACTCTTTGCAGTACTACACGCGCGCTCAGCTGCAAGTGCGTTCGCCTCGCCCTTCCTACTCGCCGTCGTGTCGTACGGCTCTCACCGGTCAACCCGTCATCCGGCGCCTCAAGAATCTCGTCGAGCGGTCTCTCATTTCCGCGACGGTCGCGCATTTATATCAGATTTGACCTGGGCAGTGATTCAACCTGCATATGGCATCTCGCACCACCGTCACTGCTGAGTTCCTTGTTGATAGATATTGGAATCAATTGTGATGTTGTTGTAGGTCGTGGGTGGTTTTCCCGCTTAAGGTTTGTTGATGATCATTCCGTTTCCCCGTGAGATACGTGCTTTGATATTTGTCCCTCCTACTGTGAGTCTCCGGTGCAATCTTTTGGGCAGTACCCTTGTGATGTGGCTGTTGGTCCTGTCGCGATGTCGCCTTGATGACGGGACAATCATACAGACCACTTGGTCCGATTTAACACCTTGATCACGCACAATTCGAACGCGTTGATGTAGAACCGATGTCCAATTGTGTCAAGTATGATAGTTTGGCTGCAATCCGTCGGTAAGGGTAAGACACGAGGCATACCGCCCGTGCGACATCGCGTTCCAGCACTTCCATTCAACTCACGTTACCTCTCTCCTTCTCATCAAGGTCTGTATCCCAGGCACTCAAACTGGCTTATCCATCATTGTGTTTATGGCCGGCGAGCATGACGACGCGATATCGCGTTTTGACGACCTCATCTCGCTACGGTCCCCTTGTCTCTGGTTTACAATCACCAGGCGGATCACATAACCGGGCCTGACGCTCTAGCGAGTATCAGAGCCTTACCTCCCCGCTCCGCAGTCAGCGAGCGTTACCATACGCAACTTTCCAATAGCCAACGAATCACGTATCATGACTGCCACTATCAACAAAGACGGTGTGTGACGTTATTGCTTGATGACTTTACCGCACGCCTTTTCGAGCTGTGGTTGAAGGACGGCTAGCAAAGCAGGAAATTAAGGGGCCACAAAGTACGCTATTCCTTTCTCATTCGCAACCAAAGGCAGCCTCGACTGCTCGGCTAACAGCCCTCCCGTTCTTGATCCAAGTTACGTGTGTAGCGTCCGCAAAACAACCAACTCAAGATTGAGGCGTTACCTAACCAGAATGGTCTGCTCCGACAGGTCCATGCCCATTGAGCGTGTTCGGCTGTGAAGTCGCCAAGCCGTGTAAGTCGGCCCATGTACATGCGCAGTCGCCAAGGATGGATCTGACACGGAAGCACGCAGCTGTGATCACTACATATACCCCAAATGTGGTACCTTGACACTATACGCGGACTCGTCAAGAAAAGTCGATTGCAATTCAGGACTTATCTGCCATTGCTTTATACTGTAGCCTATCATTTGTCCGTGGCATTATGTACATGGACGCCGGAAACTTTTACCTGGTCCCTGGATATTCGACATCTTGCCAAGCCCCGGCTCTGCCGGGAGGATCAGCCCTCCCACGGCCTTATGGGTACGTTTGTTCTGATGTTCTGATTTGATGGGAAGATTGTCCCGGAGTTCTATCTTTTTCCTTTGTCTCTTTCTCTCGAATCTCTTAGATCGCCTTTCCCCACCCGTGTCTAAATCGGCGATTCCTTCTGGGATTATGATTGGCGCGCTCCCGGAATGCCAAGACAATTGCTGGCACTGGTCCTACAAATATCCACCCACCTCGACACACCCATGTCAGTCCCAATCCCCTCTGATTACTCCTATGTCCACCGAATTCAGGGCTATTCGCAAGAAGCGAACACTCTCTGACGCTACGTCTTCCAACCCAGCCCCTGAAGGTGATCATCGCAAACGTCGTCGCAACCGTACAACACAATCATGTCTCAATTGCCATACCTCCAAGCGAATGGTATGTCATCTTGACAAATAATGTCTGCAGTTGCCAATGTTCCTTTTTAGTGTGATCGAAAGCGTCCCTGCGGGCGTTGTACCCAGCTAGGTCTGGTACGCCATTCTGAATGATCACGTAGCGAGTTGTTTGGGCTCATCGCTCTCATAGACTGGGTTGTGTGTCTATGAAGTTGACGACCCTAGTCAACGAAGCGATGTCCAAGATGAGAGCTCGCGGCTCCGTCAGAGAGTCGCCGAGCTAGAAGGTGTCATTCGTGAGGTGGGTTTGGCACCGAGTATTCATGAAGGACATCTTGTTTATTCAACCCTAGTTGAAAAATAAACCCCATCCTCGATGGGCGAAATCTGGATCCAGTCCAGATGAAGAATTTGAAAAGTGCCATGCACGCGCTCGGTCTTGCTCTGCTTCAGAAGATTCTGTCGCGGGGGCTAGACCCCAGTCCGAGCCATCCCACCATTCTTCGGCGAATTCAAATGCAAGTTCAAGCGAAGAATGTTCGGACAAACAAACGCCGTCTCTACTTGATGAGACTCTTCAAACGGACTTTCTTCCATCACCCTTTTCGCCACCGCCCACAGGGAGTTCAATATCCCTCTCAACGTTACCATACTCTCCCTGTTTTGACATTTCTTCTCCCGTGAGCGATCCGTCGACCGGTATCGTGACTCCAACGGAGGAGCATCCCCAAATCCACATTACGGTCGCAGAGGACCAACAGCTCACCAACGACATTGATCTGGCATCTCTCTTTATGTCATACCCCGGTTTACTGGCTTGCGATGAAGGTCTGGGACACGCTGATCATGTGCTCCGGGTCAACACCCACAACCAACACGTTGATCCTCGTTCGATGAAATATAATCACGGGCAGTTTTTGGACGGTCATTGCGGCTGCCTCAACGAAGTCGCAAGCTACAACGTCGTGCTTGAACTATCACTTCGTTTGCGCAAGGCTGCAGACATTCTCAGCCATTCTGCAAACCATCGATTCAACGGCGGGTGTCCGCTCAACCGGGGAATAATAGACCTAGATGCTTTTGCGACGTGAGTTGATTGCTGTTATTTTTTCTTGGCAGTCCATCTAACGATACTGTAGGACCGCTCTTGGGAACATAACCACTTCTCCCAACGACTTTGGACCAGTACATTTACGTTCTCGAGCCAACACAACACCAAGCGCCCCTATCCCTTCCACATTCTCTACAGCGAGCTGTATCTCACCCATCCGTGCTCCCGCTATTTCCCCACCATCCCTGCGCGGCCTTCGATCATGGAGCGTCGCATCGTGTACTTCGGATCCTCCCGCTTCGTGCGACGAGTCATTTATGAGCTGGGAACCATCACGTCGGGGCTAAATTATGCTGTAACTGTTTTTTTATCTAGTGTTTGTTATACCCTATCTTGTAGTACTTTCCTCCTTCCCATTCAGCCACTGGGAGCAAAGAGTAGACCCCATGGAACGCACGTTGTATTCCACGCATGTACAAGATGGTGCAAGAACTTCCGACCTGCATTGTATTGTGGAAGTACTCATGCCATGTTGTTGTTTCTGAAATAATAATCCATGACCAATTCTCGAGCAAGTGTGCCAGCATGGTTTCCCGCGATGGTGGGTGTCACGATAGCCATGGATGGAATCGCGAGAAATGGATTCCGGTCCATCACCGGATCCATATGGATGTAGCATAGCTCAACAAGGAGGCTAGAGCGGACGACGGGTGAGCTGAAATGAGATCCGTTCCGCCCATCAAGAAATTTGTATGAAAACGCACTAGGGTTCAACGAGTAAGGTAGATGGACCGAGGTTAATCTTAACTTTTGACGTTGTCACCCAACAAGGCAGGTGGGATTGATCTAAGAGTATGGCTAAGCTTGTGAAGTGGGGCGACATAGCGTATCACAAAGCTTGAGAGATTACCATGCTTGACGAGGTTGAACCCCGATTTAGGGCGAGTCATCTGTAGGTATTCCGCCAAGCACCCACGGAATCCGGTGTCAATGCTTGCTTGCTCGCTGCGCTGGGGCCCGAGGTTTGGTTGGGGGTGGATAAAAGATCATGTTGGAAGATACCCACCACAACGCTATTTTCCATATGGCAACAGCGGAGAAGACGACACAAAGATATCCGGACCCGAAACAGTGGGTGGTGGGAACGGCGGACGGGGGACTCTCTTGGACTCGTCTGTCTGCCCTACATAGGGTGAAAGATATCCCCAGCATCGCTTACGATCGCGATGATTGGGTAGTACCCCCTCGGAGACTTGAAATGATTGGAACTGAGCGGGAATGAGTGTACCCTTGAGCGTGTGTCGGTTCCAAAGTTGGTTTCACTTACTAGTGTTGGTAGCGAGCTGGGGCCGCCGCGTCCCAGGCTTATCCGAGTGGTCGGAACCGGGGCCAGCACGCGTTGACGACACACGGCGCTGGGTGAAGATATGATAGACTATTAATATGAATATGTCAAAGGGTTTGTCGTGGATAGCTGGTTGACTAAACTAACGCGGGATTCCCAGCAAAGTCAACTGCTGATTGTGAGGGACCCAGCGTCGCATCAAGGGAGGTTTCGATGATAGTCGCACTATCTCTCATCTATCCCATTTCTTCTACCCCGGGTTGAATAACGTTTCATCCATTCTTCGCTTTTGAATCAATATTCCCCGTGCATTCGTTGCGGGTATTGATCAGAGTGGGCGGCTTGTAAGTCGCGGCGGTCCATCATCTTGCGTGTGTCCATTCACCAACTAGCGTCTTCGTCTCGACTCGTTGCGCGCCTCGGCCGTTTCGTCTACGCTCGCCATTCCCCTGGTCGCCCGGTTCACTGATCAACGTTCTCGGCGGTACACTCTGCGCCATCTCTCGACGGCTTCAACAAGTGTGACATTTTAGACAACGGTGCGATACTTGATTGGCGTCGTTCGCTGTAGGTACAACTTCAGTACGAATTTGTGTTAATACCTCGACGGCTCATGTGGAAAGAAGCAGAGTGAAGTAAAAAAGTTATAAATACAGAGGAGATGTGGGGTAGAAGCGAAGAGGGTGATCACACGGTCATAATCCAAACTGAAATATCATCCAAGTACGGTCTTTCGAGGCCAATCAGTTAACTAACTAGTACTACCGTTCGATGAGTCAGTTCATTGATTGATTCGACTTCCTCACTCCAAGAATTCGGACACCATAACGTCCCTCTCTGTCCTCTTAATTTCCTGGCTTTCTAGAAAAAAAGTATCAGACTCACGTTATCGATATTCCATGCCACCGAACGTGTACTTCGACTTCGGTGATTTATTCTCTCTTGGTCACTCATATGTTTCCATGTCGATAAATTGTCCACAGCTTTTTTCTAGAAACTGCCTCGGCCCACGTTGACTCGGAGGGTAATGCCCATTGTTCTGTCCAGGGTAAAAGAGCACCCACGACCCTTCACTAGCGCTGGTGGAAGCTCGTTCTTCACCGTCATCCGCTTTCCTCGCGTTAGTACTCTTTTTTACTCGCAGAATCGTAAAAACTTGACTATCCAAGAGGTCGTATCTTCACACTGGAGGTTAGCGTAAATCGCTGTATCAAATTTCTGGCCCGCGAAAGATGCTATCTCGATACAGAGCTACTGGCAGCTGACAGTCTATTGGGCTTCTAGTGCAATCACATACGCGACTCATCTGGGGTAACTCGGTTCAATAGGTGCGCCCATATTTAAGTTTGAATGACTGGATCAGTCCGCTGGCCCCCTTTGCTCCCTGCGGTCAAGTTTACGTCTAGAGTGCTGTCAATACCGATCCAGACCGTCACCGATCCGCAGAGTTCCTGATACCATATAATTGATTTCAAGCCAATTGTGCAAACCGGCAGCGTTTTGTCTCCACCGACTCATCAAGGGTACATAGTTCTTCACTGTCACTCTACAGCTTCCTGTAAGTGAACACGTTACTGTGGAGCTGAACCTGGGTACTATGTATGTAGCAGATAACCCGATGGAGAATCAATGATTACTTTGATCCTGGGACTTGCATTCAACTTCGGCTCCAGGTTAACTTCCGTAAGGGATCAGAACAATACGCGATTGGTGAGACCGCTGCGTCTTCCGTACTCGTGGATCCTATCGACAAAGTGCGATTACAAGGACTTGGCTTGATTTTGTAGTGGGCATCTTCATCTCCGCTGAATGAGGGGACCGTCCGGACACGCTCGACACAATCACCGTCAAGCTGAGCCTCATGAATATTAGAGATATTGACCAGCAGTTACTCTAATTATTAGTGCCCCTCAGGCTCGAATTCTGATGAGAAGTAAAATTTCGTAGTCCCAACCACAAAGTCTACTATATTCAGGGCGAGTGTACCTCGTCGACGTCCGACGACCTTTAAAGTATTTTTCCAACTATACTAATCACACACTAGTTCTGTTTCGAAGATACCGCTGATATACTTTTATGCCGAGTCACAGGTTCCATCCATTGGCTTGTTGGTTTGGACTTCCCCACCCCTGCTGGCCACCCCAAGCGCTCGTGCCACCACCCGAGTTCGGGCTGGTGTTCCCCCCCCAGGCGTTCTGAGCAGGGCTTGTACCCCAACTCGAACCTCCTCCGGAACTTGCTGCCGGGGTCACAGCCCAACCACCGGTATTTCCGCCGCTGTTCTGTGCCGGGCTTGAGCCGCCTCCCCAACTCCCAGCACCACTCCATCCACCAGCGGCTGGGCTAGCATACCCAGCAGCAGAGGCAGCCGGGTTACCCCACGCCGTAGGTTGACTCCACCCAGCACCACCGCCATTCACTGCTGAATCCATCTCCCCTGACACATCCATGTCCGAAGGTGCTTTCAGGCCGAGGATCAAGTTTGCCAGCTTTGTCTGAAGTTCCGCGAGACCCTGCAGAATTTTACAATGAGTCTTTATTAGCCTGGCAGATACAGCTCACATACCTTCATGATGACCTCCTGCGGACCTAAGCTCCCGTCTGTTTCAACCTCGAAGTAGAATTTACGCGGCTTCGCATTGAAGTCAAACACTTCATCATCTCTTGGTGGTTCTTCCTCCTTTGCATTTTCGCCTACGGGCCACTCGGCCCGCACGTCGCCTTCGTACCAGTATGTTGTATGTCTCAGCTTGTTGTAAGGATCATACTCGAAAGCGACAGCTGAGCATGGTGACCACTTGGCGTGTTCCTTCGCTATCCCCTGCCATCATGCTATGGGAGATACTCGTGCAACATTCGATGTACGCACCTTCTTTGCCACGCAACGCAAGCGCAACTCTTGCCCTTTGCGAATCTTACAAATCAAAACCGGAGGTACCGACGGGTCGTCTGGCAGAACGGGATAATGAGAAGGACCGTTGAGAAAGAACGAGCGACGCACTCTTTCCTACCGGATACCCAAAGGTCTCTCCTCGTTTCGTCAGCTCTTCGCCCTCTGTTATTACCTCTGACGACCCAGCGTTCGATGTGAATTCAACTGCTTCGAGGTGATTACTTGTGACTTCCATGGTCCGATTGTCGTTGCACACAACATCTAGCCTCAGCTCGATCGCACAGTACCTGCATCCCGCCAAACAGGTACAGTCCTGGGAATCCGTCACGACCATGACTTTCTCAACCCACAGGTTGCGAGACGTACTCTAGTATAGCGCATGCCCTCATCGCAATTTGCGCTATTTAGCGGAATCATGCCGAGCCGATGGGCGATGAACTCGTCTGGCAACACCGTAGTGTTGGAGTGAATCTCAACCATGTCGATGGCTAGCCCGGGTTTTAGTATCGCACATAAACTCTCTAGCACGTACGAACCGACTGTTGGTATGTCCGCTATGACCACTCTTCGGACTGAGTTTGCAAAGCTGCCATGAATGATGGAGGTGAACGCGGATGGTCAAGTTGACACAGGGCTTTGTACGTACGCCAGGTCGACATTCTCCAGCACAAAGTTCACCCGGTCTCTCTTCAAGTCGCGTATCCGTACGACAGGTTCCGTGTCTTCAAAAGCTTGCATGGCGAGCAGTTCGAAACGACCCAACGGGAGTAGTACTACTACATAAGCTAGGAGGACAGACCGGACCCCAAACACCGCACCGACCCAGTCTCGTCACAATTTTGCCGTGGTCTTATCTTCCTCATCACGAACGCGAACGACTGCTTTACCCCATGTCTCTCTTCTTTCCAGCGCGCACAAGCCGTCCATTGCACTGGCTAAAGGATATACTGTGGAGTAGATGACCGGTTTGACCTTACCCGACGAAAGCAGGCTAGGAATCGACGGGTCAGTCATCACAGATGCGTGATGGTGAGTTACGAACCCTAGCAGTTCTTTCCACACGACAGGAATCCGGGAGGGTTCTTTATCTGAAATAGATGATTAATGCAGCATTCAATTCCACGGATCGTTGGTATGCACACACATGCATAGAGCCCCCAATGGAGTCCCATAATACTGATGTTTTTCAGCAGCACCAAGTTCAAGGGCAACTGGCGGTCGTGGTGAGCAGCACTCAAGAGGCGTTGGCACGGAGATGATGTTACCTGTTCTATTGAGCCCGCGGCAAAACCGATCACCAATGCTCTGCCTTTGAACGCTATGCATTTCAACGAGTCTAGAAACACTGTCAAACGTTGACCACGGGAGAAGGATGCGGCTCTACTTGCCTTTTATCCGGCCCACGGGATCGTACACGACGTCGACGCCCCTACCCTCGGTAATCTGCAGCACTTGCTTCTGCCACTCCGACGTCGTGTAGTCAACAACGTAGTCCGCGCCTCCATACCGTTTGCATATGTCAAGTTTACCTTGCGAGCCAGCAGCTGCAATAACTTTGGCTCCCAGTACTACGCTTTGTGAGTGGGTGACGGAGCTTGAGATATGGAAAAGGCACCTTTAGCCAGCTGCACAGCAGCAATCCCAACTCCTCCAGCTGCAGCATTTATAAGGATGGTCTCGCCTACGATACCATTCTGAATCAGCTCATCGCTTTCTTAGCCACGCACGTTGCGCTTAACCTGGTTTCAGTTCTGCTCGACCTACAAGGGCCTCGTAACTCGTTGGCCAAGTAAGGTAAAGGCCTAGTATGACATCGTCCTGAGATGAACGCTTCGAAAACAACGAGACATACCTGCCCCCTGGTCGAAAGTGAGGTTATCAGGGAGTGGCATGATTGCTTTCCACTTGACAGCTATACGGTCCGCGAATGCGCCCTGTGCACTACCAAATACCCTATCTCCAGGTTTAAAGGGGCAATCCTTTGGGATTAGGGAGCTGCTCGCAATCTTCCCGGCGAATTCTGCACCAGGCGTGAACGGAAAGGGTGGTTTCACTTGATATTTACCCTGGACTTGTAAGATCTGTCGAGAATGTGTCAAGTTTGACTGATGCGCAATGTGTGGGAGATACATACATCGAAAAAATTGAGGCCTGCAGAATACACGTCCACGAGGACATCCTCTGGTCCGGCCACTGGCTCTGGTGCGTTATGCACGAGGGTAAGTTTAGAGGGATGCTTCCACTCGTTTAGCACATAGGCTCTCATAGCGAAAAGGCACTGTGACTATTGCTCGACTAGAAGGGTATTCGTCAGGTTCAACTTATAAACCGTACAGGAATGGATATCACAGGGACCGCCGCAGAGGGTCGATCCCGGGTAGCCGGACGGTACAGTAACAACAACTCAGATCGCTGCGATTCGCTGAACACGATAACATGTAATGCTCAGTTGCGGTAAAGCTATGCGTAATGTAAATACAAATATGATGTTCTACTACATGACTGGGGGTTCGTCTAAACGTGATCCGGGACAAGTGTACATGCTCATGCGAATCCAAACCCTTCTCCCCCTTCGTTTATTGCTAGTAAGAGCTGTTGTCGCAGCATCTCATAGGAAGAATATTGCGGTAAATCGATCTGATTGAAACCTAACATGATGAACATCAGGAACTGAATCATCTTGGTCACTGAAAGGGCTCACAAGTGTGGGCTTGAGGAAGGCGATCCGGATCCCCGTAGGCACGATGAATCGAGAATCTTTGAACTCCTTGCACCCCTTGGAGATCGACGAAACCATTGAGAGGGACACGCGAAGTGCCAGTCGCAAAGCTCAACACCTTGGCCCTCTCTTCACGATTGAATGACTTGAGAGCTCTCCACCACCAAACAATAACGGGGTCTGAGCCGGTGTATCCGTTGTATTCCGTCGCGGCTCTCCACTCGTCGACATCAATATCAGGCGTCCCGGAAATGAGTAACTCAAGTTCTTGTTCGTTGAACTAGAAGTAAAATGAGAACTCTCCAATGCAGGTGAATGCGACGACTGACGATAGTAATTAGGTCCTTGGGAATGATCTCGTGGAATCCAGCAACTAGATTCTCGATTTGCTCACTAATGGAGGAGTACAGGCGGAAATTGGCCGAAAGCTGCACAAACTCCCGCTTGTTTTCCTGTGTAACAGGGATGGATTCACCTCCTGGTTTGAGTGGGAAAATGCGGTTCCTTCCAAACTGTAAGGTTTAAAGGAATTGAATGACGCGGAAATTCGTGGATGAAAGTGACAACGAACCTCATCCGCTTCAACACTGAACGTCAACTCCAACAGCGTGGGATCATTTTCCAAAATCCAGCACAGTGAATTGTAGTACTCTGGATCAACCCACTCGACGTCTCGATAATCGACTGGTTTTCCAAGGAGTTGTCGATACAAACTCTTTGCAAAGTATGCATCTAGAAGCCGCCCGTCGTATATGGCTTTGCCGATGACCCGACCAACGAACTTGAAGAATGATAGATGCTCCGGATTGACCCAAGAATTCTTGTTTGGTTGATACGTCAGTCTGTCGGCCGCGCATGGCTGGAAGAGTGCGTTGTTGGGATCGAACATCTGGCGTGCAAGGATTTGGAACCATTCTCTCGTGACACCACCAGCATCCACGCCTTCCTCATCGTAAAATCGGACGCTAAGTTTGCCATACTTGATTTGGTCGCCAGTCTTCCGTTGGAGGTATTGGAAACTGTCCTCGAATACACGTGCACGGCGAACATTGAGTTGTAGCGTGCCATAGTGTTCGCGGGATGCAGGGCGACGGTGAAGCTGCTGTGTGAAGTAGTTCCGCTTGTTGTCGAAGTCCAGGACACGTGGATTGTAGACTAAAAGTGAAAATGATCCACTCATTAGTGAGGGATTGTTGCGGACCATCACATTGAGGATCTTTCTGTGAGCATCGGTGAACGTGACGAAGAGATCCTCCATCGACTCTTTGGCGGTCATGGGCGACCTTGGGGATGCAGATGCCTTCATTGTCCTTACTGCGCCTCCGGCTGTCGACTTTGGGCCCACGTACTTGCACACTACCATCAGAGCTTCGATTAAGGGTAACAAGACGGTGGCGACATGCTCCATATCGGGCTGAGCCTCAATGGTAGCGAGACAATCCCCGAGTCGACGCCAGAGTGGTGTGAAGCGGAATGATTCGTAGATGTTCTGCACCTTCTCGGCATCCTGGCTCTTGCGAGTTTCGTCCGTCAGAGGTCCCGCTGAGCGAGGGGTGTACATATAGTCCAACGTCTTCAGGATACGTAAAAGTTTGGTTTGATCAGACGAGGGAGAAGAGAACTTGGACGCGACGGAAGAGGCGAGAAGGTCCTGAGTGGGATTTTGCAGGGATACCCAGAGGTGGTTGAGGTCGATGAGAACATTCTGCCCACAGTCTTGTGCCTTGGCTTTCAACTCCTGTGCAATCACGTCTCGAGCGTCGGGAATGTGCGACAAATTTTGGATAAGGGTCAATGATTGCTGGAACGTGCGCGCAGAACACTCGCCGATCGTCAGGATGTTGACGATGAGACGTAGCACTGAGTGCGGTATTTGAGGTGGGCTAGCCAGCAAAATCCGTTCGTCCGATTGTTCGCCGGCAACGTTTTCGTTTTCAGTCTTGTTCTGATCTCCATCCGCTCCCGCTGTAGCGCTTGGTTCTTGACGTCGAGGTGCGTCTGGGACAGTGGGTAGCGATGGTGCAGATGAGATACTGGAAGCCGGTTCATTCGAGCTCGCCGGTGCTGCAGTCGAGACAGATTCCTTTTCTGACTTCAGACTAGCCAACGGCTTGGTAACGGTGGAGAGTAATGAGACGACCGAATCCATGATTGATGGCGTTCTGAGCAGCGACTGTCTGTCCAGAAGACCAAGGAGGAGAACGATGGGATAGTGGGTTTGGGGTGCTTGCTTCTCCTTTCCTTTGCCCTTCTTGGCGTTCACCTTTCTGAGTCCGGCAGGTAGCTCGTGTTCGCTTAAGAAGAAGAGGGACGATAACTCGTTAGCGCTGACTATAAACACCAGTGCTTCAAGACAGCGCTGAGCAACTAGGTCTGGGACGGATTCATTCTGAAGATTGGCGAGGGTCGCGGAATTGTTGAGCTCAGGTGCCTTTTGTTTACCGTGAACCTTAGGAGTTTGTTGGCTGGGTGTCTTGGGAGTGCGCGTAGACATCTGGGCGAAGCTTTTGTCTACGGCGGTGAGGTCGCCTGGTCCACTTTGCAGTATGCTAAGAAGAAGATTGAAGAGCTCCGTTCTGGTTTTGCCGTTCTCGCAGATGTTGACCAGCACTTTGAAAAGGAGGTTCTTCTTCAAGACCTGAGGGAAGAAGAGGAGGCGAACGAGGGTAGCCACCCCGGTCTTATCAAGGAGCTGGATAGCATCTCTTGGTGCGGGGGCTTTACGGGGCGGGACAGGCCGTGAAGTCGCCCTGTGACCGCCACGCGTTGCGAACGTAAATCTACGTGGGTGCTGAGACTCCTCGCGGTATGCGCCTGCTTCAGCAATCATGTAAGATGGCAGAGTCTGCAGAAGACCTTCCTCCGACTCCAAGAGAACTTCTTGTCGGAGGTGTGGATCGAGACTGGCTATGAAGCTAGCTGGATCAATATCGGCCGCAACTCCGGGTGTAGCATTGTCGTTGGCTGTTACGGACTGAGTCTGTCTTGTCTGCTCCAACCTTTCCTGTTGAATGAGTTCTGCGCGGATTTCAGGGGGTAGAGCATCAAGGAATTCGGGGCTGATCTGAGAGTCGGCAGGTCGCTCTATTCTTGCAGCGCGTTGGTCGCGAACGTGTTGATTAATAACTTCTTCTCGGATATCATCTGGCAACGCCTCTAAGAATGTTGGGTCTATGCCCATGTCCGTGATGTCGACCTCGCTGCCGTGAATCATGACAGTTAACCTCTCTTGGACTTGAGAAGGCCCCGCCATCTCTGCCTGCGAAACAGTAACTACTGGTTCGGATGGAGGTACATCGCGCATCTCGACGTCACTGGTGACCGAGTCCGTGACAGGAGTTTGTTCTGCTTGCTCTTGAACTGGAGCTGTGGAAGGTTCCGGTGAGATCGTGACTGTGTCGTCCTTTGGTTGCGCGTCGGCGCTTTCGGCGACCTCAGCTTCTTTGGCTGCCGATCGCTCGGCCTCACGCTGTTTAGCTTCCTCCTCTGCCTTCAGCTGTGCTTGTCGCCTTTGCTCTTCCTCTTTTGCCTTCGCTGCAATGGCAGCCGGTAGTAACGCAAGTACGATATGGTTGCCTAGCCGGTTTGCTCGTTCAGATACATGTTTGCCATTAACGGTTTTGGCCTCCTCGGCCCACCTTTGCACCGTGAAAAGTGGATCGAGGCCACGGGTGTCAGGAGGGTTTTCACTTTGTCGAGGAATGCGTTCCACTCTGGGACCAGAGGGTACACCTGCAAGCCTCTGCAAGTGGATCATGCCCTGCTCTATGCCGGCTAGCGCGGCTGGAGCAACATCGACACGAATTGTCTCGCGAGTACCACCAGAACGGTTCACGATATGCTGGAAAACTTGAACAGCATCTCCCCCTATGATATCTTCAATCGACTGGATGAGTTCAGTTTGGAAGTTATTCCCGCTTCCTCGTTGCTGCCGTCGAGAACCACGGGAGAGAGCTGTTGATGTGCGATTACTGCCAACCGACGCGTCCAGAAGAAGAGGATGCACTGTCGCTTCACTTGGTGCGGATGGTGGGTTTCGAGTTCGGCCGAAAACCTGAACGTCATCGACGCCTGAACGAAATCGCGTGAATTTTTACCTGAGATTCACGCAATTGATGATCACTTACCACCTCGTCGGCGAGATATGAATGGGTTTACTTCTCTCCCCTGGACTTCAATTCCGTCGACATCGAAAGGCTCCGAGTAGGTGAAAACGTCGTCGTTTGCACCTCCCACGGGAGCAACATCCCGAACATCAACAATACCGACATCGCCTCGGAATCTACCCAAGTGTCAGTCCTGTGTCATACGGTGCGCAGTCAATAGCCATACTCTTCCTCGTCAGACATGTCTGGCTCGTCATCTTGCTCAGCGTGAATCACATTGACGTGGTCTGTATCGAGGATCAATATCAAGTAAAAATCAAATTAAGAGGGTGGGCTAACCTCCCCCTTCGTCCTCATCGCCTTCGTCACCGTTTTCGTCTTCTGCGTCCCCTTCATCATCTACATCCTTCAAAGTATCCTCAAGTCAAACCGCGTCCAGCGAATAACATAGATCAGACAAACCTGCCATATCATGTCCTCGTCAAGAACTTGGTCAGTGCCGTTGACGGCAGTAACACCGACTTCTCCATCTTCATCATTCTCGATCAAATCCGCTTCCTCGTAGTCTTCGTCTTCATCCCGCCACTCATCGCCATGAGATTCATCTTCATCCTCCCCATCCTCTTCTTCCGCCTCAACTTCATCGGAGTTAGAAGTCGCTTCGCTGTCGGTTTCGTCCCCATATTCCATGTCAACGTCCTCTTCCTCATCTTCGTCTCCTTCATCCATCTCGTCATCTTGCGCATAGTTGACATCTTCCATCTCCTGTTTCAAAACCATCAGCCTTCGTCATAATCGGCAGCTACCATACTTACACCTCCAAACCTACGTCAGAAGATATCAGGTAAGAAAATTCGTAGACAAAAATTCAATGACAGAAACTCACATTCCAAGAGCTGAATGACGGTACAAATCAGGAGTCTCCTCGCGCTCGGCGTCTTCGGCGTCGATATCCTCCTCCTCCTCGTCCTCTGACATCGATCCAACACTCTGAGTCTTTTCCTCAGTGCCGTCCTTGGACTTCTCTGATGCTCGACTCATCTTAATTGCAACACGAGTTCTGAAGACATCCTCAATGTGGTTTCCCTTGACGGGAACGCGTAAAAAAACTTACAAATTCTCCAATGGCCGAAGAACAGATGCAACCAGATTGCGAATATTTGGGAAGTTCAGATCGACTTCAGCAAGAGCGTTAGTCAAGGTCGCGACAAAATTCTTCTCCAGCATGATCTTCGCAACGTGTGTCGTGTTTTCTTCCATCGGCTTTCTGGACCCATTGTTGCTGAAACGCACAGTCAACAGGCGGTTGCACAAGTCTGTTAATGCGAGGAGGCGACCATATCTCCCACCCATGCTTTCGGAAGGCAGGGTTTCCTTGATAGCCCTGCTGATGGCATCAAGGGCAAACTTGCGGATCGAAACCAGATCTGCAGGAACCTCCTTTGTTTCGGCACCTGGCGAACAGTCGATGCAAAGAGCTACAAGGACCGACATAGCCCAAGTGCACAGATGCAGTCTGGCCTTGGCATCAGGCTGGGCGGCGATCGTACCATACGTGACAAGCTCGGAGAGGAAGAATTGAAGAACTGCTGTCCTGTACTTCCCGTCCTTTGACGGTGTCTGCTGGCGCTGCTTCTTGGGGTTATATGACAAAAACGCAAGTTTGCATGCGTCGTAGGAGAATAAAAGTTCAGAGAGGCATTGCATCAGGAAGCAACAGTGAGCGTAACGTTCCTGCTCGCTCGGGTTGTCGGGTTGAACCATCGGCGTCTGGGCGCTTGCTTGCTCGGCGGGTGGTGCTGGAGCGGGCTGTTGTTTATTTAATTGAGGCGCTGTATCCGTGGAACCATCAGAAGGTTTGTAGGTCCTCATCAGCTCGCCTATG
Source organism: Boletus pseudo-olivaceus (assembly GCA_038092955.1). NCBI lineage: Eukaryota > Fungi > Basidiomycota > Agaricomycetes > Boletales > Boletaceae > Boletus > Boletus pseudo-olivaceus. Next base: position 53,554 of record JBBPRI010000018.1, read on the forward strand.
AGAAAGTGAACCACAGATTCCAATGCCTCGTTTGATGGCGCGCGAGGAACATCTGTCGGCGAATCGACTTGCATATCCGTTGCTTTCAGACTTCCTTGGTTAGCGGGTGCAAAATCCTCTGTGACGTCGGGCTTAAGGCTGATGTGCTGGATCGCGGAGTAAGGTTGTTGCAGCTGACAGATCGACTGAACGACCTCGATGAAAGTTTCGGAGTTTCGCATCGCGACTGCACTACAGTTGCGAACGAAGCTGGAGACATCGACGATTCTCGTACGAGGTTGAGAGAGGAAGCGCTTGATCTCCTGGCGCATGGTACCCTGTAAAGTGTGCAGATCCTCCGCAACATGTCTGAGAATGATGGCAATATATGAATAACTGCCAGCTCCCCCATGGACCTTCAGGTGCTTAAAAACGAGGGAAATTCCGTCTCGTTTGACAAACTTGGACGCAACGTTGTGGTCGCGCGAAAGGACCACTAGAAGGCGCAAAGTCGCTAAGAACTCGTCACGAGGTAAGTTGGGGAATGCGAGTAAACGGATGCAAAAATCGAAGACAATCGACCGCGCATCAGGGTACGGAGGACCAAGCTTAAGGTCTTGTGGAACGATGGGATCTCCCTCCTTCGGGAGAACAATAGGAACAGGCTGATCACCAGTGTTAAGCAAAGCCTCCGTGACAAGGAGATGGGAGGCGAGCCATTTTGGCGTGCTGTGATCTGGTTCCATCGTACTTGAATTCGAGAGGAGTAACGCAAGAAGGCAATCCATGAGGTTGCGGCCAATGCTTGGTTCGAGCGTGGGGCATTCCGATAACACGAGCGCTAGCAGTCTGCACCTCGTTGCTAAGGGTTCTTCTTTCACATCCAATGCGCGAGGTGAATATTCCTTAATGTCGTCGATCAAGGAGCGGATGGACAATTCCTGTAGATCCGGAGAGGGGCGCAAAAATGCCTTGTGAACCTCGAATATCAACGATGGGTGCTCGTCAACAAGCAACAATGCCTGTCGAGCCAAGCCTGCCTTTAATGGCTCGCGGGTTGCATTCAATTCCTGACGCAACTCCTCCAAACTCTTTCCCTGTTCTGAAGAAACGGGCCCGACTGAGGCTTCGGGTGGAGCGGATGATGCGACTTCTTCCGATTCCATCTCTTCGTCGCGAGTGGTAGACTCGTCCGCATCTTCGCCAGCGGATTCAGCAGGTTGTTCAGGAGCTCCCCCGAGTTCACCCTGTTGTACGTCGGACTCTGGTTCCGGGTCTGGGGGAAGGGGGAATGGGTGTGAAAGAAGTAGATCTGCAGCTGCGGTGACATTGTTGTGGGTGCGTGCTAATGCACGTTCGGCTGCGGAGTGAGGGAAACCCATGTCTGTTAACTGACGAATACGGTTTTCGTCGGGCCCAGTGTTCCGCATGTGCAAGCCAGCAGCAATCCCAATGGCAGAACCTGCACCAGGAATACCTTCTACTGGAGGTTCGCCCTTGAGTTCCTCATTTTCTGCGGCGGTAAGTTCAAGGACAAGTTGGACGACAGATTTGACCAGCGTCAACGGCGCGGACCGGAGCCACGACGATTCCCAGATCCTTTGAAGAACTGGGGCACTTGCAAGACGAAGTCGAACGAGGAAGTGGTGGGGTTCGAAGTAGTCAAGATCCGTGTCCTTTTTGTCGCGAGTCATAACCAAGATAGTCTGCCCGGACTCGAAGAGAGCTTTGGAGGAAATGAGGGGGTAAAGAAGGTGGAGGACAACCTTTAATCCTCCTTGCGCATGAACCAATTCCTGCACCATCGGTTCGGACCGTTCCTCCAGTTTCACATTCATAATGCTTTCGATAGAATCTAAAAATATTGAACATATGTCGAATATCGTCTCCACGCCCCCGGCGCGCTGGAACGAAAGAAGCAAGACCGTGTGCAGCGTATTTTGCATGGTACGTTCTGACAGGTTCATTAGAGCCGATCTCAGAAACGGTCCATTGAAGTTGCCCACCGTCCACCAATAACACAGTCATCAAGCCGAGCATGACACTATAGTAATCAAGACGATATAGGTTGTCACCTAAATCGCCAGTCAGCGATTACGTAAGACGACCACGCCTAGAGTTCTCACCAACAATCTCCGCCTTGAGGTGGTTAATCATAATGCTTGCAATCACATCGGAGGCACTCAGGATCTGCTTCTTTTGCACGGGATCGGGGTTTCTTCTGGCGTAGAACAATTTGACGATCGCTGTCGAACGCCAGGTGAGAAGATAGCAAACAGTTCTCAAGTGATGAGCACGAACATTGGAAGAATGGCGCAAGTGCACTCGGAAGGCCGTGAGTGAGGTGTTTGAGTGCCTTGGCGTTCTTGTCTATGGAAGTTTCCTTCTTCAAGGGTAACACAGACGTTGGCGAGGACCTGGTACCCGAGGATTCCGCCGCAACACCATTAGCGACGACGCCAAAACTCGTTGGCTCAGGAAGGGAAACGGAAATGTGACTGGGTGACCTCTCAAGGGGTGATCCATGCCCGCTGATCCCAAGCTCGATTCCCTTAGAAGCAATGTGGGCCTTAAAAAGGATGTTTTCCCAGATCGATGCACGATGGAGAGCACCCATGTCCATCACTACCTTGGGTGGATCCGACATCAGAGTCTGCAACAGGCCCACCGCGGACCGCCCATGGGCATAGCCAGTCGTGGAAAACACGTCCGCCATCAAAGTGACGCGGATGTGCAACGCTACGAGGTTTCGGAAGTGCTGGTTGACTTTGGACAATTGATCGTCTGTGACCTCCAACATTGGGGCGAGCTTTGACTCCGACGGGAGGTCTTTCCAGAACTCTTCCGTCTCCGCAAGCGAGGTACCGACAAGTTTCGAAAGGTAGAAGAGTGCCTCATTCGGGCCAATCTCAGCCATGGTACGGATGACCTGAACGATCGAATCGGATGACACACTGTTAGCATAGTCATACGGAAGGCAAGGCAGACCAGTGAGCCTTCCAATTCGATCCAACCCATCCGCATTGCGGATGAAATCCTTGCAGTGTTGGGGGTGCTGAAAAAGTCCTTCGAGGAACTAGTGCGAGCAGTTAGCACATTTGCATCCCAGCGCCAAAATAGTGCTCACCCTACATATCACGTCAATAAACATGACTACGTTGTTGTCATGGTCTCTCTGTGTAGCAAAATCTTCTCCAGATACCTCGCCATGGCTGTCGGTTGTCAACCCTGAGCCACTTTCTGACTCCCTCCCCTCCGACTCAATCCCTTGCATAGGCGCCCCAGTTTCCTCGGAGGGTTGAACGGGTAAGAGTCCGTACCATTCTTTCTTGTCCTCTGGGATCACAAATGCATTTCCCAAATCCTCGATCTTGCCGAAGACAGTTTTTACAGCATCAAACACAGGTGTCTTGAGAGAGGGGTGATGACGAATGAGCTCGTCGATCGAGGTACCTATGAGAACTGCGTTCTCCTTGTCGCGGAGGACTTTGAGGTGTCGTTCGGATGTGAATATGGAAAATATGCCGGGAATGATGCTCGGACGAGCTGAGAGCTGATCTTGGCCGGCTTGGTTGAGACACAGCGCTCCGATAGCATTCGGGATGGCTTGGATGACCTAAGTGGGAGATGGGTCAACAACAAACGAATAACCACGCAGAGAAGAACCTACTTCAATTACCGGTTCCACTCCCGTTTCAATAGCTTTGTAGAAGACTTCGGGTAACCCTGTCTCCTGAATCGTAGGAAGAGATGTTGGCTCGTTGTGAACAAACGTTGCCATGATATTCATCGCTTAAAACCTGTTACTTTCCGGCACTCAATCACAAGCAAATTAGACATACCAAGCGGAAGGACACTTGGTCCAAACAAGCCTCTATATTCGATAATCTTCTTGATGGACTGCAGCAACGTCGAATCAATCAACCCCCGGAGGCCTTCAGAAGTTCCAGTTGACTGCATCATGCGGTGTATCGATCTCAGCGTATGCTTGAGAATAGCAGCGCGCGCAACGGGTAGTTCACCCCACGATCCAAAGATGTCACGAGAGCGGGTCTCGTCGCCATACATTGTAACGTCGAAATCAATCTCGTGCTAAAATAATGGTAACATAAGATCTGTGGGACTTAGATACAGGAACTGTGTTCATACCTGAATCCTTTCGACAAGGACCTCAACACCCCTCGCATTTGAAAATAACTGAAATGCGTTGGCGTATCCATAAAGGACATTGTCCACCAGTTGCATCGCCTTGGACACCATTTGAAGTCTCTGAGCAAGCTTGTTCTCGATGATTTGCACGAGCAATGGGACCAGACCAGCGCCAACAATCATATTGCCACCGCCTGCATGCTGTGCGAGGTACGTAACGAACCCCAAGAGTGCATCAATGAAGGAGTTTGGAAGTTTGGATTCGGGATTGTTGACATCCAGGATGGTCTTGCGAAGAAGGGACATTAAGATACCATGATTGACACCTGCGTTTATGGCTCCCAGAACCTCCTGAATGCGACCCCGGTATCTCGCAATTGAATCGAGGGCGGCGATGGCAGCTGTTTGCACGGAAGTAGAAATACCGCGATCGAGTTGTAAAAGCTCAGCAATATGGGTTGTAAGATCAGGTTCATAAAGGAAGAGCGAAGATGCGGCTTGATTCTCGCTATGAGTATGGCCATAAATGGCGATAGCCAAGAGTCGGACGACGAGAAGTTTCTCCCGAATGACCTCATTTCCAGTCACCAGCGCCTTTGCAACGCGCATACGGCAAAGCAACTCATATTTATCGTCACCAGAAAGAGGGTGCGCTTCAAGGATGTCGGCTAGAATTCCCATGACGTCCTTCTTCTTCAGGGTTTCCTCGTCAACGTGAATGTTTATGGAACCGGGTGGGAGGGATAGCCTGCGAGGGGTTGCGGGGCGTTCATCACCACTTTCAGGTTTCTGTTCCTTCTCCTTATAGTCAGTTTTGTAGTACACGAAATTTACGTCTCGAGCTTCGCCAGGGAGGACGTCGACTTGGGGTACGCCACTTGGACTAGCAAGATCCAGAAGGCTGATGCCGTGCTCACGCAGATTGGGCCAACGCTTTGATAGGGAGAGTAGGCGCGGTGTGGAAATACTAAGCGCAGCTGAAACAGCCGGCTGGGCGGAGTACTGTTGGGCTGGGCGTAACAGAAGATTCAGCGCCAGGATCAAAACATCCAAATCAGATGTCAAAAGCAAGCTCATCAACCGCTGCCAAGGTAAGAGCACCATGAGTTACGTGATAAAAGGTGGAGTAGAGTGCATACGTCATAGGAATTGAAGGTCTTGCGGTTGGTTGAGTTCTCGAGCAGCAGCCTCTCAAACCTGAGGATAGCAGAGATAGTCTGCTTGATTGCTGGGGTGAATGCGTTAAGCTGGAGCTTATCGATATCATAGTCACGGATAGCTTCTTCAAGAATTGCGTCGAATTTGTCAAGGACTTTGATCCAACAATTGAGGTCAGATCGAGGCCATTTCCAAGATTCGATGTTAACAAGAACATTAGCGACGTCATCGGTTGGGGTGTTTGCGAGCTTTGATATGAGCTCTGCCACCTGAGGGTGCTGTGGAGAAGCGTAAGGCGCATAAAACCATGGGTCGGGTTTGGGGTAAGTCGTCACTTACGGGTTGGGCCGCCCTCTTAGCTTTTTGAAAGATCTTCATCGTACCGCAGCGAATGCGGGTTGATCAAAGACGGCCGACAAGATTGAGACGATGGTCACTTGCAGGTCAGGTGAACGTGAAAGGAAGAAGACAAGGGCTGAGGTAGCGGGGGCGGGGAGGCGTCTCGTCGAGGGCGACGTAAAGCAATATATCAGGAAATATTTTCTCATACGCGCTCCAAGGCTCCCACGGGTGAGCGAAGACTCTAAGTGTTGGACGCCACACGTTCGACCCAGACACGGTTGGCAGACGACGATGGGGAACAAGAAGCGAAAGCAAGACAGCGATGGCGAGGAGGACCTTCATTATAGCGCGTCTGACTCCGACGCGCAGCCCAAGAAAGCTACGAAGCCAAAGGTGCTTCCCAAGCCATGACCGCGACCAACACCAAGCTGATTCTCCTACCTCCCGGTGCGCGCAGCAGTCGCCCTCTAGCAAGAGCAAAGCATCCTCTAAACCGAAAACGGCGAAGAAGCCCAAGTATGATTATTCTAGCGACGGGGTTCGTCTTCACATGATCTCCCTCTCTCTGCTGACCCCTATGTTGCCTGCAGTCATCGCCAGCCCGCGAAGAGGACAAACAATTAGCCATTAAAGTACTCAAGAACGCTGAGGGTGAAAAGTACGTGGATCTAGGGAAGAAGAAACGCGCCGCCGTCCGTTCATTCAAAGGTCAGTCCTTTCCTGTACACGCGCGCCCAGTCCATTCATTGTCAATGGTGACAGGCCAGGTGTTCGTCGACATACGCGAGTTCTACGGCACGGACGGCGATGAAAAGCCGGGGAAAAAAGGCATCTCACTTGCCATGGAACAATGGGAGGCCCTCAAGCGGAGCATCAGCACCATTGATTCGCTCTTCTCAGAACAAGGCAAGAAATAATCTGCCCGAGCTATAATGCGTGGTTTCAACGTGTTGCACTCGAGTCTTTTATCCAACTTGTATCCGATATCTACCATCCTAATGCATCATCCAAATTTTGGTTTCCTCAGCCATTCTCATCTTTGACCGCTGGCAGACCGCCATCACGATATCGATAGCCCAGCAGCTGCTTGATATGCCCCCACCAAACCGCGCCTTCGAAGACCTCGCAACCATGCACAAACTTTCAGAGTGGATGCCTGCACATCCATTATAACCTCGAGAAACGTCATGCTTGAGTAACCCCTAGCATATCTCCTGCAACAACATGAGAGACGGATCCATGAGGAATAATGATGGCTTACCACCAACAACCGACCATACGACGTAAAGATCCAAGCCAACCATACGTGCGAAGACCACCTTCCTGTATCTGCCTACGATCATCACGCCACACTGCGGTCATGCAGTACTTGGCGGTGATCAAGAATATCCGAGCACTCGAGTGTGTAGTTGCGAGCGCATGATCCAAGCTCCTAGATGTACAAGCCATCTCAACCTGCATCCCAAACCACAAATGCGGGAGACTCAGCTCCAACTCACCTTGTCAAATCATTCAACTTCAGCACCATCAATACCCTTCTAGGGACTCTGCGGAGAACATCCAACACCGAGATGAGTAACCCCTCACGGTTGATGACCGCATCTCTAATCGCTTCCATCTCTTCCACCGTTTGAGGAAGCATGTCAATCATACTGGAAGCTCGCTTGAACGTGTTTTCGGAGGAGTCTTCGTCTTCCCACGTGCCTTCGAACGCTGCGCGACCCGTAATTGCAGCCTCAAATACAGGGTACTAAAGTTGTGTTAGCTTTGAGTTTACCGGCAGCATCGATCGAACGCACAAGATCAGGGGTGATGTTACCGACCAGCTCTGCGTATTTGCGGCGGGCAGCTCGCGTTTCTGGGGATGCCGGCGCGATGAGAGATAACCAGAATTTGCTGTAATTGACACGCAGTTCCGGATCGAGGTCGAAATACAGTCCATGATCCAGGAGCACGATCTCGAAATTGTACGGCGAACGTGACTTGGGTGGGGCACGCCTAATCAACAAATTACCTGACAGTGAGGAAAAGGTAAATTATTGTCGATTGGTGGGAATTTTGCGAGGACGGATTACCTGGATGTGGATCCTATAACAATGTAAGTAACGCGTTATCCGACGAAGACTTGTCTCTCACAGCATGAAAATAGCCATTCAAGAACACCATTCGGCTGAACACCCTCATAAGCTCCAATGCCACCTTATTCCTATCAATCCCCTGTTCTGCCAAGTAGCCTAGATCGTCGACCCGCGCACCCTGGATGAACTCCATGATCAACACTCGTTTCGTGGCTGAGATTACTTCGGGGATGTAAAGTGAAGTCGAAACGCGGTCGAAATCAGCCATGGCACGGCGAGCATTCGATGCTTCGTGGACAAAATTCATTTCCTTCGGAAGGTTTTCGCGCATTTCCTCAGCAAGCCACGTGAATTCGAACTCGGGGAACCAATATTTGATCCACCCTACGAACGCGGGTATCGTTCAAATGTCATTATGGAATTGTGCAGAGGGAAAGGGTGGAACGTACCGAGCGTGACCTCGACCATCTCCATATCGATGTCACAAAACTCTGCAAGGTGTGGGTGCTGCAACTGTTTTTATACACCCATTAATTTTGGGCCCGACACCTATCTCAAACGCCAACCCACTTTCACAGCAGTCTTCCTTCCCGACTCCTTATGCGTACCGACATGAACCTGGGCTAAACTTGCTACACCGATTGGAACAGGGTCAAAATCCTCGAAAAGTGCTTGAATGGGTTTTCCGATATCGGATAGGAAGAGCGCTTCAACATCTTGATAAGGCGTCGGCTCGCATTTGTCCTGTAAAGGCCGCATTGTCTTCGTCCATTCTTTCGGAAGAACCACTCTGTAACCTCACGGGGTAGCACCATACTCATCCAGACAATGATTGCGCACGTACAGTGAGGCCATGTGTTGTCCCAACTTTATAAAAACGCCTAAGACATAATTCCAGTTGCGTGGGCTTCACTTTCTGTGGTGATGGAAATCATCCGCACCTCCGTTTGCAAGGAGTGCCTTCAGTACCCTCTTCGCACTACGCGTATGACACTCCGAATACGCGTGTTGCATTTCCTCCTCAGACAGGTAACCGTGCGCAAATGTGTACTTGTAGTCGATGGCTCCTGCGATTGCGGCACCTGAATAGATGGATATTCAGCCAGAAAGTTGACGGCACGGTGAATCATTCATGTCTCCGGCCCGTCAGCGGCGTATCAAAAACAACTTGTACACATACGAGCTATCCGGGAACAACGCACGACGGCCGACAATGTGTGTCTGAATGGCTGGTAATTCTCATACGCGACGTACCCTGCACCTCCAAGTAACAGTGCTGTGACCGGGTAAAGAATCCATGGGTTTGCACTTGGTCGTTTACCCGGGGCCGGGGTGGCCCCGGTTGACAAGAAACGATACCTTGCCTTTGCGCGCGGCAACCGTGAGGTGTGGATTACATTGGCGCGAAGGAAAAGCTGGAAAGACTTGAAGACTGTGTGGTGACCACGGCGAGATGGCATGGGTGACATTCACCGTAAACGCTAGGAAATATGTACATAAGTGGCGTACATACATACATACTATATTAGTGTTCCAAGTTCACAGGACCAAAGTACACAAATTAGTTCGCATGGAGGTCCATACCGCAACTTTAAGTGGCAAAAGTGAACAAAACGACCTACCAATTTGTTCTCAATCTTCAAACAATGGCTGGAATGTCTGAGAATCCGTCTTGAATACACGCAAGACGCGGAGGAACAACCGGAACCAGCTTACCTTCCTGCCATCCTTGTCTCCGTCTTGTGTAGGCCCAAATTCGTCCTCGAACAGGTCCAAACTCTCTCCACCGTCTCCCCCCCCATCCGAGAAACCGACGCCTGACTCCATGTTCTTTGCGATGTCAAATTCAAATTCCTCCCCGTCTCCCTCTAACATGGCCTCTAATTCCTCCCGATTCATATATTCTACACCAAGTCCCGACTCTCTGATCGCTTGTTCGTCTTGTTGGGACTGTGACATTGGAAAGAAGAGTGGAGTTTTGGCGCGTTGGGCCTGCGTGGGTCGCTCGCATGTCAAGGGGACTGGAGGTGGAACAATTTGCGACGACAGTGGATAGAAGAGGGGATCGCCCGAGTGAGAAAAGATGGGATTTTCACCTCCTTTGATGTCTCCATCGATGGTACCCGCTTCGTCGCCGACATCGCCTGAATCAAAGTGATCCACGGCGCCAAAATCCCCGTTCTGCGATGCATGAAAAACAAGCGAGCGACTTCCCTGGGTTCGATTGGGATTAGGGATGAGCGACGGCGGCGGCATCATGTGTTCATCTTTTATCACTGTCGAGTTTTCCCTACTCGTCGCCCCAATAACCTCCGTCCTTTGCACCGCCTTCATTGATCTCTTGACTTTCCCTACACGTGGCGTCTCGCTTCTTCCCCTGCCTGCACCTGACACATTCGAGGATTGTTGTGCCTCGTTGTCTGGATGCGGTCTTTTCGGTCCACCTGGTTGTTGCGGTTTGGGTGTAGACGAGCTCCGTGTGTTCGTGTTTGAGTTAGATGTCGTTCCTTGGAGTTGTGATGTGGATATCACAAAGAGACCGTCAGATTCGTCGCCTTCGATGTCGATAAAAAGTGGCGCGGCAGGGTCCGTAAAACGGAGCTCCAGTGCTGAAGCCGTGGATTCGGCAAACGCAATTGTAGCCTAGTACAAACGCTCGAGTTAGCATTGAGGCACAACGCAAACAAGCAGTAAGACAGACGTTGAACTCTCGCAGATGGAAGGCGATGGTGATAGGTGGCTCGGCTATTTCATACACATCGAACTCGTCGGCACTGATGGTGAGCTCTGTGGCTAGCTGTGCTCTGCCTGGGAGCAGATTACGGACACTGGTATGCAACATGCGGACGGCACTGACCTTTTGTATCGATGGACGACTCGAAACTTTTCACATCAACATCCGCGTCCCCGAACGTCCACACAAGCTGAGGATCGCTTTTCATGCCACGGCCACTGGGGAAGTGCTCGGTGATGTCTTTGATAGCTCTTGGGCCGATGGTGAGCCGTGATTCGTTTTCAGACGCTGGGACGCTGGGCGAAAGGAGAGAAGTAGATATAAGAAGGGGTAAACGATGAGTTTTTACGATACCTAGTAGCGGAACATATGAACAATAGCACGTTATCGATGATAGAAAATGGCGCCCACCATGTTTGCAGTGTAAGCGTACAATAAGCCTGCTTTCCAGTGTGTCCTCGTCTTCCTGGGGCTGATCGCTGGACGAGCCTTCAACGATGACCAGCTCGCACCGTTCAACTGTCTTTTCAATGGTTCTGTGCCTGAATATCGACAACAGTGTCTACGAGAATTGGATTAGCGCATATCCAGATCTGAGTGCACACGAAACGCACCTTTACGAGCAGCTGTCCCTTGACATCCTGGGGTTCGCTGAGGCTGCCAGCCGAGGGGCCTGCCCCATTCACACTACCACCTACGCGGTATCTCGAGAAAAACATCCTTCCATACCTGAAACGACAATATGCGGAGAGCGAGGAGTTCGTCGCGCTCATTGTGAAGTGTTGCGCGTCTGCATATAGGACGAGGTCATCGCCGTATCGCGAGAGACATGTCAATGCCCTGATGAACGCTTCTCGTTGAATGAGCCTATGAATGAGTAGTGAACGAGTCGAGAACGTACGTTTGAGTGCAGCAGCGTTGAGTGTTGCCTGCATTGGTCACCGGACGTGTTAATTCAGGTCCCATTGGCATGCCACTACCGGCCAACCTGAAGCTCGCCATCGTCGGCGGTGGGCCGTCTGCGTTCTATGTGGCCTCGCGGTTGCTGTCGCTCGTCCCCCACGCTGACCCGTCCTCGTCGTCGCTGAGAGTGCACATATTCGACCGTCTCTGGGCACCACACGGCCTCGTGCGCTATGGTGTTGCCCCAGACCATCCAGAGGTCAAGGTACGTGCACGACATCGTCTTCGACAGCTCCCGCTCACAACGTCCAAGAACTGCACGAACAAGTTCGACCAGGCCGCTGCTGACCCGCGTTTCCGATTCTTTGGCAACGTCCATGTCGGCAGCGCGCTGCCCACCGCGATCCCGCACACGCTCTTTCTCCCCCTCTCGTCCCTCCTCCAGAACTATACACACCTCCTGTTCGCAACCGGATGCACGCTTCCGACTCTCCATCCAGATATACCCCCGTCCTCGCATTGCGTTCCCGCACTCTCCCTCGTGCATTGGTACACTCGACACCCCTCCAACCCACCCGCGCCCGCCCTTGACAAGATTACCCACCTCACTCTCATAGGCAATGGAAACGTCTCTCTCGACATCGCTCGTATGCTTCTCACATCACCCTCTGTTCTCAAGAAATACGATGTCCCCGGACATGTTCTCGATGTCCTCTCAAGGTCCACTCTCAAGCATGTCTCCATCATCGGTAGACGCGGTCCATTAGAAGCAGCTTTCACGAACAAGGAACTGCGCGAGATGATGCATCTCCCGGGTGCTTCCATGGTCCCTCTTGACCCCTCCCTTTTCACCTTCCCAGAGGGGACAATTTTGTCTCGCCAACAGCGCCGTACCTTGGAGCTTCTTCACAAAGGCTCTCAAAGTCGGTTTGGAAGCACCCAGAAGACTTGGTCTCTCGATTTTTATCGCACGCCTACTGCTCTTGTGCCGTCCCGTTCTTCCCCCGCCGCTGCCGAGCTCACCCTCGCACACACCTTTCTTGATCCTTCTACCGCCCGCGCAATCTCAACAGATCAGACTTCCACGCTTACTACTTCCCTCGTTGTCACGTCCCTTGGCTTCCATGTAGATCCAACCACGGCTTTCTTCGATCCCTCCTCCGCCCACCTTCGGGCACGTGGGGGTCGCATTTTATCCGAGTCCGGCATTCCCTTGAGAAATATGTATGCTTCCGGATGGAGTGCTAACGGCGCCAAAGGCGTGCTAGCCACGACAATGATGGACGCATACGCGGTTGCTGACGCAATTCTATCTGACATTATGTCCAGCAGCACTGGGAATGTGAGTGTGGAGACTACACCAGCCGGAGAACATGGGAGTGAAGCGGTATCTAATACTCTCATGTCAAACCTTGTTCCTCATCCCGAGGATCCGCCCGAGGAGATCAAACGGGGAATAAAGTGTGGGCTGGTTACCCAGTACGATGATTGGAATGTCATCGATGCTGAGGAGGTGCGTAGAGGTGTCCTACTCGGGAAAGAGCGAGAAAGGATGGGTTGGGAAGATGCGAGGAAGTTCCTCTCACTCTCACGATAAGATCACGCTCGTTCAAACAACGGAATTCTTCAAGGTGGAGACGTTAGATGTAGACGAGTCCAACTAGTCAGGACCACTACCCAGTTCACAGAATTGAACCCACAGTAATACAACGTAACTCAGCTCTCTCCCCTCGGCTCTCGGCTTTCCCGCCACACACCAATATCTCACAGTGCACCACACTTCAATCTTTCCTCTGGAAAACAGGGTGGGGCAATGGCCGTCGTGGCCGCTTCGATGTCGACGAGGGCAAGTTCTGCAAATTACTAAATCCTGCTGACCTCGGAGGTGCGTTGCGGCGTGCGTTATTCTGTCGATTAAACAATGCCAAGGTCTCAGCTGGATCGTACTCAGCATAGACGAGACGAACCTCTGCCTCTTGTTTCTGCTTTGAATAAAACGCAAACAAATCTGCAATCTGCTGTTCAATCACTTGTTTTTCCTGGTGGAGTCTTCCGACATTCTGAGTCATCGCAGCCACCTCTCGGCTCAGCTCAGCTTTGAAGTGCTCAACGTGCGCTACGTCATGTCAGCGAGGTGATTTCTCTTATTCGCTATCTAGCTTACCTTGCACATTGATAGCTGTGGCCTCCTTCATGGCTTCCACGAACCGTAGTCTTTCGCCGCGAATCTCGTTCGTGAGCTCTGCAGGAAAAATTCGAGACAACGAGAGGATTTCGAATTAAGCAACGGATGCCTACCTGTCGAGAGGACACGGAGCATCTGTTCTTGCTCGTGTCGCTGCCGATTGATGATCTCGAGCACGGGATCCGTCACTACAAATCCCAGTCACAGGTCCGAGTCAGCACGGACGACTGAAAACGAGTGCCTGGCAAACCGCACCCAGCGCGGTCCGTTGTTCAGTGCCGTTGTTCATCTGTTCTCTGACCACATCCATCAGTTCACCGATGGATGACTGCAGCTGACCTTCACCCAAAATTTTGGTCTGGATGGATAATATAAGATGTTTGATCTCGCTCAGCATTCCTTGGCTAGATGGCTGTCCGTCAGCGGCACCACTCTCCGAGGAGATGCCAAGGTGAGAGCAAAGTTGTTCAACGTTTGCAGCTACTGATTGAATATGAACAGTGCCGCCATTTACAAAGGCCTCCAGCCACTGCGAGGGTTGCAATAGTTTCAATGGGCGCAGAAAGGTTGGGAGTTGTGATCGATACATACCGAGTTCAATTCATTGAGGTAACGAACGCTGTCTGCTTGTTGGTCGAGTTGGAGCTTCCGCTGTTCTTCGTCCAGCCTAAGGTGATCCAAGATATCTTGGAGCTACAAGGGTTGGGAAAAGTGAGCTTCGAAGCGCGCCAATGGCAACAGCAGACCTTCTTTGAATCAGCATCCGAAGTTTGCGACGGGGGTATGCAGTGGATCTCTTTTTCTGTGGACACCGTGGAAATACTGGATTTGTACAGAGATGCAAGTTCGTCGAGTTTCAAGTGTATATCTGATAAATCGACAGATGTATGGCGGGATCCGCCCCGAAAACCACTCTCAGTCGGCGACGAGGGGTGAAGTGAGTGGGGGGGAATATTTAGATTTCTCGTAGTTCTAACATGCGTTGGAGGATGCTCGGCCTCTCGTGTAGCTTGAAGTTGCAGTTGCATCTGGCCTTGTTCGATGGATGCTAGCTTCTCCATAAGAAGTGGGGCCAGCGTTGCAAGTTGTGTCTGCAAGCCCCCAAACATCTTCACCAACGAATCCATCTGTGGGTGTTTTGAGCTTGCTAGGATTTGCTTCCTCAACTCTTTGAGGCTGTTCAAGACGCTCTGCAAACTCTCATTGTCGATGTGGCCATTTGAGTTATATATTGGTTTGGCCACTGCAGCTACCGCTTGCCCCAACAAGACCTGTATTTCGTTTGGGAGAATATGTATGTCTTGCTGGAGCGAAATGATCTGTTCACCCAGTCCCGCTGTTTGGTCATAGTGTTTTGCAGCAGTATCCTTGATGAGCTCTGCTAGGGGCGCCAACTGAGGTTCCACACCAACGGCGAGCGGGGACGTCGGCGGGTTCTCGACGTGTTCTCGAATCGCAGGCTCTGAGAGCTTGGCCCGTAAGGTAGCTACCGGCGTCACGAGTGGCGGAGATGCTTTCGTAGGCGAACTTGGCGGTGTCGGTGCAGGTGATGACTGGTGCTCTGCACGATTCCTCCTAAATGCACTCCGCACAGAGGCGGTCTCGGAAGGCGGCACGTTTGGTGGCTTGGGAAGTGGAATCACGATAGAAGCGTCCGTCGAAGGTGTGTCCACGACCTTACTCCAGCTCCCTCCCATATTCTCTTCCTGGAGCTTCTCGATCTCTACGAATGGACGTCCTTGGTGCGTTGGGTGGTTGATTTGTGCTCGCCGGAGAGCGGTACCCACGCTGGATGAAGTGACAGCACTCGGTGCTGGGCTTGCAGGTTCCGAGCGCTCAATTTGGGCAAGGCGTTGCGTGACCACAGACAACGTTCCAAGGTTGGCGATAGAAGGGCTTTTAGACCGAGAGTAAGCATTGGAGAATTGGGATGGGGGACGAGGTGGAGAGACAGACAGTGGAGGAAGTGTGTGACGTGGTGACTTGGTGACTGGTGTAGGTGGCGACGTTTGCTGGGCCGCAGGGATCCTCGGCGCGCTAGAAGATGTATATTCAGAGCGTGTCTCTTCGGGAAGTGAAGTGGATTGTAGGCATTGACCGGTTTCTTTGTGTTCAGGGGTAACATCTGTTCTGATACTAAGGGCCTCACTGCGCTTCGAAGTATGCACAGTTTCAGTTCTCCGTTGTGAATTGAGAACTGCGTCCCTGCATCGAGGTGAGATTTGGGAATGGGGAACAGGCGTTGGATCTCACCAGATCGCACCAACCCATCGTGCACGGTCCTGACTAGAAGTCGCGGCAAATGTTTCTCTCGGTCGACCCTCAAAGGACAACTCAAAGGACTTCAGATCACCTTCGTTGTCAAGTCGTGACACTCGCTCATTGAGAGAACGTACGTCCATAAACCCGTCTAGCTGGATAGTGTGACTGGAAGGGGTGTCATGCATCGTGTACCAATTAATTAATAAGTGGGAGTCGTATAATACCATTGTGCATGACATCCAGACAGGAGGATTCGACGGGGGCCGTGAGAGGTAAAGCAGAGAGCCAGAGAGCACGGACACGGCTCTGTTGGGGGATAGAGCTGTTTCTTTCCCCGAGGGACGCAAGACCATCTGGGATTTTGGAAGAGATGCGCGCTCCCCAGGTGCGGCGATATGTAGTTCAGGAGCGTGATAAGGTGAAACATAATCTTCGTCATCTGATTCTTTGTCCTTCTTCTTCTTGAAGACGGACATGAAGTTTCGCAAGGAGTTACTCAAAGATCTTCGCGTGCTCTTGTGGGACGCAACAGTGAGAAAAGGTCGGTGCATGTCGCGCGAGTCGGTCTCCGAGGATGCGCGCGCAGAAGCAGGGGGTCTCTTAACTTGACCCATCTCTGCCGCGTCTGTCATGGATTCGAATCGATGTATTAACTGTTTCGTTGACTGCCGACGCAGCGTTGGGGCATGACCGGGGCTCAGGACTTGGTCGATCGACAGGTAAGGCTCGCGGGCAATGAGGTCTCCACGTTCGCCCGCATACTCGAATGCCTGCTCGAGGGCGGGAGTGTCGTATGCCCCGATATGCGGTCCTGTATTGTGAGCGAGGTCCATTTTCCGAGGGCCGGCAACACCTGACTTTGAAGCTCGAAGAGCGTACAACTCATTTGCAGAAGCATAGGGAGGCTCGGCGTTGGTTGTGCTCGTCCGCGATATCGGGGAGGACATCGGAAGGACGGTCGACGTTGCGTCGCCTACACTTGACATGAGCTCTGCGAACTCGCGGCAGCTCCAAGAAAAACAACGGCTTTTACAGCGTCAACGGGAGAGATAAACGTACTGTGAAGAGTTTCCACTTGCAATCTTGACCGAAAAACTGTGATACACCGCACCCAGTCTGATGTCAAATCCTGCACGAGGTGGGTAATCCGGAAAGTTGCTACGAGAGCGTGATACCAATAACTCGTTGGAGTTGATTACACTCTTGGGTTTGCAAGTAAAGTATACGTGCCTTGCCATTGGCCAAAGTATCCGTGCATTGAATGGCGATTATACATTGAGATGGGTAGTAAAGCAAGATAAAATATGTAACGTCTAGTGGCTGGCGGGTGAAGGCTGTGGTGCCATGCTTTCTGGTACTGGAGGGCTGTCTTGGGTGGTATGTCATTGAAAGAGAGGAGATACGTACGTGGGGGTAGTTGTGGTCGTGTTCCCTCGCTGAAGACACGGGAAAGTAGGACACCGACACCCTCGAAAACACCGAGTAGAATACCACAAGCAATGGCTGACCCTAGAGCGGATTTTGGACCACCTGGGGATGCATGAACGAATGATCCGAATGCACAGGAATGATGGCAAAGTGGTTCTGGGGGTGTCAAAAAGACTTACTGCGAGCAGCTAAGCAACCGCCGGTCATGAAACCAGAGATGATGGCATTCCAAGCATCCTCCTTTTGCCGCCAGCCCTTGACCGCACAGTCGAATGTTGAGAACATGCCACCCCAGACCCCAAAGTTACCCCCGGTTACAGGCGCTCGTGCTTTTATCGTCGAGATGGCACCCACAAGACGTTCGCCCTACGAAGAGAGATTAGCAAGTGAAGGAGGAGGGATTGAGGCGCGTACTCGTGGAGAATTTCGAGCACCCTTGATGCCGTGCCATATACCACCACCCACAGCACCCATTGCAAAGGCACCTCCAAAGTCATTGAGAATGACCCATGGGCTAGGATAGTTGTCAGTGAGGTTTTGGAAGAGAACAGGCGCATTACCAAGGGTCTCGTGTGTGGTCTGCGTGAGACATGGAAGATGAATTTTAGTAGACCTTGAGCTGACTTGTCAAAGCAAATATTTTCTGTTGAGGGTAGGCTTAGAAATCAGTGTGCACGTGACCGTGCCAATGAAATCGGGGATGCGGCGGACTCAATTTTGGACGCGTTGCGGACTCGCGGACAACGTTGAGCACGACGAAAACAGCGGCCAGAACGTTGTAGACGATGGGTGGCACTGCGCGCAGATTGTCGCAGGTGTTCGTCGAGCTGCCATCGTTGCGGGGCCCGCTCAAGCATCTCCCGCACGTGTCATCAGTGGGCCACAAAGAAAACGCGTTGTTTCGTTCATCTGCCTCTCAGATGAGCTCCAGCACGCCCCCCGCACTCCCCCATAACAAGCGAAAGCTCGATGTCGAGGCCTCCGACCAGCCGACAACCAAAAAGCACAAGCATCCAAAAGACATTATGCCACAGCCCGTCGCGAACGCGACGGACGAGTTTCCCAACGGTTTCGTTTACTGCCATCAATGCAACAAGAAGCGTGACACCACGGGTCCGTCTCATCCCCTTCCTCCCGCAGTCCATGCACTTACATCGCCCTCAGTCTCTATCCGTTGCACCGCAAGAGACCGCAAGGGTCGCAGGTGCAACGCCAAGTACTGCAAGCCTTGCCTCAAGAATCGCTACGGTCTTCTCCTCGAAGATATCCTTGCCGATGGCGAAACAGACCAGGATAACCATGTCCACGGAGTGGGCTATCACTTCAGGTAACCATTCCGTCCCATCCTGCTGGATGTCACAGATCATTGACTTGTCATCAGGTGTCCACGATGCGATGACGTATGCAACTGCGTTGCGTGCAGAAAGGCCAAGGGCTTGCAACCGACAGGGTTTGCGGTCATCCTCGTGAACGAAATTCAAACTAACAGCACGTGCTTCCAGGAATCTTGCCAATGCAGCACGCCAATCCGGTCTCACCTCGGCCGCCGATGTGCTGCGCCGAGACCCCAAAGCTGCCGTGAGTTTACTACATCATGGCCGATAACGCATCTGATCCGCTCTCTAGGGTCCGATGGCACATAAGCCAGGTGAGAAGAAGACAAAACAGCAACAGCATGGTGTCGCTTCGAAGCACGACAGTAAGAACAAATCCCTCTCAGCGCCTGTCAAAGGTGGCGTCAAGCAGACTGCCCAGTCTTCAAAGTCGGAGACAGAATCCAAAGCTAAGCCTGCACCGAAGGCCAAGGTCAAAACTCTTCCTAAACCAAAGTTGCTCGCAAAGCCTGTCTGGACACGCGTGGGTACAAATATATCGCAAACTGAGGCTGAAGAACGTATCAATATCCGCGAGTTTGCTCTGCGATTCTCCTCTGTCTTGGAGCTCTCCCGCACCCATCTGGATGAACTAGATGAAATAAGGTCGTCACGAACTCGCAATCTCGAGGAAGAGGACGACGATCTCGTCCCGTGGGTCAGTGAAGCCTGCCTCAAATCACTCCTTCTCGGTCTCTTGAATATGGTAGATGCCAAAAAAGATCGCGAGAAGGTAGATCCCATTTTACATGTACGCAGCATCACTGATCCTGATTGAATTTGTAGCATCTGAAGGCCACCGTAAAATCAATACGAGAAAGCGGCGCACACCTCAACAAGATATGGGCTGCTCTTGCGACTCTCCGTGATTGGCAGGAGAACGCATCGGCGTCTTCTCGCTCCACCTCCACTAGCTTTCTTCTTTCTTTTCCGGACCCTTTACCTCCTCCAGAGTCCGTTTCTATCATCCGGACACGTAGCGGAGCCAATCAATCGAACATGGGGAGTATCAGCGTTCTCCGCACTGCTCAGCTTGTTCCTGTCATCTCTGCGTTCGTCAATGCCGCTGTAGAATCTGAAGCAGTGAGGCGGGAACTTGAAGCGGGAATCCAGGAGTCCAAGGAATGGGTCAAGGAGGCGCGAGAGGCGCACCGCATTGAGAATGAGCGATTCGAGCAGGAAAAGGAGCGCGAAAAAACGACAGGGAAACGGGTAAAAGCCCACCTCTTCCAATGAAAAATCACGTTGTTAACACGAGTTTCCAGCTGGACAAGTCAAGGATGGAGTACCACAAGCGCGTGGTGGCAGCTATTGACGATGCACTGAAAGTGACTTCGTACGCAAACATTCCTCGAATCTCACCTTTGGGGAGAGACGTAGAAGGGCGCATATACTGGGCTCTCACACCAGGGATGAACGAGCGCGAGGATGCTCTAGATCTGCTTCAGGCATATTCCCAGGGACGTGCCCACAAATCATCAAGGTCCCGTCGCAAGCCCCTGGTACCGTCCGAAGAAGACCGTAGTGCTCTTAGAAAGTGGTCCTGGTTTGTTGCTGTTTGGGGAAAGAGACCTCCGATCGCAGAACGTACCCTTGTTGACGACGATAGCGAGAATGAGGAGGAAGGTGACGAAGAACAGTGGTGGGGATTCTGGGAGCCCGAGGAAATTACGAAGCTGGCGTCTTGGGTCCACTTCAAGGCTGGCCTTGAAGACAGCTCGGAGCAGATGTCTAACCGAAATGTCAGGGCCCCTTCCGGCGCCCGCACGCAGTCCCCAGATTCGGATGTAGACATGGAGGATCTGACCGACGATGAGAGCTCTGACGGCAAACTAGAGGGCGATGATATGGGGGCCAGCACGACCCCGACCAACGGCGAGATCGTGACTCTGATCGAGGAGTTGGGACAATACGCATCACTTCTTCGAGGGAGGATCAAGAGAGACGAAGAGACGGAAGGCACTCGCCCAGTCAGGAGGTAGAGAGCTCCATCAGTGAAACGGCTAGTGTTAGTCGACAATATTAGCAACTCAGGATCAGTCAGGACCACTACCCAGTTCATAGATGACTTGCTCTGATCATTGCGACGCCACAACTCAGCGCAGCGCGTTCTGGAGACGATCCAAGGTTTACTGTAATATGTTTTACTCTATTTGTTAATAATGATAGAGTATTAGTTTGTTACTTATATCCATACTTTGCACCTCCTGGAGACTTCGTTTTTGCTATTGAACGTGGGACGCGAGCCTCGTAAGGAGATCGTCGTCGCCAATGGGATGTTCGACGCATTTCGAGAGTTGCTCTGCGAGACGGACAGCGAGCACATGCTTACACTGGGAGTAGAGCTCGACCATGATGTGGGGTGCGAAGCGTCATGACATGCAGGCTTACCATCAGATGAGACTCGCTCATGAGGACCGCGAACGCGAAAGCAGGGCAGGTGCAGTAGCAAGACATGTGCGGCGACCAACCCAGACGGGGGAAGACGCTGTACGTCGCGGTGGACCCGAGGACTTCATAATGGCATCTTCCCCACGGCGTCCGGTACTTGAACACTGGAGACCGACGATCTGAGCGAACGTGTGTGATAGGAGGAGGTAAACGTACCGCTCTCGCGGTCGACGAGGTCAAGCGCAGCCAAGAGCGTCGTGTCCGGGAACAACGCACGAAGCTTGTCGATGCCTTCCTCGACTGTTTGCAAGTATAGACTGGGACATCAGCACCGGCTCATCCGATAAGAGGTCGCGGGGTCAGTGGGCTTACGGCTGTCCTCGTCGATAGAGCTTACGACGGCTTGCACGACGTGTCCCAGACTTGGGGTGGTGGTCGACATCAAAGGTTCGACCAAACACAGTCGAGATGACACCTTCCGACTATCTCTTCGTGTTTGCTCAAGCACACGAGGAATTCCGCGTTCCAGAGCTCCAGTCTATAGCAAAGCTTCATGACTTTCAAGTCGGATTCGACCACTATACTACCGAAGACCTCGCCAATGCCGTCGGGCGACCATTCATGATTCTCAGGTTGGTGGAAGAGGAACATGCGAGGCTTCTCGCAAACAGATGTATTTTGATCAAGTACGCGCACCCGAAAGACCTTGACTGCCCTGACGTATCGCTCACCCCCCTTCTCCACCCTTTGCCAGGTCGATCTACGAGTTCTACGCACAGGGGTCGACCTACGATGAACTACATGAAGCGAACAAACGCGTTCGATCTCTCTGGGAACGCTATATCCCAGATACTTCCTTCAAATTCACTGTGATTGGATACAATCACGGACTTTCTCAACGTCGGCAGCGCAACGTGATCGAAAGTTTTGCCTACATGGACTTTTTGGGAAAGATCGAGATGAAGAACCCAGAGATTACGCTCGGGGTGTTCGAAGAATGTACGTGTCGTAGGACCACTCGAAACCAATGGCTGACGCGTCTCTGCATATTCAGACGAGGATGATCGCAGACCCCACGGGCGCCGAAACGTAGACGGTGAATTCAAGCAAGCTTACTTCGGCAGGTTGGTGCGTTTTACTCGATTATTCCCTCCTTCGTCTAGCACCTTCTCATGCCCACTGGCAGGTCGCGGAGGGCACGGCGCGGGCCCTCATCAGGACGTTCGACGTGAAAAAGCGAGCATACTTTGGGAACACAAGCATGGAAGCGGAGATCTCATTGTTGATGGCCAACCAGACGCAGGTGAGCTGCCCCTTGTCGTGATAATCGACCAGGTGCTCGAGCTTTGGTAGGCCGCACCAGGAAAGCTCATGTACGACCCCTTCATCGGAACTGGAAGCATGGCCTACGTGCGTACTCGATAAATAGCTACACGAGCGCGCGCATGACTCGACATCGTGACCAGACGACAGCATATTTTGGAGCGCACGTGTACGGGTCTGACATTGACGGTCGACAAATGCGCGGAAAAGGTCGTGTCCTCGCCCCTAGTCCACGTCAGATGCAATGTCCTGAACTGACGTTGTTCCGAAGCTAATACCCCGGGTATCATTCGCGCGGCTGCTCAATACGGGGTCGCGCAGCGGATCGTGGACCTCTGCACGTTTGACGTCACGCACCACCCCTGGAGATGTGGCGGGCTCTTTGATGCTATCATCACCGACCCACCATGTACGTCCCCTGATCTGATCATACACTTACCCCGTGGAACGAGCCATAGTCTGACGGATGGACCCAGACGGCGTACGGGCTGGCGCCAAGCGCCTCGGACGCAAAAAACTCCGTGATGACAGGCTAGCCCCTCAGGCTCCTCGACCGTAAGTCCTTCCGGATCCTGCCCACGGACACCACCACCGACGTTTAATGTGGACATGTTCCAGGGATCCGAACGAACCGTACATCCCGCCCACCAAGCCATACGAGCTCTCTGCCCTGATCGCCGATCTCATTCTCTTTGCTCGCTACCAACTCAGACCATGCGGATTACTCGTGTTTTTCCTCCCCACGGTGACAGAGACGTACGAGGAAGTGGACGTCCAAGCCGCGCTCTGCGAGGGAATGGAACTCGTGGCGAATTCTGTGCAAGGGTTCGGAAGTTGGGGTAGACGGGTGGGATATTTGCGAACTGCTTGTTGAATGGACTGATTCAATGTTCGTAGCTGATCACGATCCGCAAGGCGACGACAGAGAGTTATACTCCACCTACGTTCGACTCTGTTGACGTCAATGATGTGGAAAGTTCGCGTGCGCCAGCCCACAAGGATTTCAGGGAAAAGTATTTTCAGGGGTTTAAGAAAGCGAGTGAGCAATGATAGTTGCATGCTGTCGAAACCGACGATCTCGTTGCCCAAAACAACAGATTGCCTGGAGAGTCTAAGCTAATGTGAGGAGAAGGTGTAGTATCGGATACTAGTCATGAAATGTGCCGGATTCAAGTCCCACTTGGCTTGGGACCATTACTATGGTATACAAGTGACTTCGGCAGTTTGGTCGGACCAAGTTCGTTCAGCCTCACAAGACTTTGAGATAAGTAAGGTCCAGAAGAGCTTGAGAGGAAAGCATGTAATTACTGACTCCATCGGGAATTTTGTCACGTATCTGATCAAGTACATGGTAAGCGATAGTTTGTGTGTAAGTGCGGGTATAAGTCGGTATCCATGGCAAGTCAACAACCTGCGAGCGGTCACGAGAGAGAAAACAAAACATGCCAAAAACTGGCGGGTAGAGCTCGAACTCAGACGTCTCCATCTCACACATCATGCCTGCGAAAGTCCGCCCCCCTCGTCCACCTCTTACATCTAGCTCCTTGTCCAGACCGACGACCCCAAGGAATCGTCCTGTGACTCCAACATTTCCGTTACTCCCTCGAGTTTTCGTGTAGTATTAGGATTGGAAACCATGGGGACGGCACTTTCTGCTGCCATACTCTCGTCCAGCTCTCGTCGGGCTTGCCGCACGGTCGCAAAGAATACAGTCACTGCGAAAACCACAACGACTGTCCCATTGAAGATAAGAGCATCGTTCATGTTGTATGGTGGGTTTGCGGTTGAGGAGGCACGAAGGGCGCCTTCCACTGAATCGAAGAAGCTGATTAGTATATCTGATAAAAAGAGGAGAGCAAACACACCGAGGATGAAGATGACACCAAACAAGTTTCCACTGTGAGGCGTGAGCGCAGCTAAAGTGCGCTGCGAATACATGCTCACCTGCACCATAAAAGGGCCGCGCTCGCATCTGCATTCCTCGTCAATTCGACTCCAAGTTCCAAACCAATAGGAAGCATCGTCATGGAACATATCCCGATGACGACGAAAATGGCAAACAGCGCGGCGGTGTTATTTGGGCGGACTTGCGGCAATCAGAGTGGTGTCGAGGTAGGGGGAAAAAGAAGCTTACCTGCCCAGATCAAGGAAAACCAACCAGCTGCTGCGATAGGGACCAGTATCTTGAGAGTGATACCGAGCCTATGGGTGAAAATTCGGTCGAATAATGGTGCAGTGACGATTGAAGCGACGAGGCCCGAAAGTAGCAAGGATGCACCCATTAATCCAGCGAGCGCGTCGGAATATCCCATTGGTTCCTGAGGAGCGAGCGATTGTGGAGTTGTGTGGGTAGACAGACAAGCGAGGAATGGTACTTACGAACCACTGGGCCGACAATACACTGAGAGCATTGGTAGCGCCGACCAATACTCCAAAGAGGAGAGTGACAATGACAAAGTCGAGGCGTTCATGCCAGGCCATGTACGCATCTCGTGGAACCGACCAACCCAAGACGGCACGGCAGAGAGACGTCAGGGTTTGAGGGGGTTTGGAACCAGCATAGGCTAAGAAGATGATTAGATAATTTAGGGAAGTAGGGAAAGGGTTGGGCACTCACTGGGGGGAGTAGGGGGGGCATCGGTGATGAAGAGAACGGCGGGTGTAGCAGCTGTGGAGATGATTGCTAAAATCAAAATCTAAGGGGATGGTGAGGTGATGAGTATGGTGGCGGGTGGAAGGATGGGTAGGGTGGTGTGATAGGGATAACTGACAGACTGGCGGGGGGTACCGACGAGGGGAGAGAGTAGCTGGCCGATTGCAGCGCCTACTGGATTGGCTGTATAAACAAGAGAATGAGCAGGGTGGGGATGGGGCTGGGGGGAGGGAAGACAGACCGACTGCGATGACCATGGTTGCGGTAGTGCGGTTTTTGAGATCGAACCATCTTTCAGAGTAGATGGGACCGAGGACCTGGAATATGGGTTGTGCAAATGCAGAGAAAATCTTTGGGGTGAAGTGAATAAGGGGAAATAAGGCGAAGTGAAGAGATGTGATATTACCTGACCAAAGATGAGAAGGGCGTAGGCGGAGTGGGGTGACAGAGAGGTAGAGGTGCCAGCATAACGAATCCACCCGGAGATGAGGGCCAGGAGAACACCAATTTGAGCCTAGAGGGGAGGAAATCAGTGGGGGGAGAGTGGGGCGGACGGAGGACATACACAACGGGTGATGCCGAAACGAGAGCAAAAAATGGGGACAAGGAGGGAGACGGGGATGAATATACAAGAGATAATGTTACTAAGCCAATTGACTTGATTTATGGTTATGGCAAATTCTGTAGCAGCTGGAACAAAGCATGAGTTTGGGACACAAGCAAGGCAGTGAGAAGGATACTTTGTGTGGCAATCGGACCAAACCAGGCCCACGGCAGGCCAGTGACGAAGCCAAGAATGACCTGAACCCACGGTGGTGAGAAGAGAAGCCAAAAAAAAAAAGTAGATGGGACGTACGAAGCCGAGTAGGCCGACGAACCTCCTCTTGTATAACCTGTATTTAACAGGCGTGACAAGAGACAGACTGGACTCGTCCAGTGATGATGGGGAAGGTTCGCTCGGGCCATGGCTTGTCATCGCAGTCGATGATCACGAGGATTAGCTTGCCAGGCTCAGCCAGGGCCCAGGTGGCGTTTGACGGACTCAGACAGCATAACACACACAGCCACTACCGATCCTGGCGAGGTCCGCGATGACCAGATAGGCTTACAGTACTCGCAGTGGTACCGTTTGTGCGACACCCAGTAGCTAGTCAAGCCCAACCCGCTATTATGTGGTCTACCATCATTTAGCGCTAGGAACAGTGAACATGACTTCCAGAAAATTATCAAGGTGGCTGCGTGATCAAGGCGTTAATCGAGCCGCGTCCAACTTCTGTTCTCCGACTACCAGTGAGTAAGTACATTGGTTCTATCAGGACAATGAATAAAACGACCCAATTCTACTTTGTTCCTTGATAATAGAGACAACTCCAAGACCATCGTTCGCGATGAGCGAGAATAACCCTCACGACCCAGATATTCAGATTATCGAAGATGTCGAACTTATGGAGGAAATAAATGCCCTCACAGAACTTGGGACCACCCTGATCCAGGCGATCTTTGAAAAGGAGCCCATGAACAACATTCGAGACCTCATCGACGCGGGCGCACCACTCTGGTTTCAGGACAACGAAGGAACATCCCCCTTGCACGCCGCCGCGTATGTCGGCAACAACCAGCTTATAAAGTTACTCCTCAAAGAAGGCGCACCGTGGAACGCAGGCGAGTCCTTCTCATCGTCTCCTCCCCAACCCTCACCCCGCCCGCCCATCAGTGGACAACCTTGGAAATACGGCAGGTGACATCACGCTGTCCATGAACAACGACGCGTGTTATACCCTTATTCGTGACGCTGGCATTCGTGCAGGTGCTTCATGCACAATTGCTTTCCGTTCACCCCCGTTGAAACTCTCACAGAATTGCTTCTTGCACTCGTCTCCTCAAAGTCATCATCACTGATCGAAGCACCCTCCTCCCTGGTGATCCGTAAAGACGATCCCTCTGCAGCCGGATCCACCGATGCCTTCCTAGCTTCACGTTTACAATACACCAAAGATGACAAAGGTCAAGAAATATGCCTTCTCAAACTCGAGGATGGTGGAGAAGTAGGCGTTATGATGGGATGGGAGCGTGAGATCAGTAAGCTGTTTGACTCTCTGACCGACCACGTGCGTGTTGCATACGGCAGTACCCAGTGCGTAAAACAGTGGACGAACTTTGTTCGAGTCACCCAAAGCTGGGCAATGGACTAAAAGTTCTCAACATCGGATTCGGTCTGGGTATCGTTCGTCAATCCCGATTCCACTCTACGTGATCGTGTCTGACGTTTGCCAAGATCGACACCATGTTTCAGTCCCTCTCCAAACCACCATCTCTTCATGCCATCGTCGAGGCACACCCCAATGTGCTCGCTCACTTGGAAGAAAGGGGATGGCACGAGAAAGCGGGCGTCAATATTCTGAAAGGCAAGTGGCAAGACGTACTCTCCAGCGATGAGTTCGTCGGGCTGGGCAAGTTTGATGCCATCTACATCGACACATTCGCGGAACACTATGATGGTGAGCTCGGCGTCCTCAGACAAAGTGAGACTCTTGGCATATTTGCAGAGCTTCACAAGTTCTTCAAACGTCTACCAGATCTCCTAGACGGACCTGATGCCCGGTTTAGTTTTTTCAATGGATTAGCCGCGACGAGTATGTCTGCGTCCTTCTTTCTCAGGGTTCTAGATGGATGCTCACCAGAGGCATCGAGATGCGCTTTTCTACGATGTCTACACTCGCATTTCCGATTGTCATCTGTCTGAAATTGGAGTCGAGGTCCATTGGGATGATGTCGAGGTTGGACTGGATGACCCAGGAGACGATGAACGATGGGGAGGGACACGAAAATACTTCACTCTGCCCATATACCGCCTACCGATCGCCCAGCTTAAGAAAGAGTGATGATCTGATTTCATCGATGTCGACCATTAGGATTTCCCATTCCATTTTATACAATCAACTGAGTGTGAGGGATACTACCCACTGGCAACCCGTGTTCGTCCGGGTCTCGAACAACGAACAATGAAAATGTGAACTCGTTGTCAACCTCGTTTCCAACCAGACTGTTGTCATGTCGCCCAACTGTACGACCCCCAAAATATCCTTTTTGCTGTGACTTACTTATAGACCGTGACCGTCTCAATTATCTCTCGCAAGATACGACAGATAGCGCTTGGAGCTGGTCCTCCTCCCCAACCGACAACTTCACTCGTTACTCACAATCAAACGAAAACCGTCCCTCACTTTTGCAGCAATCCCGCCATGAACGTCCCTTTCTCAGTTGACCCGAAACGAGCTACCACCGGTGTCGCAATCGTAAGCTGATCCGCTTATCTCCTACTTTTGTACTGGAGAACTGAATTATGATCAGGAATTGACTCGCTCTCAAGCCCCGCCTATGTTGCCTTTTGAATTGAAGGATTACGTTCGTCACGATATCTGCCCCGTCTCTTTCGCTTGGGCGAACTCATCGTCTTCCTGGATACTACTAGGTTTCACCCAACACGTGGGAAATTCGTGTGTCGACCCTCACCCGCTTAGCATCACAATACTCTCGGCCTACCTTTGAGAGAGCCTATCTGGTCGTCATGTTGGTGTATGTCTCAATCGCCCCCTCCCGTTCCAGCATACATCCTGATATCCTGCTCGTGGAGGCTGACCTTTTTGGTCCCCATCACAACCTACTACGTCACCCTCCAAGCGCTGGAGGACACCAACGATAACGTAGACCAACAAAGGTGGTTTGTTCGACTCAGCTGTCTTGCAGTCACGATCGCAATGTGGATTGTCTTGTCTGCACCTATGGTTGTCTGGAAATACCTGGTGCCTATTCTCCCCGTTTCCATACCGACGCGTCAGAGTGATAACATCACTGCCCAGGGAAAAGTACGCGTGATTAGGCTGGTAGAACAATGGACCAGAACCGACGCGCTCTCTGCCTCCTCATACGGAGCCGCTCCCGTTTGGAGGGCGAGTTTACCTGGGTTGTTCAGGGATGCCATTGTACGTGCCAATAGTGTCAGTACTGTCCACCGAACGACCGACCGATCGCTTTTCCCCAGGTGTTGACGGTAACGGTCCCCTTGATCAAGAAGAGCCATTTTGATCGTGACAATTATTTGCCCCCAGTAAGGACGCTTTCACTTTCGCTCGTTCTTTGGGTCACGGTGAACTGATGACCTTGATACCTCAGTACGTTTCCGCGAGCGACGACGCACTGCCTTCCTACGGGAATTCAAAGATGACCCAATGGTCGCAAGATCTCAAAGGCGGGATGAAATATGGAGACCTCCCGATCTACACCGACGACAAGTCGGTTGTCGTCTAAGACTAGGACAAAGGCGGATGAACAGACAGTTGGACAGAGTCCAATTTGTAGACCGTAAAGCAGGTTGTACTTGATGTGTACTGGTACTACTCTTGTCAATGCGTTGATCGCACCATGTGTTTGTATACTATGCTTTTCGTCATTTTGGTGCCTGTGGCGTTTTTGACAGCGATTGCGAGATCATCGATTACTCAAATGTACCGACGCACTATAGATCATTCAAGCCCGACTCGAGAGTCACCACGAACTCACTCATGCGCATCATCATCGCTGGAGTCACTTTCCACAGGTAATGTCATCATGTCATTGAGACTTTTGGATCAAAGAACGCATTGAGCTCTCAGAAATCATATTCGGTAGGTACCTGCTCACCAGTGAACAAAGGGGCGGAGAATCCGTACAACTTTTTCAAGTTCTTGGACGAACGTTCTCTTTAGCACCTGATCATCGGTGAACCTGTTGGCGGGCAAGACAGGAAGTAGATCAACATGACCAGTTGACTAAGAGACCGCCTCGGAACGTACTTTCGGAAGACGGCTAGAGACCGACATTTGAGAAGATCAATGTCCCTGGGTTTCAAATACCGGTAGGTGATCAGCGGCTGAAGATCAATAGAGCGTACTTGTGATTCTTGTCTACTCCTTTTGGCGCCGTCTTTAGTTCATCTTCACCGCCAAACACGTTCTGGCGTATTCCCTTTGGATGTCCGTGCGGCTCGCCGAAATGTGCCACGAACTCTGGCTCCGAGATGATCCCGCGAAGACGGTCCGAGGAACGTTTTATATGATTCCTTGCACAATGGTAAGGAATCTCCGCCAGATCTGTCGGGAAAACGTGGAAGCTCTACCTTATCATGTTGAGTTCATTCTTGGCTGGACACCACGCCCCAGCAGCAAGTATACTCTCGTCTCCTGGTTTGACTGCACGTCAAGCGTGAATATGAAAACAGTAAATTGACAAAGGGCCACAAACTCACTCATTCTGATATCGTGCAGACTCGAGTCAGGCAGAACATCCACAGAAAGAACACTTACATATGATCTCAAAGGTGCGGGTCAGACGGAAGTGCCGAAGCGACATCTCACACACACTCACAGAAAGCAAATATCCCCTTTCTGCCGCTTCTCGAAAAACCTGCAGAGAATCCAGTCTTGTAGGGTGTCTTGTCATTGCTGAAACGAATCTAAACCTCGCTCAGTGAGATAACGTGCACAGATGTAGTCACACGGACATCGCGGTAAATTCGATAAATAACGTCCTTTGGAGGTAACGGTGGGATCTGAGGGTCTACTTCAGTAAGCATCGTGGTGAATGCCTCCACGAAATTCTTGAATTTCTTCTCGCATCGTCGATAGACAGGCTCTGGGTTGCAAACAAGCATTTTAAGTGACAGTTATAAGAACGGTAATAGCAGTGAGGTACTATACCATGCAGTTTGAACCTAGGATACGCGAATTCAATTTCATGGTGGAGCGTCATGAGGGGCGTATATACTTACCAGACGCGATCATTGCATGCCGGGTCCTGCATCTGCATCAGGAAATCCAGCGTGTGCTGAGATATCTGGCCTTCCGGTGCTGTAGAGTGGCTTGTGAGTTGTGAAAGGGCATTCTCGATGGAACAACCCTGTACGCACCCCATCCAGTCGTTGGTGCCTCGACGACTTTACCGACCACCTCCTGACCATCATTGAGCTCGACATCACTGTCGCGCTCATCCTCAGCGGTATCCTCGACCACTTTGCGTTTCTTCCTCGCAGGCGTCCCCTTCTCTGACACGCCCCGCTTGGACTTGGGATCAGTACTACACGGCGCAGCCGGCTTGCGTGTTGAGCTCGAGCTTTGAGTACGTTTCGAGGACGACGCCACGCGTCGACTCGGACGTTTCTTCTGGGTCTTGGTCTTTTCTGCGTCGTCAGACTCCTCGTCGAGTGCGTCGCTATGTAAAGAGAGCGGCGCGTCTTCGTTGTCGCTGCCGGAGACGTAGTCCCCGCTCACATCTTCCATTGGCGACTCGGTTGCGGAGCGCGTGTTCGCAGGTTTCCTCGCTTTGGTTCTGCCCCGCTTTGCCATGATACGAGTATTCAAAAGTGGAGACTTGTACTTGGTAAGAATCAGAGAGAATATTGTACAGATTTGTCTCAGTCTGACTCAGGCTCTCCCGAATCGGCACCCAAGTTCCACCAAGTGCAACTCAGTTGATGTATTCCTAGGCACACTGCTCGGGAAACGATGCTGCGCCACTTGTTGAATGCAGAATACACAAGTGAGTAAGTACATAACCTTCATCTTGATAGAGTATGACCGTCGAGGTGTATGGAAATTGCAACGGTGAGGGAAGTCGGGCTGATCAAGAGCAAAGGGGAATGCAACGGACAATTCTTTGCGAGGACGGTCAGTCGTCTTCGTGAATAGTAATCTTCTGTTCCGTTGCTATGCAAGGTGTCTCGGCTGGCTGAGGGGCAGGCTCGTCACTGTCAGCAGGGGCGGGCCGCTCACGGACGCTAGCTTCAGGACCATCCTCATCCCCGTCCTCGTCAGTCTCCTCTCCGGGTTTTTTGAACACGAGTTCTTTCCCGTTAACCAGTCTGCGTTTCTTCAAGGGCACATCAGAAGTGCCAGACTTTCCCTCACCGGGGCCAGCTTTATCTGAAGCCTTGGTCTTTGCACGCTCCTTTTTCTTCTGCCTTTTTGCGCGATTCTTTGCAGTCTTTGCTTCCGCGAGGTCTTCAGCTTCTTTGTGCCGTCGCTCGGCCTCTGCTCCTTCTGTTTCCTATTAGATTACATTGAGCTTAGCGGTGAAAGACATCGCGGAGGTACACACTTTTCTGGTCTCCTCTTCCATCATCTTGAGCCTCTCATATTCTCGTCTCCTACTCGCTTTGTATACGTGGAACTCGCCGCTTCCTGCACCAGCACTTGAGCCCTGCACGTTCTTCATCATCTCTCGTGCAGGACGTATTGTCTTTTCCTTTGGTGGAGGGGGAATATAGGCTGGTTTACCAGGATCTTTGAGGAGCCGTTCGAGTTGCGAGCGCTGACGCTCGAGTGGGGTGAGGGCATGGCGGGATGTCCCTGGTGCTGGCGATGCAGAGTGTGAGTTGGGTACGGGCGAGTTTGATGTCGACATGGGTCGAATCCAAGTTGAAACGTTGATGATTGGCTTTAGCAAAACATTCACCAACAACATCTAGTACGTTTGCTACATAAGTCTCTAGGATACATATGATGGTCATCGTGAACGAGGGAAACACTGTTCCAAATACTCGAATACGTTGCAGCGCCATAGGTGATTCTATACCACTGTAATCCAATGAACATTAGGGAGACACAACTGGCGGAGAAGCAAGGAGACTCACAAAGTACTGCGTTCACGCAGCCATCGTTCTCCGGATTGTTGGTTATTTGTGCATACTTGCCGAACACAACCTTGCCTCCAGTTGTCACCATTCCTAACTCCGAGACGTTGACTTCAATCACTGTCCCCTTGGTCAAAACACCAAGCTGGGTATACATCGGTGATTGGGGGTTTTTCTTAACACCTAATATCTGCAACTGGAACGTTGCTTTCAGGTCGGCTGTTGAAACGATTGAATAATGACACTAAATTGACACTGCCCGCACTCACGATGGGTGACATTTGCTTTTTTGTATCGCAGAGCCATCGGTCTGATAAACCGTTCCATCTTGACGGGCTTTCGTGTAAAACCTTCGCCAACAAAGGTGGCTTTTGTCACCATTCGCTTCCACGATTTGCTCTTATTCTTGCCGGTCTTGACGACCTTGAACATCTCATCTTCAGCGATGCCCCGAACCTTGGGTAGTGGCACAGAGTATTTTGCGGCCTTGTCTTTGCGTTTTTGTTTGATGGCCGATGAGAGTGCCTTGGCATCTTTTTGGCCCTCGCGGTCGAGAAGGTACGTAGGAAGGGCACCATCTGGGACGGCGGAAGAGTCGGTCTGCTTGACATTGCGTTCGTCGTGTGCTTTGAGTGTTTTCTTGAGCTGGACTTTTTCTGCGTGACGCTTCGCATGAAGAATTTTCGCTTTCAAACCGAATGTCTTCTGGGCAACTGCAGACGACTTGTGAACAGCCCGGGCTTCCCTCTTACGCCTGGAGGGGTCAGTCTAGATAGATCAGACGGAGATATTACTAGAGATACTTACTTCCGTTCGTAGTAGTCTAGCCGTCTGCCATGCCGTTTGATATGCTCCTCGATGTACTCGTTCTACAATTCGCAGATCAGACAATGTAGAAGCCTTACTATCTCATCCCAAATACCTGCGGCTGTACGTGGTGTCAGTAAAGGAGCAGAGTAACGGCGGGGAGGGGACTTGCCATCGTACACGAAGTGTAGAGTCACAGGAGAGCTGCGGCAAGTGCCGACCTTGCAGCTTGTCGCCAACGGGCGCGGTTGAACACGACCACGACCACGACCGCGTCCACCATATTTCTCGTTTAGAGTCCCTCTAGATCTATCATACCCACTCACACGACTCGTAATGTGGCAAGACTCGAACAACCGTTATGGCGCGTCTTCCTCTCACAGCCCTTACTACCCAATGCCCGCCCAGCAAAACGTACCCCTCCAGTTCTACGCCGCGGGCTCTGACCAGGGCCAGTTTTATCCTGGCTCGCGTTCAAGTTTAGAAGGTAACATGGGCACTTCTGGTTCAACGGCACCCGGAAGCGTTGCTCAGGCGTACGGCGGTACCATCCAGCAGCCCGGTGGTTGGTGGACTGCCTTTGGCACTGGCGGATTCGAAGGCGAGCCTCCGTTGCTAGAAGGTGAGGCGACATATGGACTCTCTTGTACCCGTTTCAAACCAAGCCCACAGAACTGGGCATCAACTTTTCGCATATACGGGCCAAATCCATGACCGTCCTAAATCCACTCCAGCAAGTGGATGAACATATTATGGACGACGCCGACCTCGCAGGTCCTCTCCTTTTCTTCTTCTTGTTTGGAATGCTTCTGCTTCTGGTCAGTGACCTTTCTTTCGACAGTATCACCAGCCGACTTACAAAATCCGATAGTCCGGAAAACCGCAGTTTGGCTACATTTACGGTTTCGGTTTGCTGGGGTCGATGTCGATATACACCCTTCTCAACCTCATGTCCGACAAAGGCATCGACGTTTACCGTGTCGTGTCTGTTTTGGGCTACTGCTTACTCCCAATGGTCGGTGTCGGTGCAGTAAGCGTAGTTGTGACCCTCGAGTATGTGTTGCCAATCTTGTTCGATCCATCCGCTTACTGGATATATACACCTAGTGGATTTGTTGGCTACCTGCTCTCTTTGCTCTCGATCATATGGTGTACATTCTCTGCATCGGGCATTTTCGTAGCGGTGCTGCGCATGTCAGAGCAACATCTACTTGTTGCATATCCCGTTGGCCTGCTCTACGGATGTTTCGCATTGTTGAGTGTCTTCAACGTAGGCGCAGGTGGACCCTCTGGTAGATAGGTTACTCGCTTATTTATTCAATGACACTCCGCTCCTAGCCAATCTGGCTCGGCTGAACCCAAGTTGAACGTTAGCGCTTGAAAGCTTAACCCACGAACGCCAATTAACAATTGCATACTACTAAGTTATGAACTTACTATCGTAACACTGAATGGAACGAATCGAGGTTGGGGCATAAGTTAGAACAAAGCAAGTACTACTGTCTAGCGGTTCCTTTCCGTCCTGTCCGACCTCAGCTGATGGCTGTACAAGGTCAAGAGTCCCTCCATAATCTGTTCCAGCGGCATCGTCGCGTACTCATGAACATATTGAGGTAGTGAATCCTCGAGGTTAAACCCCGATTTCTTGAAGAAGGGATGCATCACATCTGGGGTGGCCTCCCCCAGCTGACGCATTGTCAATCGCTGTATCTTCCTTTCTCTAGGTTCGTACACCAATCTCAGTTTTCCAGGGCCGCCCAGCGAACCAAGGGCTGCGGGTGGTGTGCTACCCTCCCCCTCGTGTGGTTGCGTCGACCGTCTGGCTAAGGAAGTAGAGTCCATCGCCAAAGTACCGTCATCAGCAGGGGCAGAGGATATACTGGCCCCGACCTGGTTCTTCGTCGACAACGCCAAAATAGTGCTGTCTTCTGCCTGCGGTGCTGTGGATCCTGATAATACCTCAGTGCTGGAACCCACACCCCTTTTTCTCGAAGACGGTCCAGGGGGACTACTGAGCTGTGTGCTTGTTGATCCCTGCACCTGTTCCAATTCCCTCGACAAATTTTTCCGCAGCCCCGTGAGCCATGCGTATAGCGCCATGTTGAGTGTGATATAGATGTCTTCCGGGCTTTTATCTCCTCCTTGAAATGTACTGTAGAAATCATACACCAGGCGGGCTGTGAAGTCTTGGACGGACTCTTCGGTAATCATTAACATCTTCATGGAGGGTAGACCAACGATGTTTGACTCGACGGGGTTCTTGAAGAGTGATGATACCCAGGATGCATCCCGTGATACGGTGGCAGTCGACGGCAGAAGTGACTGATGCTGGCTGAATTTGGAGATATCCAGAGAGGTGAACGACAGGTGGACTTCTCTGCGAGACGGTAAGCTGTCCTGCACGGTCCGGTTTAGACTAGCGTGCACGCCGCGACCAATGAACTGCGCAAGCTCGGTATCAGCCATCGAGCGAGGGAACAGGATGAGCCTGAACATCTCGAGCCTAAAGCTCAATTGTTGGCGAACCAGGTGAGAGATGTCTGTCTCTGCTTCTTTAAGCTTTGTCCTGGCAGATTGCAAGAAAGCAGAGGCCACTGCCGTGAGTGGTTTGTCTGACCTTGGGCCTTGAGTAGCGCGGAAGGCCTCTGATTCTCGACTAGCTCCAGCCCGTTGAATGGCAATGTTTGCTTTGAATCTGTTGACATAGAGCATGAGCTTAGGGATGGTGGATACAGTGGCCAAGGCAGTAATTTCTTTGCCATGAACAGTGAATGCAAGGAGAAGTGGCCGGTCCTTGTCTCCGGTTGTTGATATAAGCGACCAGTCGTCGTGAATATCCACCTGGATCGGATCCGCACTGCGATTGGAATCAATTATATTTTCCGCTACTTGGCACGAGAAGACTGACCGGTAAACCAGCAAACACTGATGCTCCGACTCCAGCTCAGCGCTCAAGGGACCACTAGTCATGGTGAGCTCTAACAATCTTGTGGAAGTGAATTTCGACAGAAGGATCTCCTCATTCCTACTGATGGTGTGGAACATGCAGTCCGCTACGGTGACATGACCAGATATATTCCCTTTTGCGAATATGGCAACGTCTGCGATGGATAGAGACAGTTCTCGACATCTCTCCGACAATCTTGTTCGGACGAGGGTGTCTTCCATGTTGAGCGTGACATTACTAATGGATTGGCCAAGGTCAACATTGACTTCGATTGAACGTATGCGGATAATGATTGCTGTGGTGACGTCTCGCTTGGCCACGGGACTAGCGGCGCGTGAGGCATGTGGGAGAATGCCAGACGCCTCCGGAGACGTGCGCGACGAGGCAAGGAGCGGAATGCGGTCCAACCATACTGCCTTGAAGCACAACATGTCCTGCAGGCGTGAAAAACGTATGCCACCTGACATGTCGGTGCTGATGACCAAGGATACCGTGTTGTCGACGTTCCTGACCGAACCATCGGGCTTGGCGAACGCGAGCGAAAATGCAAGGTTACGGGCAGCTAGATTAACACAATCTTCACTCAAGAACCCGTGCTTCAGGCCCACAGTGAGGCCATCGACGGAGCCAGTAAAGGTGACCCTGTTTGCACCAGGAGAGATGCTCATTACAAACCCTCCACTCTCCCACCGCAAGGCTGCCAGGACGTTGACATCAGGTTGACACGTAAACTCGAGGGTCGATTGGTCGATGCGGAGTGAGAAGTTGATCTGCAGTCTGGAGGTCTTCTGGGCACCTGGCATTACGGTAGGAGGTGAGGAGGGTACGGGCTCGCTGCCTTCAGACACCATAGAATAGTTGGAGAGCTCGTTATGGCGGGTGGTCATCCGCATACGCGTCTGCACGAAGTCGGTGATGTCCGAGACAAATGGTAGTAGAGTGGGCCTGAGAGTGTTCTGACTAGAATGTATTTTGGCCTTGAAAATCAAAATGGATGATTGTAGTGGCCGAGGGATGGTGCTGACATTTGGGGATGTTCGATACTCTATCCACGCGGACACGACTGGTAGTCTGATTAGTTCCGTGCCTGCCATTGGTAGAGAATCATCAACGTCGTCTGGGAATGCAGAAGACATTGTCCTCCCATGTCTCCCTTCACTATGCACACGGATTTCTCCACTTTCAAAGACGAAGGCACCAAAGACATTTGAACTGGGTTGTTCATTGGCCAAAGAAATTGCGACGGGCAACAGCTCTGGGGGTGGAGGGGCTGCCCCTTGAGGAATATTACTGGTGAGACGCTCCATCCTCTCTCTCCCTTGACAATAGACGTCGATTAGAGAGAAAACACAATCTGAGATAGAAGAATCGAGGTCCAAAATGAAACCGGTAATATTGGCAGTGAACCAGATTTGATGTTTGGAAAGTGAGGTGTCAGAACGGAGTTGGGCCTTCATTTGGGGGTAAAGCAAGCGATTGTGAGTTTGGTGACTCTCCGAATTGAAATCCGTGGCTATATCTTGCCTGAATCTGCGAGCGGTTCAGCTTGGAATCGCATATGAGTAAGGGTAGCCTACCGGTTAACGAACTGGAAAGATAACTCTTTGGTGCTCATCTGGCCTGCTTCTCCCTTCTGAGAACTGAATCTGATCCGTCGTACAGAAAATAAGAACGCGCGAACAGATCTTAGATCTCGACCAGGCCATTGCGATAATCGATCCAATGCTAAGGGAAAGGCCGCGCCTATTCGCTCTATCTCCACCAATACAGTATACTTGCTTAGCCACGATGGCTTGTCTGCAACGGAATTAGGGGTCTGCGTTTCGAAGGTCCTTAGAATTCTTCTAGTTTTATCCTTGAATGCTTCCAATTCCGCAGCTCTCTGTTGCCTCCGGGCGAGCAGCTCAGCCTAGATATCATTAGATACCATATTCATGGCACGGAAGGATCCATACCTGGTGATAATCAATGAAATCACCGAGCTCACTGATTGAGCTTGGTTGCATGACAGCATGGATTTTCGGCACAGAGACTTTCAAGACCCCGTCATTCGCCGATGTGGTGATGTCGATGATCACGAATGCCGACTTCTCGTTAACGTCGAACCCATACTCATGGGAGGCAACACCTGTGCGCGGTGCCAGCGACAATGCGAGGTTGCGGAGCTGAACTTTCCATTCCAAGTCATCGTCCTCCTTGCTAATGTCTCCCCAGACGTCTTGGCACTCCAGATGAAACACAGACGAGGGGCCTTCCAAGCCCAATCTGAAACCTTTGACGTTAACGTGCACGATGACCTTGCCGGGCACCCCGGTTGCTCGTTTATGCTCGGAGACAGCGGAATGTTTCTGACGAGTCTCTCGGATCAAGTCCAGCAAGTCTGTAAAGTCCTGGCCGAACTTTTGTTGCACCACGAGGAGGGTGTCTATATGGGTAGGTTTGATCATGATGTTCACGAAGTCTAGGGCACCAAGTAGCTCGATGCCACTCTTGCTTTGATGTCCTGTCAAAGCGAGGGCAGGCAGGATAAACTTGACTCGAGGAGATCCTGTGGAATTCTCCATGCTGCGAGACTTGTAGGTTATAATGAATCCCTGCGACCCTAGTTGCAGACCAAAATCGTACGTCCGTTTCGACGGTGAAGTGGGCGAAGAGGAAACGAAACCAGTCGTATCTTCTACGGTCCAAGCCAACCACGTTCCCCTCATCACTTGGAGTGTGACACCTAGCCTAGCAATGCGTCCGTTGACATGTAGAACGGTAGAAAGTCGTTCCGTGCTGCGCGCCAATGAGGGCTTAGATACCGTCGACGTGCTATTCCGTTTCAATTCTGAGACAAGCGTCTCCGCCGTGGCCTCGATACCAGGAAAGAAGTCGGCCCGCCACTCTTCCACGAAGCGGTACAGTCGGATGGCGCTGCGTGGAACGCTGACCAGAATCTCTTCAAGTCCGAAAATGACCCGGAGTGTCTTTACTGCTGGATCGTGGCGCTGGGCTGCATCAATTCTTCCGTTGGCCAAAGCCAGTGACGCCAGGATATCCTGCTCAGAGATACCTATATCGGCTCCCTTGGATCGAGCTCGGACGTGGATGGCATCAAAAGTGAATACACCGCTTGCAGCCTCCGTCCAAATGTCCGGGCGTGCGAGAGAGGAGGAGGAGAAATCTAGTGAAGAACCTGCGACCTCGAAAGTGAGATTCTCTGCTCCAGCACGAATGTTCATGCTTCCAATGTGGGCCACCAGGATGATTTGGGACGGTGGACGGGTGGCCTGAGTAGGATGATCATCAGGGGTGATATCGTTCTGCCAGTACTTGTTGACACGGATTGCGCCCTGAGCAAAGTCGACGAGGTGAGGGGAGACAGTCAGCGAGACATCAGCAACGCCAAGTATAGCGATCTGTTGATTTGTTTGTGTAGGAAGCGAAATGTGAGATGTCGAGCGGAACTGAACGAGCGGGTTAGATCGACATTGAAATCGTAGCATGGAACTTGTGATGTAACTGTGAGACTTCGAGGAGATCGACAATATAGTCAGGTGCATGGTTCCGATTCCACAGGTCACGGATAGTGGAGTAGAGGAGGGCTTCGTAGGACTTGGATTTTCAGGGGGGGATAACAGATTCCAGAGATGGGTGTCCATCTCATCGAGCATATCCAAGTCCACCATAAGAATGGCTAAACGAGATTTTATGAGCTGCCGTACTTCTTGGTCCCCGCTCCACTGCAAGGACTCTGAGGTCAGGTTACACTGTCGCAAACATGAGCGAAGGTAAAACAAAAATTTGAGTGGACCGTTTGTCCGCACAGCGTGCGGGAGCCCTCGCTGAACCAAAAATGATGGCTGTATGATGGAAAGGGGATCTACAGAAGTATCGTCCTTCGTGAGCCAGAGGATATGTCGCACGAGGGCAGGTAATGATGTGGTAAATCCGGTTCTCCATTCTTGACAGATATTCGACAGCACCCCTACACGATTCTTCGCCGCGATTAGTAGGGAGGCTATATATTCCGGGTCTGATGGCCCTATCCGGACTGTGAGATTACCGGAAGAAATGTCGACATGGCCGTGCGAACGGCTCGCCTGGAGGGTGTACATCGATAAGTAGAACTCCGGCTGTTGAGATTCAAGAATAACGCCCGCGGAGGGTGGTAGCCTACAAAGCCCGATGGAGAGTTCGTCAAAGGTCACTTGGACCGACACCGCAGCACGTTGCGCCTGTGAAATAGTTCGAATATGCAAATTCATGAGTGAAGTATGCACGACGACGACGACATCGACAGCCTGGTTGTGTCCCGAACCACCTGCGATTGATGCTGGGCCGGTGCTGCCCTTGTCCAGGGGAATCTGCTCCAATACCTGGATACGCGCAGAATGAACCAAAATGTCGAGGGCTATAGACGACGAGGGGACGCCTCTCTCTGAGGATACGAAATTGGACAATTGCCGTACAAGAACGGCGTCCAAAATTAGCTCTGCGCTGTCCTACGCCAAGGTTGAGTTGTGTATCAATCAAATACAAAGATCGCATTACATGCTGTTCACTCTCATTCTTGAGGCGAGACAAAAGAACAAGCAGGGGTGGAGTGACAAGAACCTCGATACCATGGATGCACTGAATGCGAACCATAGATCTTGGATGGGTACAAGCGGATAATTCCGCCTTGCGCGGATGGATTGAAGAGGATGGTTTTGAGACATTTTTAGGCCTCTGGAAGCTGAAGGCCGGTGGGTCCTGGCACACCATATAATCAAGTGCATTAGTCTCCTGGGTGAGTGTACGCACTCTCAGCTTGACGAAAGGCGAGCCTTCACGGCTTGATATGTCGTCTAACAAGCACTCTTTATAACGCTTAGTGAAGCGTTCAAAGTGATCGAGGATATTCTCTTCTGTTGGGAATGGTCAGGTGACTCTAATGTATCGTCCTACTACTTACTAGGATTTGCAGGCCAGTCGCTTTCCGACGATCGGTCGTCTGTTAAATCGGCATCATCCGACTCGTCGTCCGACATGGATGGTTCAGAGTCGTCTACATTGCTTGGTGAGGTTGGTTGAAAAATGCGACTTCGTGCCAAACGAGCGTCCCTATCCACCTCAGATATGTTTTCACCGTCTGATTCCGACAGGTGGAAGAGCTGAGACCAACGAGGAAGAGGGCTGTGATGTTGCCGCTGTCGCTGAACACTGGAATTCTGTACGCGGCTGAATCGTGGGAGGACGAGCGGTGGAAGATAAAAATCATTGCGGTGCACACGGAAGGGCGGGCGACGTCGCCCCCTGCGGCCAGAAGCGTGTGGTTTGTCTCCAAAGTTACCCCGAGCCTCTGTGAGTTGAGTGAGCAAGTACTGGGCTCTCTGAGTCAAGAGGTCTTGCTCATGCAAAAATGTACTCTGAGGATCACGACTTGTCTCGGGGCAAATGAACAAGTCGAGTGCGATGTCGAAGTCCATGGCGGCGGCTTCGGACCACGATTTCCGAGAAGTATCCGAAGTGATCAAAGCTTTCACAGAGGCAAGAGGTAGCTTCACACTGAGAAACTTGCCGCAAAGCTGACCCTGCAAGTCATTCGTATGCAAAGTAAGCCCTCTTGGCATATCCAAATCGACGGCAGCCGCCCCAGCAAGACAAGTGGCATTCAAAGCTTTCAAGGACAGCTTCACGTATGTCACTAGGATGATCATCAGAAAAGTGATGTCGACAAAAATCCTACTCACGATCTGGATCAATAGGGACACTGAATTCATCTGCAGGAGCGTTCGCG
This sequence comes from Boletus pseudo-olivaceus, assembly GCA_038092955.1. Classification (NCBI taxonomy): domain Eukaryota; kingdom Fungi; phylum Basidiomycota; class Agaricomycetes; order Boletales; family Boletaceae; genus Boletus; species Boletus pseudo-olivaceus. The sequence continues at coordinate 95,696 of JBBPRI010000018.1, forward strand.
ACATCCGTGAAGTGCACTCGGAACACGTCAACGACCGCGAGTAGAGCACGACATTCCAACGGCGTTGCGAGGGTTTTGACATGGCCCAGAGCAATTTCCCATACGCATACATACGTGCGTGCACGTGGTGGCGGCCCGAAAAGTCTATTGGTGGTGAGCTCGATACCTAGGACAAATTGGCTTGCATCTTCGCTTCGGATATTCTAATAACCACCCACCATCGATGACAAGCGTCTCTTTGAAGTGTTGTCTTCGATCACGGAAGAATTCATCTTCCGGACATGTCTCCACGATACATCCCCTGAGCTCACCAACATTGAGTGACATCTCTATAACAATATGAGATACCCATCTGTGATAAGTTACCGTAGTTGTCGCTTACCCATAAAATAATCGTGCAGCCGAAAATCAAGTTGTAATTCAGGGAATGCAAGGTACAGCGAAGTGCCAATATCCTTTGCGGTCGCCATACTCGCATGTTTTTCAAAGCCAGGTAAACCCGCAAGAAGTACCAGAGATCCATGTTGAACCGTTAAAGTTAATTCAACTTGAAGCATGTTTGTCTGTACCTTATTTGAGAGAACAATTCACTCCTTGCGGTGCAAACTCACCTTTTCTGGCCGCCACTTCTTCTCAATAGGATCACCCACTTCACCTCTGCTCCGTTTCTCCAGATACTCGGTCAGTGTGGAGAAGTGGGTGAAGGAGCCAAAGTAATTGTCACGTAGAACCATGAAGTATCTGATCACCCAGCCCAAAGTTTTCATGGCGACGTCACCAGCCTATTCTCAAGTTCGTACATGAAAGAATGCTTTGAACAAGAGACACACCAAGATAGCAACCTTAAGCTGCTCAATGTTATCTGGGTGAACTTCTGCCCAGTAATGGTAAGTACCGTCGATGTGGACTTTGCCTGCTTGTATGATGTGATGCTCCTTGCCCTGGTTATAAAGAAATTGAGTATTCCACTTGGGCAAACACATGCAGACAGAGAGTTCTGGGATGTCAACTGCGAAGGAGATGGTTGCAGATTCCGGGAGATACACGTCCGACGGGATCGTCGCCATCGCCAAAAGCCGAGAGGCTCGTAGGTTAATCATAGCTGACAGTAGGTCATCGAGACAATCAGACCCCCAGAGAAAAGATGCACGCACTGTTCTCGTCCTCGATCAAGGGCTTGTCGATGATATTCTGATCGTTTGCATACAGGTTCAAACCAAAATGATGCAGGTGGAGCTCCAACGAGTAGACAGTTGGCACAAAATGGTGCCATTCCGTGGGTTCGCCGCTGGCCCAATCGCGAGATAGGTCGGTCATCATGTTGATATGGTCTCTCAGAAGAAAGATGACTGGCTGTCGCAAGGAGACGGAAAATAACCATTGACGCCTCGTGTTCCATTTGAGGGGAGAAGGTAGCGCTGCAGAAACCTATACATAGTCAGGCCGAAACATATAAGAGGTGCTGCCAGGCCTACTCACTCGACAAGATTCCGCGGTGATAACTTTGATGTCATTCAAACTTGATGTGACCTCGATGGTATCAAGATGCACTTCCAGCCGAGACTCGTACCCATCCGGCCCTATGACCATTGGAATAAGGAAACTGATTGAAGAGCTATCACCTGCGGCGACGTGGAGGGAAGCGTGTTCTCGTATCCGAAACTTCGGAGTATCCGCAATACCGTCCCACTGCCAATTCTTTGATGCTTCGCGGAATGGGAGATTCAAAGTAGTTTCTTCGCGCAATTCGACGAATATCTTCATGGCAGTCCATATCCGTTTGTCCCCAGGGTTGAGACGCTGGGATACCTCCAGGTCATGGAAGGTGGGTGGGAAAAAAGTTCGCTGAAGGTGAGCCCTTCGACTAATTATTAGGAAGCTGTGTAATATGTGAACAACAAGAATCTCACCGCTGCCGGTCCGCCCACGGACCGTATCGTAATGCGCCTCTGCGTATAACGAGGTCAATACCCCATTCAGGAGGCAGATCACCATTGCCAATGTCATACGACTCCAAACCCACCCCCTTCGGACCATCAAGCTCGGCGGTGACTTCACCGACGACGTCCGCATAATAAGAGAGTTCCAGCATAGGAGCTTCTACAATTCGACGCTCAATCGCATACTCGAGTTTTGTGAAGTCACCACCGACAAAATTGCTTTCATCCAAACTCTTCTTGCCGGACGTGACTGTTCCTCGCTTGAACCCACTGGACGCCAAATGGTTGGGAGAAAACAACGCAGAGTACAACCTAATTCCCCTCCATACTTTCAGGAATACCCCAAAAGATAAATAGCTTAGGGGAATGCGATCCGCGTAACTACAACGTGTCAGATGACATTCACGAGAGACCTGGATATTGGCTACTGACATGGATGTTTCTGCTTGTGCTCGAATACCATGGCCCACGCCATTCATAGATCCTTGGTAGTGCTCGTTTTCTACAAGATGGATGAGAGCATTCTGGAACTTGAAGTTCAAGAGTTGTTTGTAAAGGTCACACTTAGACCTTGCCTAGGTCAGATATTAACGAAGTGTACGATGCAGACTTGAAAGGCATTCGGCATCATACCCGTACGATCCCAAATGTACCATCTGCCCTATGGCACTCAGCAACCATAAGGTTCGGTGTCGATGGGTTACCGCAGACAATGGCCAATTTAAAGACTTCGATGGATATTGGCAACAAATCCTTGGGATCGAGGTATGGCATTTGCTGTTTGATCCAATTTATGGCAGCATGAATCATGGGTGGTGGCTTGATGCTGGCTAACGCAGGCTGAGGGTAGATGTCTAGCGGGGTTTCTTAGGAGATAGTGACAGCAGGAAGGGTACTGGACTTGCCTTCCAATGCTGAAGTACGGGGAAAGTAGCGCCAAGGTTCAGATTCTTCAGGAACCGGTGTTGCTTTGGCTTGCATCTGACAAAAGATATGATCGTAAGCTGCAGTCCTGTTGTACAGAAACCATTCGAATCCCTGCGCAGAAATCTTGACGCGACATGAAGGAAGTGCATGCGACTGGTTAACTGCGAGGGTGTCCATCAGCTAGTAATTTCGACAAAAGACAAGGAAGAGAATGAACATACAGTCCTCTCCGCCGACATGAGCGCGAATCAGGTCATCCTCGGTCGCGGGAACGCGCAGCCAATACCTCCACGAAACCTGCGCTTTGACGATCTTAATCGTCTGGTTACTTGAGTGGTATAGAACATCTTTAAGGAGGATTCTGCCAGCGAGGATCGAAAAGTGAATGGACCCTAGTACATTCTATGGTTTGTATTCGTGAGCTCATTCGAATGCCGAGTACTGACCAATCTGAATCCATATGCTTGATCCATCTTTATTCCAGTACCTGATCCTGAGGAATAGCCCGATGACAGCCGCGACGAGGCGGTTGAAGTAGAAAATGTAGAGGACTGAGCCTGTGAGCACGCAGATACAAGCAACCAAGAGGTAAACCTTCAGCATGGTCTGGCCAGTTGAGGCGTGGTGAGAAACAGAAGAAAGAATGACTCCCGACGTTGAAGTTGAGATTTAGAACTTGGGCACGCCTGCAACGACCCCGTCGCTGCGCAACATTGGACTGACGTACAAATCCTTTTCTGGCTTTGTCCACTACAATGATGCAGTCTGGACAAAAATCAACGAGCCCTTTGAAACGCTTTGCTCTACATTCCACCACGACTTGCTCGTCGCAAGCGAGAGCGTACGGAAAGTGTATCGTCGCGACATACACTGACGTTCGCAAAGATTGCTGCAAACATGAATTTGAAAAATTCGGGCAGTGTTTGCGCCAAGCGGTATGTCCACAGGAAATCATGGTATACGCCTCCCTGCTTATACACCATAGATGAAGCGCAACTGGTAACAAAACCACTCCACGTTCAAGGCTAGGTTATACCGTTGCAGGAGTGGAGATTACAGTAGATGTACTTGGTAGGGAGTTCACAGGAATGCTACTCGATCTGCTCGGTGGACATGCTCCCCGGTATCCTTCCTGCGTTATCTGTCCTTGGGCTGTTGGCAGTTTCTGCCGAGTCGGACTGGTCTGGCACTCGACGTCTTGCCTCTTCTCGTCGTCTCACAATGGCCCTCAAGTGCATGGAAAGAGGTGTTGGGGTAGTATTTGGCAGAGGGAGGGTGGTCAAGTCCGGACGGGATGCGAGCGGAATGGGGTTTCGCAGGCGGTTGATGAGGTGGCAGAAGCGAAGGTCGATGACCATTGTGGGTATACGGTGGTGTGAATACTTCCGGTCGTCGCCGTCGCCGTGGTCTATTTCCAGGGTAGGTGTCGGGGGAGGGGACAGAGCGGGTGACGATGGAATAGCACTGGAGTCGGAGGATGAGCGTAGCGAGATCTCGAACGATATGGCAGTAAGGAGCATCTGGAGACAGAGGATGAGGGTATCGAGTAATACGAGGTGTAGCTTGGATGGTGGGTATCCTGTGCTGGTGTGAGCAGGCTGACGGGTGCGAGTTGAGATACCTACCCATCCCAACAAAGTCAAGAATGACGGCTCGGCCTTCTGTTGCGCCATCTCTGAGGTGAGACCAGAAACCGGGTGCATTCGAGGCACAGAGGAGGAGGAACCAGATGCGCAAGGACAGCTTTGGATCGAGCTCGCGAGGCTTGTAGGAGATGAATTGGCTGGCGACTCTACAGAGAAGGGGGAGGAGGGAGGGAGATAGGAAGAAGGAGAGGGTGTAGAGCTGGAATATAAGATTGTCGAGCTAGTAAATGGCCGTGAGCACATCGGAATTAAATGAGTCGGGGGCACGAACAGAGTCAATAACGTGTTGTCGTTGAACATCGTGACGCTTGTGCATGTCATCTAGTCTGTCCTGCGAGTCCGTTGTCGTGGCGTCCGTCTTCCAAATGACCTCCACGACAGCGCGCTTCACTTAAAAGTCGAGCACCGTGATTGGACCGGCTGTTTGGCTCTGTTGGTTCGTCACGGATGAGGGAAATGGATCTGGAAGACCATCGGAGTTCGAAGCTCAATTAAGTGATGGTAGATTACATAATAGCGGGTTGGGCTTGACTATCATGTCAGAATACTGGGTGTCGCACAAACGGTACCACTGCAAATACTGTAACATCTACATCGCGGACGACAAGCCATCGCGACAACAGCACGAGAATGGATTACGACACAAAGGGAATGTGGAACGGTTTGTGAGGGGGCTGTACAAGGAAGGGGAGAAGCGAGTGAAGGAGAGGGAGGAAGAGAAGGGGATCATGGCGAGCATTGGGAAGGTGTGTCTGGTGGATTGTTGTTGCCACGCCACTGATGTTTGATGACAGGCTGCGGAAGCAGCGTATGCGCTGGATGTCGCGTCTGGACGTGGAGGGGCGGGTTCCTCGGGAGGAGCGGCTGCACCAAAGCCAAAGGCGGAGGTGGCGAAGTCGCCTGATCTGTATGCAAATTACAGCACCGCAGCATCGCTCGGGTACAGGGACCCTGATGCAGAGGAGCCGCATCAAAGGAGGCATGAGGGTACACCGGGAGCATGGACGGTGGTGGCTAAGACTGCAGAAGTGGAGGAGGGGACAAAGGGCGGGGTGGAAGGGCGGGGAGAGAAACGAGGGGCAGCGGAGGCGGGGGAGGAGGACGTGCGGGCATTCAAGTTGCGGAAGAAAACGATCTCTGTCGGACTCGGCGAGATTTATGACCCTGGGAGGTTGGAAGAGTCGAACCGGGCCGGTTCCAGCAATCCGAACGAACCGGTTGAGGCTGAGCCGAGTCTATTCCGGAAACGGAAAGGCCGACCTCGCCCAGATCGGTAATGGCCGAACTCAGTCCGGGCGATGCCGGAGGTAGATGGCGCGTGTGTGGCGATCACGTGGGCGTTGTGTGGATGTGCATGTTGTCGTGGCGTCCGTCTTCCAAATGACCTCTGCGACAGCGCGCTTCAAGCCGAGCACCGTGACTGGACCGGCTCTTTGGCTCTTTTGGTTCGTCGTATTGCTAGCAGTCACAGCATCGTACACCAGTAGTATGATACACTCAATGTCCATATCAACTATGACAATAGAATGTCATCGCAGCGATCGTGGCGGGTGGTTGGGTACAGTAAAAATTGATTGCATGTAAGTGGCGTGGTCCATCAACGCACCGTGCGCAGTTGTCGACAACTCCGCCGTATCCGGGGAATGCAAAGAATGTTGCCCATCCTCGCTGTCCGGAGGTTGTGGCTTACGCCCTCTCGGGGTATGGCTTGAGTGCTCGTGAGGATTCGGTAGCCTTCCCGGCTGAACAGCTCCTTCCTGCGGATCGCTGGACGTTTGTACCACGACGGCCGGCGTCGTGTTACCCACCGGGCGCGGTGGTAGTGCACGGATGCGACGGCTGGAGCCCGTGCCCAACAAGGAGTAAGGTGGTGATGGTGATGGTGATTGGCTAGGTGCTGGAACCGGAGGCAGGTCGCGGTCATGTATCGGCACTGGCACATAGCTCTGTCCTCGGATGTCAAGAACAACATCTTCGAGGTCCCGCGGATCACCAGTGCTGTCACGCGAATGAAGCAACTCGATATTGTCACTCGCTTGACGCGTATGCCTTGTACTCCGTGGAGAGGGCGTGGAGAGGGCATGGAAGTAACCCAGGCGGCGCGACCGGTCGTCTCGCTTCTGCATACGCAGGCGATACACATACCGAGTTGCAATCAGTACTCCGTCTTGGCAGTAGAAATAATGTCACCAAACGCGAAAACACGAGAACAGCGAGACCTACAAAATTCCAAGAGCAACAGTGCTGCGACAATCGCTATAAACACGTATGTTGAGACACTCATAAGTTGCGTGCAACTCGACTCCATCGAAGTGTTCGTCAACACTTGTGCACAGTAATCGACAAACTGCTGGCGATTACTTGCACGCACGGTCACGAGGAAGTATATGCCGACGACGAGGTTGAGGACGAAATGAATGTAGATGAAATAAGTGTAAATTGTGACGAACAACTGCTTGCGCGCAACGACGCCGATAAACCTGTAGGACGGGGCTGGGTAAGTGCTTTCGTGCGTGAAGACTTGTAGGCCATGCACACCCAATGATGGATGCTACAAACAAGAGGCTTTCAACAATCCCTGTCAAGACAAAAGCCACTCGTTCCTTGGAGGAGAGCTGGTAGGAATCTAGGCCATCTTGGTCAACGCTAAGTTGACGGTCCAAGACAGAGAGACTTACGGAATAGCTCGAACCATATAACGATCGATATCGCTCCAGAAAGAAGGAACGTTAGTATGGACATCAGCACGAATCCCGCGCGAACTGGTATACAGAGGCAGAACGAATTAGAACGGAATAACCATGCTTTGATGTCGATGGGCATATTTCAAGCCCGATGAACGTAGGGCACAGCTGACGCAGCAGTAGGAGGGTAAGTAAGAGGGGTAGTGTGAGGTGTGCTGAAAGGTTTGTCGATGCTCACATTTTCGTACAGCCCCGGGGGATGAGGACAGCGAACTTGACCGATCACTATGGCAATGCACTTAGCTCGTGGGCAAGCGGCCACTGAGCGCCCATGGGGCCATCACCGCGAACGATGTCGGCGCCCAGCCTGAGAGTTCCGGGTCAACCGGAGTTTCAATAAGGGTTGGACTGGCGAGTGTACACTTTTGTTGCTACACTTTGTGTGCCAGTCCAGTCATGGACGCAAACATGAACGAACAGCTCGACGGCGCGCCGATGGACGTAGATGACGAAGAAACTCAAAACACTCCAGTGCGTGTGCAGCGTCCACCGGGTCCGGTACCCAGGCTCCGTGCTCAATCTGAGCCTCTCCATGAGCCCAAACAATTCACGGTCGGTTATGTCTATTCCATGGATATGCTCCTCCACATGTCCATTCACGGTCATCCTGAGCAACCTAAACGTATCTCGAGGATCTTCGAGGCTATTCAAGGTGCCAACTTGATCTCAAAAATGAAACAGATCCCCATTCGTCCTGTATACCGTAACGAGGCGCTCCTTGTACACACCGAGGAGCACTGGGACAAGGTCCTCGCTATCCAATGTAAGTGCGGGAAATGCACCTAGTTTGCGATTTCCTTCGACTTGTTCACAATATCCCGACACTTACGACGCGAGCCTCTTCATCTCTCCAGCAATGACTGCACAAGACATTGCTGACTCAGACAGTTACTACGAATCGTTATCCCTCTATGTTATGAACGGTACCACTCGTGCCGCCAAACTGAGCTGCGGCGGCGTCATTGAGGCGTGTCTGAAAGTGGCCGAAGGTCACCTTAAGAAGAGCTTTGCTATTGTGCGACCACCTGGCCATCACGCCGAGCCTGATGAGCACATGGGTTTTTGCTTCTTCAACAACGTCGCCGTTGCGGCAAAAGTCGTTCAATTGTGCACTCCAATCAAACGTATCTTGATACTGGACTGGTAGGCTAATGGGTTATATGACATGGATGATTTCCTGACACTTAGTTTTTGCCAAAAGGGACGTGCACCATGGTGAATCCATCCTTCGTCTTTTGCTCGGAACCACTCACTTTGACCAGGTAACGGAACCCAGCGTGCCTTCAACGACGATCCATCTGTTTTGTACATCTCCCTACATCGCTACGAGCGCGGTCAATTTTATCCTTGCGGTCCTTTTGGCGGTTTGGAGTCCTGCGGAGATGGTCCAGGTCTTGGCTAGTATGTCCGTGCAACTAGACACATGAACGTTCCTGACGGACACTAGTTCTATCAACATTCCGTGGCCCACGAAAGGGATGACAGATGCTGATTATATTCATGCGTTCCAGCAAATTGTGATGCCAGTTGCGTTAGAGTTTGCGCCCGAGCTAGTTATCAGTATGTCGGGAAAACCTTCCTTGCTTGATTACTTGCTTGACCACAACATACAATTTTCTCCACAGTTTCGGCTGGTTTTGATGCAGCAGATGGCGATGATTTGGGCGAGTGTCACGTGACACCCACGGGGTATGCGCATATGACTCACATGCTAGCAAGTCTGGCTGGTGGTAAACTAGTAGTCGCTTTGGAGGTGCGCCTGCAGCTAACATTCTTGAGTGTTCTCCTGCAAACATGCCTTTTTTCACTGCAAGGGAGGTTATAACCTCAATGCTATATCAAATTCTGCGTTGGCGGTTGCCCGCATCTTGCTTGGGGATCCTCCACCCGAATTACCTCCAATGATGGCTTCTGAAGCTGGCACGGAAACTATCTGGCAAGTGGCACTTGAACAGAGTAAATACTGGAAGAATATCAATCCCAAGGCTTGTGAACCTCGCGAAGGTACGTATATCTCATCTTTGACGGCCATTCCGTTCGCTACCCCTCGTGCAGAAATGGATGAAATCACCTTTTCGATACCGGAGATCCTCAAAGGACACAGACAACACTTTTTATATTCGCAATATCAAATGTTGCAGGTTCCATTGATGCCCGCTTACGAAGAACGCTACGGGTCACAAGTGATGTGCACGTAAGTATTCTTTCCTGGCAAGTGACTCATCTTTCGCGTGATGACCTTGCCTAAGAGGTGACTTGCTCGAGAATAAGACGATTGTGATGTTCGTCCACGAATTGTTTGTACACTTTTCGCGTTCTGTGAGGTCTCGCTAAGTCCGACTCTCAGCGGAAACCTTCGCGTAGAATTGGACGGGAGTCCCATGTGCGACGTCAACATGGAACATTCGTACCTTGTATATTCACATTTCTCTACCTGAGTTATCATGACCAACCTCTCCTGCAGATCGATTTTTCAAAGGACCTCATTGCTTGGGTAAAAAATGAAAATTATGCACTCGTAGACGTCAATCTCTTTCCTAGGCCATTTGTGACTTCGCCACTACCCACGTCACTGGTACGATCTACAGCATGGTATTCGACTGAGCTGAGTTTGTCATTGATAGCGCCCGAAAGCAGCGGAAAATCCAACCAGAGATCTTTTAACATACGTCTGGGACAACTACATCCAGTGAGCAGAACGAACGCACGTCAACTCACATCATTTCTTTGACTCATGCTTTCCCCCGCCGTTAAAGGTTGTCGAGCGCGACGTGCATTATCCTGATCGGCCACGGTCCGGGGTGCCAGGCCTTGATGGACATGATCGATACCAGACGTGTGTGGGTTTGGCAAGCGAACTTTAGCTATTCTGACGATGTGTAACAGGCGCTAACATGATCAAATACGTCAATCTCGTAGTCCAAGTCGTCGGAATGGGAAAGATACCTCTGATACCCAAGGATTCTGAGACCCTCCGGCTGTGGTACTTGGAAGTAAGATTTCCTCGTCTCGTTCTTGAGGGTTGACGAATGCTGACGTATCGAAAGAAATCCCTGGTCATTGTCCATCCTCTACACCCGGCCTTTACACCAGACGGCAAAATTTTCAAACGACACGGGGGTGTCATCCAAATCGGTATTTGATACCCCCCCCTTATATCTGACGCTTTCGTTGACCACCCAAGCTTCCGTAGACGAGGTCAAACCAATCAAGACCATGATGAAGGCCCTTCCACTGATACGCGACTATGTACAGCATCTGCGCAGACCTAAATCATAGTACACCATACTCTTTCTTGTCCATTTGTTTCACGGTGTTGTTGTATAATTCCCGCTTCTACTTCCGCAGGATGGGTATTCAGAGCCATTCCACGGAGCGTCTGCGCGGAGAGATTACCCCTACGACTCGGGCTTCTAGGTCGAGAATCGAGCCACCTCGGGTGGCGACCAAGTCTCCCGATAAGGAGGCAGCGGATTTTACCCCGAGCAGCTGCTCCAAGTTGGTTGATGCGAGAGCGAGTGCGTCAGATTTGGAGATTTGGCCGTTACTTTCGAGGGCAGCCTACGAAGGAGATAAACATAAGGAAAGAAAGAAAAGCTGGAGGACTGACCCATGCAGCATCGAAGCGGGTGTTGCGAGCGCTCCATTGCTCAAGGATACCGATGCCAACCTTGACACCGTGTGCAAGTAAGGTAGTGATGGCACTGTTTTCGGTCAGTGGTGGGCCCGGAAGTCTTCAAGACGTTTCGTTAGCTGGGCGACATCAAGCATACTGGGGACTCACATCCTCTTCATCTCCCATGTCTCAGGGAATGACCGAGATGGTGTCACGATTACTCCGACGTTTGCCTCGCCTAGATCTTTAGCTAGTAAATGGGCTTCAGCGGCGCCAGCCACTGTCAACTTGAGCTCAACACTTTTACTGGCCTCAACCTCCTTCTTGAGCTTGATCAATGACGCGATAATATCAGCATTTTGCGCTTGGACCACTAGGGGAATGTCTCCCTTTAATTGCAATCAAAAACAGAGGTAAGATCAGAAATATTTATAATTTACCTTGGCAACACGGTCAAACGGAGTTCCACTCGCGGCATCCAGTAACAAGTGGCGCAGAGCCGCAATCTGACTGCTCACGCTAGGGGAGGCTGATGTCGAATGGCCAACGTTGACGTGCAGAGCAGCTATATCTTGAATGACAGCGCCTTCCTGTAATGCGTGTGCTGCACCTGTTGAGAATGCAGTACTTATACCAGCGACTAAGCCTTGGGATGTCGGAGGCGTGATCGCCGACGTTACGCCTGCAAGGTAGGCAAGTCTAATTGTGACAGTCTTAGCATATCAAACATAGCATCGAAGAAGGAAAACCAACAGGGTGTCGCGACCTGCAAACTGCAGACCATCAACAGCCAACATGACCTCACTGCCTGCCAGAAGGTTTGGAATGTCACTTGATAGGGGATCGAGCACTACGCCGTCATGCGTAGACCTCTCGCCCTGAATCTCCTCCAGGCCCAAGGGTGACCCGTACGACACCAAGCCGGGACTGAGAGAAATGTCTGCATAAACGCTAGGATTGGATGGCAAGGAAAACTCACGAGATTGAGCCACCTTGCAGGTCAAAGGATTCGAAAGCCTGATCCAAAGTGCTGACAGATCCAAGGCAAGCATGTCGTGATCCAAAGCATGCGATCTCGCCCTTTTGTACGACGACTACTCCTGGTTCACCGTCACGAGCACTAAATACCTCCTGGATGCTGGACCAACTCCGTTCATATACACTGCTGACGTTAGTAAACATGATGGTATCAGCTTTTGCTCGGCTCGGCGCCAGAGGTGGAAGTCCCTGGTATGCAATGGCTGCTTTCGCTTCCTTTTCGAAGTCGGGAGTATTTGGGAGCGATTGGAATGTAGTGGGTTTCTCCGAAACGTAGGGGTGTCCAATCTGAGTAATGCCATCGATCCAGACTTGCTTTGGGGTTGCGCCCAGAGCCAATGGGTGGCTATCCCATATTACAACATCTGCGGACGGGAGGTGAATATAAGGAACCCGGTTGGCTTAGCGACCCTCTCACCTGCGTCACATCCTGTGCAAAAGATCAGTCGGTAAGTTACATCTAAACCGATTCAACGATACACGCCTTCACGAATGAAACCGATGCGGTGGTCCAGGCCAAGAACTTTGGCGGGAGTTGAAGTGACGGCGGAGAGCGCGAGGTTGGCGGAAAGGCCATAGTAGTAAGCCTGTTGGGCTTCAAAAAGCAAGTACCGAGAATTTAACACAGGATGGTCACTCTGAGAACATGTCAGTCTTAGTAGAGAAGCACAGAACCTATTTTCAGCACCTTCATCACGACATCAATGCCATTCTCGGCCAATATGCGTGGAGCAAACTCAGAGCCTCGATAAGCTTCCCGCTTATACCGAGCGTTGGTCGCGAACAGAGCAGCAGCCGGCGTGTTGTCTGGATGTAATCGTGTAAGTAGTACACAGAAACGAAGAAAACATACTGTAGGCTTGCTTCAGGGTTCCGGGGACTAAATAAGTCTCGTGTGCATGGTGGAAAGCAGCTAGGGGAAACTTGAACTCGTTTGTAAGCTAGTATGCGAGTTAAATCATCTCCAACATTCAGTCCGACATCGAACGTACTCGGACAAAGTCGTCAAGGTCAACTGCTTCATAACAGTGAGTGTGAACCTGGAAAGAGCCAAGAGTTAGCGAGAACCATGAACCTTCTGCGGTGGCGAATACCTTGACGCGACCTCTAAGAACGTCGACAAGAGCCTCCCATTGAAGGTCCTCAGGGAAATTACCAAGGCCGTCCCATTCACCAGCCAAGGCTTTCGTGCAGTAGGCATCCTGACTTTCTTTGATCTTGCGGGCTGTATCATAACTGGCAGACGATACGTTACAAAACGTGTCAAGTCATTCACACAATCCTTACGCTTGGCGGAATGCCCAGAAGGTGTCCATGCGGGTATTACCATATACGCGGCCTACAAAGAAATCATAAGTCAGACTTCCCGTTGTGTTTGAGACGGGTACGTACTGGGGTTTTCTCCTGATCGTTCCAGACCAATCATTAACTAAAAGTAACTTTCATAATAGGAGGCATACCACATGCGTGCCTGCGGGCAAACGATGAACGAAGATATCGGCTACACCACGAGAAATTCTTACTTCATCTGCCTCCAGCGTGGTGGCAAGGTGGGGTCGACGCGCGTGTCATTGATGGTATAAGGAGGCTCAAGCAGCATAGACGAGGGAGATCGCTCTTCAGTGGGGCGTAGCTTGATAACAAATGCTTGTCCTCCTATACCTCGAGTAAGTATATTTCTTATCCGATAAGCTCAAAGTAGCCAAACCAATTGCATTAGCTGAACCAGGTAGAACATTGGCAGTTGTGACACCCCCGGATATAGAAAGTGGATATGCGTCGTCGTGTGTGTTAAGCCCATCCAGGCTTCGCATCCACGGTAAAATTGGTCCTAACAACTGTCAGCTCGGTGCCAAAGAGAGTGCGACGAAGAAAGTGGAATAACCTTTGTGTGAATTGGTGTCACTTGCTCCAGCGAGTGCGGGAACACTATCAACTCCAAGATGTGAATGCATATCAACTATCCTGTAATGCAAAAGCATCAGAGACATCAAAGACGCGACTTTGAAAGGACGCGAAGAAGTTACCCTGGGGTTACCCAACTCCCACCAACATCGACCGCGAGGAAATCCCCGTACTTTGCCAAATTATCTTCCGAGGTGTGCCCTACGAACTTGATGATACCCTTGTCCAACAGGATATCTGCACCGTGAATCTCATATTGGAGAGGATCTCCAGTCCACACCGACGCGTTTTTGAGCAACGTCGCGCGAGTACCGTCGACGAAACGGTCAGATTGGATTCTCCGCGCGAAGTCAGCCGGTGGCCCGGGCTGTACATGGAGCATGCTGCATTTCTGAAGCGTTTCTTCAGCATGGAGAGGTAACCTGACGGAATCCTTGGCCACAAATGTGTAGCGAGAAGCAGACCATAGCCAGACCACAACAGGAACACTGCAGAGGGCGAGGGCACGTGCTAACCTATTCCTACGGACTTGGGGTCTCTCGACCGCTCCAAGTGGAGTGTAGGTTGGAAGTTTGTCCATGGCCCCGGTATTGCCTGGAAGACTGTGGAGCGGGCTGCGGGACAGGCGGCGGGAGGCGTTGCTGGGAATGTATATGGCTTCGACTGAGTCGCTCCAGCCAGTCTTGTCCCGGTGACCCAGTGGGAAGAGGAAGTCATGTGTGCAGACTCCAAACTAGAAATAGTCCAGCACACCAAGGCACTGCCACAAATCGGCGGCCTCGTCAAGCAAATTGAACTCAAGTTCAAAGTTCCGAAATGGCCCCCGAGGTCAGAACAAAGCCACCTGTCGTACAACCCGGCGTCGGGAATAACATTATCGTCAACCCAAACCAGGTGAGCCCGCTCATTACCCGCAACCACGGGCTTACTGATGTCACCGGAGCGCTTGAATCCAGTCCTCGAATGCATCCGCAATGTGGGCAAAGAATTTGGCGATATCGTCCCCGATTTCCAGGTTGGCCGTACGACGTGCATATTATTCCTTAGGTATGTCTCTTCTTTGTTACACTTGTAGTGATGTTCTGACGAACACATCAGTCTGAGGTACCATCGACTCCATCCCGAGTACGTTCACACCCGAATCGAGAAGCTGGGACATTCCTACAATCTTAGAATACTCCTTATCATGTGCGACGTCGTAAGCACGCTCTGTATAGTCTCCCGGCTCTTATTCACGTCATTCTCAGACTGAACACCAAGAACTAATCAGGGAGCTCACCAAAGTAACGTGCTGTCCTTCTCTAGTTACTCGTTATGGACAATCGCTACAGGTGTGTCTGATCAATAATCTCACTATCATTGTAGCATGGAGGTACGCCCGTGTCTCGTGCAATCGTTCGCTCTGACCCCGCCCTTGAAAGCAACGACGAAGCTGGTCAATACATTGCCACATTCAAGCAGTTCGAACACAAACCACCAGACCTCATCAAGGAGCGCGTCGACAAAGATTATGATTCCCGGCTGCGCATCGCCCTTACAAGCATCAGCAAAGTCAACAAGACCGATGTTGAAACACTGCGCACGTCCATTGGTGTATGTTCGATGTCAGGCTCCTTCGTCAACCTCTTACATTCCACGAGCAGAGCTTTGCGGATATCAGCAGGGCATCCTCAGACAGACTGCAAACTTTGCCGGGGTTCGGCCAGGTTAAAGTGAGAAGGATAAAGGATGCTTTTGAGAAGCCATTCCGCAACCAGTCGACGAGCGCGGCCTTCTCGCTTGGCAGTCAAGTATCACCTGCCCCACCTCTCAATCCCAGTTCTTTTGTAAATGAAATACCTCCCGCGGATGCGAATGACAAGGGCAAAGAGAAGGAAGCGTCTGCACCAACCTCACCTCCAGACCGCCCATTCCGCGAACCAAGCCCCGTTTGGGATATCGAACTCGATCTTATTTAGCCTATCAACTGCTACCCACGTCGATGGATCTCCGTGCAAGGTCTGATACACCTTTTGCAGTGGAGTCGAGTAATCCGGACGACAATGTCTCCTCTAGATATATGAATTGACGCGGAGTGCCAGTACTCAATGTGGTTGTGAAGGTATTCGAATCTTTGTACCTAATCTATGCTCAACCACTCAAATTGTTCAGTCGGGGTCGTCGCAGAGAGTAATTCACAATCGTAAGTTCATATCTAGGAAATCGACAAGCAAAGCGAAAAGTATGGTGATTTCTAACAGGATTGGTAGAATGCATTTTGCGAACATCATGATACTATAATTGACTGAATACTTTATGTAAGTCGCCAGCAGGGTATACGAGAATTAAGGTAGCAAGTATAGGGCATGCGGGACTTGTCGTGTACGAGAATATCGGGAGCATAGTAATATAACGGCCAAGGATACGAGACGTAACGAGGAAACCAGAAGGATGCATGGATGCATGAAAAGGGGAACCCAGTCTTCTCCGCAGTTGATCTATTGATGTTGTGGCGAAAAATAGGCCTTGAGAGTGGCCGCCCGTCGACGCGGACGAGCACCCATAAGTGCCATACGATCATAGTAGATACGCATCGTCAGACGCTGTAGCGCCGCCTTCGTTCTCGATCGATCAAGATGAGCAGCGCGGGTGTCAACTGGGATAGCCGGAGTCAAATGCTTCACTTGGAATGCGGGGTGCAAACTCACCAATTTTACTTTGCAAAACCTCAAGGACCCTGCGGAGGAGCTCGAGAGGTGGCGTAGCTGGTTTCTTGGGCCTGATTGGACTCCTTTGCACTGAAGTGCTACTCGCAGACTGCATGATAGCACGCTCTTCTTCAATGTACGGCGCAATATCAATGAGGGCCACGGATAGAATATTAACATGATGTCTAAGCTCTTCATAATCTGTCGATTCATTTGTGACGTCGAATAGCTCGCAGGATCCAGCATCAGGGGAGAGTAGTAGTATGAGTGGTTCAAGTGGAGGTGCCTGGTCCTGGGTGATGTTATAGTTGTTGCATTGCTGGTGACAGGGGAAAAAAACATACGTTCGGGGTAATGGACGTGGAAACAAGGAGACAGTATGCCAGACGTCGTGCAATGCACCTTGTCCGACCCCTGCCACTTGCGAAGAACGAGACCAACCGGGCCTTGTTGACAGGAACCAGTTCACTCGCGAAGCTTAGGACTTTCTCATGGATATTGTGGAGCTGAAGTTCGACGTTCGTGTGTGGCATCTGGAAAAGATGGAATGTCACGCACCAGGTAATCCGTTGCGCCATGGTTGCAGACAACGTCCATGGTGATATTCAGCTGCATTCGGAGTTCGCTTGAAGTTAATGGGTCAAGTCCCATGACGACCAGGATCAACACCACGTTTGCCACATCATCGGAAGAGAAAGCACCAGCACTGGAATGGGATACATCCATGAGTAACCCGGTTATCGGATTCAACATGGGTTCTACTGACAAACCTATGGCCTTCACAATCGCAAGAAACCGTTTCAGAGCTTTCAGGAGGGTTTCATGGGTGATGCGGTTCTTCTGAGTGCCTTCCGTAATTAGCCCGAGTCCCTCGAGGGTCGAGGGGCTAGCGCCTAACCGAACTAATGCAAACAGAATGGCAGCGAAAGGCACTTGTACCTTAGGTGGGTTCGATCCCCACAGATCACGAAGAGCGATGGAGACAGCATCGGCAACCTGTGAAGACGCAAAGAGGGCTGCGAAATGGTCAATACCATAAAGGTAAATTGCGAGAACAACCTGCCCATGTTGAGGAGTGGAGGAACGTTTGACAGTAGGATATCTCTGGGAACAGCAGCAAGCGCTCCACTCCGGAAGATCAAGTCCAGCAGCGGATCGTCTGTGTGACGTTTAATTAACATTATGGGCATGTTTGGGTACTCGGAAGCCACATACCACCACTTTTGAGAAAACCATCCAAGCGAGTAAGAATGGGATGACCTGATAAGGGCGGGATTGACATAGAATCAACGTCCATATCCTCATCTAAGGGTTGCATCCACAGGGAAACGCCCAGGGTCATTTTCTGGTCCATATTTTGAGCCTTTACGTTTCCTTTACCATCTTTGTCGCCAATAAGTATCTTGTTGATAGCTTCGCCGGCAACGGCACCCAACATCTTCGACTCGCGATCCCCAATGGTGAAGTCCTGCACATCGCTGGGGCTGACGGGGCTAATCGACTTGCGAGATTCATGAACAGCTTTCCAGGCTGCTTGCTCATCCGCGAGGCGTAATCGGTTTATGGTGTCGGATTCATCATCAGAGCCGACTGGTGCCTCGCGAGAACTTTGCCTGATTGCTTCTTCTGCGAGGCGAAGTGCGGCACAACTCGTACCACGTTTGTTTTCCAACTCCTTCTCGCGTAAGAGAGCATACAGAGGGTTCATCGCTTGTGATTTCCTGCGATTCAACGGGAAGGGCACTGACTTTGTCACGCCAACAAAAGTTGAAGACTCGGCGATTGTGAGGGGTAGATGGAAGGCTGGTGCGGCTTTACGAGTTCTCGCGGACGCTCGCGTCGGTCGCAGTAGCGGCGAGCGGTGATCCGGAGCTCTGCGAGTGCGAAGGTCGGTAGTTGCGTCACCGAAAGTCGAGGGTAGACTTGACAATGGAGAAGAAAATAAGTCACTGGCAGTCCGTTGTGCAGGAGATAGGGAACTTTGAGAACCAAATTAGAATTCAAGATTCGACTCACCAGAGCCCGAAACTCTTACCTTTGCCCCTTTGCAGTACCAATCAGAGGGAGATCATCAATAAGATCGCCGTCGTCACTGTCTTCGAGTTCACGAAATGAAAGAGGCTGCTCGTCATCACTGGATTGGTGGGCAGCGAACGCCCTTGCTTTAATTTCTGCAATAAGCTTGGCAGCCTTGGCTTCGGGATCAACCGGTTCCGGGGTAGGGGGAAGCGGAGGAAACTCATTTGTGTCGGGGGGTGAACGAAAAGATTGAGAGGCAACGATGGGCATCTGAAGAGCAGCACTGCTCTTGGACATTACTGCGGAACGAACGGGCGGATTAAAGTGCGAGGAGGCGTTCCGTGCAGATGCTGAGGGCGAAATGCGAATAGGAGAGGATGGAAGTGGGTCGACTTCCATCGCATCCTCGCGTGCGTACGGCGCAGAGGAATTCGAAGACTCGGATGTCTTCCGTCTCCATGCGTGGACACTTTCGACAACTTTTCCGAGGTCGCGCGATTGCGAGGCGGGGAGAACGAGCTCCGCCTCATCAGACTGACTGCTGTAAACAATAACTTCCATACTGGAATCCAAAGGAGATGCTACCGAGGTGTCGTTTTGCACCCGCACTGGTGTGTGCCTCTGAGCCAAGGGGTTGCGAGAGGAAAAGGGTGATGTGATGTAGACGACGGCCTTTGAACGCTCAGAATCCGTATCAAACTGGAATACCTTCATGGGCTTTCTGGGAGATTTTAGTTTGGGAGGAGGGAGAGATGTGCTGGAGTTGTTACTATCGGGTGAACGAAGACGCTTGCGCGTTGTCATCGTCGAAGCGCTGCGCATCTGCGGAGGAGCGCCTGGATGGAATGAGCAGATGGAAGAGGCGAGTGCAAATGTACGCTTACTAGAATTCATGGAGGACTCGCGGTCCACGGTGGCTTGCGAGGCTCGCGTCACTGATCTCCTCCGTGTCGTGGACATCGTTGTTGCCGTTGTTCCTGTGGAGGACGGCGCCAACGCTGGAACAGATGCAGATGGTTTCTGGGCAAAAAAGTCGGTCAACTTCTTGTTCTTGTCTCTCAAGGAACTTCTTGTAGGCATTTTAGTTGCTGGAGTTTGCAGGCTCGAGTCTGTTCAATGTTGCTCGCGACACGCTCCTCTCGAAGAACGACGCGTGGTAACGTGACAACACGTAACTCAATATCTGCCACCGGCCAGGTCACATCAACCCCCGCAACGCCGTGCACAAAGTTGCCATTCCCCGAGAATTGAACCCAATCCTTTCCATTGTGATTATGTACATGAAATAACTACAGTGCGGCTAATGCAACTTGATATCCAAACCATCCGAGTGAGTGTATGCAATAACGATCTAGTACCATGGAGAGAAATGTCCTGCATTGAAAAAGCTATAATATAGGAGGTGCGGATGTCACCCTACAGGGGTGCAATATGCAAATGCGCGAAAACAAGATGGTGTACCATGTGAGGTGTGGAAAGCATTTATAATGCAATGGGCTCGTGTTCGTCGATCGTCGGCTGTCTACTGTGTGATGGTGGTTGCGGGTAGAGCGGTGAAGGAGGGTGAGAATGTCGAGGTGATGATGCATTTGTCGATGAGTATTGTGACTGTGAAGGAGTGCGTGAATGCGATCCTGCAGATGGTTGCAAGGACCAACGTCGTGGTAGCAGTGAACCAAGTGTCGTAGAGCCTGACTCCTCGGAGTAGGTACTGTGTTCTTCTGTGACAATCTCCGAGGGGCTCTCTGGATACGGTTGGTTGATATTCGGATCTAGTGGGACGTTCCTTTCTGGTGTCGGATTTCTAGGCCGTTTTGCCACGTCTTCTTCCTTTTCTCCCTTTTCTAGATTCGATGCATCGGAAGATGGTGCCTTACGTCGTCGAAATCTTGCAGGCACCTTTATCAAACCTAGGTTGACAAGGGTGTTGATGAACATGACGATAACGGCAACAGAAACGATGACAGCAATAACAATGCCGATCGCGACGCGAGGAATGGCTGTGACATTGAGGCTTTGAATAAACGCGATCAGCAGACCGGTGCATATGACACGAGTGAGTGCCAAATATGTTGCGAGAATGTCGGCTCCCCTTGTCTTGTGCGGTCGAAGGTACAGCAGGTAGGCGAGGATCGCAAACTCGATGACCAAGATGCATATGACCTGCACTTCTCCATTTGCTTGGGCGAAAGCAATGAATATAGCTTTCACAAGAATGCCGACAAGAAACGGTATGGCCGCGAAATACTTCTCTGGGCGGTATAGGGCGAATAAAGGGCCGTATGCGGTGGTAGTTTGAGGCCGTGTGTACAGTGCATATGGTGTGGCACGGATTGCGACGCGGACGACGCGGAAGGTCGAAAAAAAGAGATAGCCCACCACCCCTAGAAAGAGAAATACCGAAAGCAAGATTGACAGCCAGGAGTCTTTGAGTGTCCACTGATACAGTGCGAAAATGCTGACAGGGGTTATTGCAATGAGGCACTAGTTGAGATGCGTAAACAGATATCTGGAGGTCGGAAAGCCATTTTGTACTCACCACACGCAATAACCACGCGCGCGCGAACGCTGGATACAGTTCTCGGCGCAAAAAGTTGTTGTGTTGTGTCTTCCGACTAGCAAGCACCCCAAGGCCGTAGCCTAGTGCAAGTGTCGTTGCCAGGATTGCCAAAAGCATCAATGCCACAAGGAAAATAGTCATGAATGCGTTGGCTGTGGCGATTCCCACATACTCGACGTAGATGGGAACACCAGCCTGGAGTACATTACTGGAGGTTGCAGTAACAAGCTGGACAGTTCCGGCGCTGTCCAGCTCTTGGACACCGCCAGGAAAAGCCGGTAGTATATGACTTGGTGTCGTGAGATTGCCCAGTGCCACCAATGTCTCTGGGGCAAGGCTGGTCGGTTGATAACTAGCGAGAGATGTAGCCACAGCATTGTAAGGGCTTAGTTTCCTATTGACCAAAGCGACCGCTGAACCAGAGGTTGCATCCGCCATGTCGCCACCGGTAAGGTGGCGCATGTTATTGATCGAAAGCTGGATTGGGGAAGTCACCGAAGCCGGAAACAGACCCAGTGCCCATGAGAAGTTGGTCGCAAAAGCGATGTAGACAGATGAATAATTAAGATCAAGAAGAGCGGTTGAAGCTGCCCACTGGAAGAGATAGAAGAGGTCGAACAGACGATATGGTGCGAGAGCATCGGGTGATTGCGAATACCAAATTGCGGAAAGAAGGGCAAGAAGACCCAGGGCGCCTGTGGCCCACTGCACTGCGACCTGGTGGGCTGACCAACCATTAGACAAGGTCGCCTGAACGCAAGCTCTAAGCTGGCCGGTAGTGACGTCATTGAGTGTTAGTTGTGCATAACTACCAAACGCTGAGAAGCGACGCCGGAGGAATCGGACACTGGAAACTCACGCTTCAAGGTCTGGTATCTGGAAAGCTATGCCCGGGATCTTGCCAGTTACGCCAAGGGAAGAGGGAAGAGGGATCGAATCCGATCCAGTGAAGTTGTAGGTTGGTAATGGGCATAATGCACCATTGAACAAAGAGCAAAGGTCAAGCGTAAAGTTGACGGGATGCATGCCATAAACATTCAGCAAGATGTTGGCGGACACGCTGACGTTGGGTTCCTGCCAAGAGAAAGGGTATATGATTGAAACCAGGGAAAGAGTCGGTATTGGAACTCACGACACTTGCTGCAGAGATGTTAAACCAGATGGAAGAATTCTTCTGAAAGTAGGCAACATCGAATTGTTGGATAAGGAGAGCATCGGGTTCTGAACAGTAAGTGACAGACGAGGTGACTGGGAAGGAATACATGAGATATTCTCCTACATGCATTTAGTACGTGTCACAATAGACTCACAGAGCGAATCATCCCTAGCAGAAACTTGAATAGCGGGTATAAGAACAAACAGGGGAGCAAGACGTCGCATCCGGGCGACGAGCATGTGGGTGGAATGGGAGGGGAACCAAAGGGTGGATATGTGCCAGCTATCACGGGGATGTTGGAGCCCTCACGAAGATAATATAACGGTTTATTGAGCCGCGTGTTGGAAGCATTCCATATTGTACTCACAGCTCTATTGTTGTCAAGGCTGTGGTTACGAACTTGCGTCTGGGCCGTTGTTCTCGAAAACACAACGCCAGTTGAAAAAAAAGAAATGAGCCGAGTCCCTCCTCAATTTCGAGGAACTGGCCAAGCTAAAGACTGGAAGGAATCGATGACTTGAAGGTGCTGTAAGATAAAATGCAAACTTAGAAATTTTTATAACATATGGAATGAGTCGCTGAGCGATGCGTAATTGCCGAAATTAATCGTCGAAATGGAAGAGGTGGCTGTGCCATTATGTAATAACACCGATTTGGGCTGCATCTAGTACAACACAGCTACTACGTATCTCAGCCTACGGTTGTATCAAACCTGGCTACTAGCCCGATGATCCTGTGGTCCCAAGGGTAGCGGACCAAAACCATACACAACCGACCAACAAGAGCGCTCACTACGTCAGGTATGCACAATGGTCGTAATTCCCACCTTGGTCTGCGCCCCACCAGCTTGGGAAAAGATGCGCATTTCCTGCTGCACCCTGTACTGCAAAGGAAAGGATGAACACCATCACCTGGGTTCCTCCATCAAGAGCTGCTCCAGTTGTCAGCTTCGGCACGCAAGCTGACTAACTGACGAGACTCACCAGCTCCAATAATGTAGTTATATTGAGCGAACCAACGAGGATAACGCGTACGCAGCCACCATTGAGAAAGGAAGGCAATTGCAAAGTAAGAGGTGATCGATGAGTTGATTCCTACGCAAAGCCAACCGATAAAATACCTGTGGAGTTTCAGTACTCGAGAATGACCAGAGTGGAGTCTAGACATACGCAATCACTGGTGTGTAAAGATAATCCAGTCGCAGCTTCGGCCAAAAGCGGTGCGCAACCCAGAATGGGATGGGAACGAATAAGCCGACCACGTAAGCCCATGGTACCCACTGATACCTCTTTCCTGCTGAAAATAGCTCATGACTGAGGCCACCCCAGGCAATAGCTTGAGAATTATATTGCTGTGGTTGCTGGCCGGACCAAATATTCGTTCCTTGGATTGAAAGAAGAATCTCTCGCTGATTATCAATAACCGAGTTCATCAGCACTGCGTGAACGTGAGTAGTGGTTAGGTTCAGATAACCATTTGATCCCCTTACCATAGTTCAATACGGCGCCAAGAAGGGTGCCAATGATCTGTGCCGTAAATGCAGCACGGGGCGGAAGTTTCGAGTCTGCCAAAGGTGAGATAAATCCGCGCAAGGAGATAGTAGAACGTGGACCTACATTGACCAATCTTGAGGTCCCGGAGCAGTAATGTCGCCTGTGTCACGGTATCTGCCAATGTCGCTTTAGCTCGTTTGATGTTTGATGAATTCATGCAACCTTACTATAGCTGTATAGCACGAAGTACATGTTCGCCATTGGCTTGCCAGGATGTAGGTATCCCCCAATCATTTGCACGAACCTTCCCCCCGTCGGTGTCAGGTTCATATCATGGATAAAAATGTTACTTACGGTTGTATGATAAAACCATAACCAGTGATGGCACCAAGTGCCCCAAAGAAGAGTATAGACACCGTAGCCAGCAACGTTGCGATCACAAAGCCCCACCTATCGACAAGGGTTCAGTGATCAAGTAATGCGACCACTAAAATACAACTTACCAGGGCAGCGTGGAATTCGTCTTGTAAATCACTACCAAAGCAACGATGACGGCCAGCAGAAATGTTATAAAATACCAGCTATTTGGTGCATCCGCATACTTTTCTTTGTCAGAATTGTTTCCGGACAGGCTGCAAGTGACTTACTTTGAGCATCTCCAGATAATGGGGATCAAGCTCCTGGTTCTCATCTGCACTCCTCATACCATCATTCCGCCAGAACTTCCAATCGAACGTCTTCCATGATTCCTTGAGGGCCCGTGGGCTCATCCAGCTCCACGCGGAGCGAAGGTCGTCCGTGTTCCAGAGAAGGAGGTGCGTGAACGTTGCAGCGAGTGCCAGATTGGTGGTTAGTAGGTTGACCACCCACGTGGAGGAATACCAAGGAAGTCCTTGCTCCGCAAGCAAAGTTGGGTCGACCTCGTAATTCGAATTGAGAATCAGCGTCTGATCATACGTCGTGCCATTCTCATAGTAAAGCAGTTGAGAAAGCTAGCGGAGAAAGAGGGGTCAACGCATGCCAAGTGATTCGTTCGATCGGACCTACGAATGGGAAATTCTGCGCCTGCCAGATATTGTTATAATATACTGCAACAAAGACGACCCTAGTCGAGTAATGTCATCATGTTATGCAAATCTCAGGAAGTTAACTTACATGCAGAGAATGTAGCCAATAAAGTTGGATAGCTGAATGAAAGTCAAAATTGCGTGCGTCGTTCGATGAACGCAGACCTACTTGCGCTTTGAGAGGAATGGTCATCGGATTGATACCACCTGAGATATACTGCAGAGGGCAGTCGGTTATGAGACAGACAGAAAGTTGCAGATGGTGTTTACCTGCCAGTCGAAGCAGATAGACAATAATCCAAGACCTTCATTACCGTTGGTGCCACCGAAAACGCGGGAGAACGCGGGGCTACTTGGGTTTGCCAAACAGAAAACAGAAAGCCCGGTGAGCAACGGGAAGATCCATTCGGGGAAAAGTTCCCAGATAAATATCCTGTCCGCCATCGAGTCAGAAATTTCAGAAATACGCGCTCTCAAACCTTTCATCCAACAACTTACGCGCAAAACACGAAATAAAACATTTTAAGCTTTCTCCTTGCTGCCTGTCCGCCTTCGTACAGGGCATCGAACATTGAGATAAGAGGAAGCACCGTAGGATACAACATCTTGGATGGGTACAGCAGAATGGCTGTCCAGGTACAATAAGTCCAAACATCCGGGTCAAGTGTCTTGATGAGTACATACGGCGCATCATTCCACCAATTCCGTAACCCAGCAGCTGGCTCGAGAAGAGAAGGAAAATCGAAGCAGCGACATTAGGTGTAATGTTGTAGTACAAACGCTGGACTGCGAGGACTTCGGTACCAAGGGCAGAGTTCGCTGCTGCGCTGGCCATGATGATAACGAAAGCATTCTCTTTCTTGTTGAATGGGCCCTGTTCAACACGTATTCAGAATTAGTCGAGGAACCCGAATGTGATATGGTAAATGATTTACCGGATTCAACCACCTCAAGTAGCGAATGCGAGGAATAAAGGTTTCCATGAAGACTCCCAATATATACGATACAACAGCAAGAAACATCAGGGAAACGAGCACCGTTTGCTGGTGATAATCATAAAGATAATGTAGTTGCAACAGCGGACTTGACCCACCGGTTTGAAATAATATATCTCAGCTGTTGAAAGTCATGAGTAAGGGATCTCCACGGGAATGATATCACACACCAAGAACCCCTCCGAACGTAGAAAGACCAATACCGATGAAGAAGGCACGGAAAGTCCAAGGGTTTAGACTCGGGTCATCCGAAACAGAGATGACATGGGTCACGAGTTCACGTGCGTCCTGTAGGACAGCCGCGGTGCTCCCAGCTTCGGTGGTCGCAATCTCGACATCATGCTTCTCGTGATAGGACTTCTCGTCGCTGACGCTCGGAGTTTCGTCACCACGGTAAGGGGTTGGATCTGGTTCAAGAACATCAGTGATACCTCCTAGGTGAGACATGCTGGAGGGTGGGCCACCGCAGTGTGGGGATGGAGCAATTGCTGCATGTGTTATAACTCGTTGCTCCATCCAGGGACAAGGATTGCATTAATATCGTTCTCCCACCAATGTTGGGCAGATATCAAGACGCATGTGGTACACAGTTCGAATTCTGAAATCCGCCCATGGCCTCAATTAAGCTCTGTAAATAGCTGGTTGGTGTGAACACACAGGGGTGTTTTCAAAGTACACAATTGCAAGTACGTACCTTGAGTTATCTCCAGGTTGCGCCCACCAGCTGTGCCACTAACCTCACATGCTGGACTGAGAGTCTGAGGCAGACTACGGAGTCATTTCGGGCTCATCAGTGTGTCCGGTCGGACCGAACCGACGGACACGTTGTCACTTCGCAGCCTATATCGTCACATTCCCATGGGGCACACAGTGGTGTGACTAATGCTGACAGTCGTGGAGCGCAGCTAAATTAGAACAGGTATGCTGATACACCGCGCTTATCAATGCCCCAGTCAGAAACTGCCACCTGATCGAAGTCCACGAGTCAAGGTATTGATTGAGACCTCTGCCGAAGTGGTGAAACGGCAGGGCGGCCGGACCAGGGGTGTTTTCCATTGCATTCTGTCTCCCACTTCACGAGGGCATCCTCATCCCATACCTTATGAGACGTATCGTCAGGTTCCCTCAGGAACATCTCCCCTCGAACGGTGGGAGGTATATAATCATTATGCACAGGGTGTCTTGAAAGACTGTCAGGAACATTCAATTCGGGATTCAATTGGGAGACTCACACATAATGAGGGTTATATCTATATCCTTCAGAATAACCTAGCTCTTTCATGAAGGCTGTAGGTGCATTCCGCATCGCCATTGGGACAGGTGCGGTGACATCCTTTTTCGCTGCTACCTCAGCTGAATTATAGGCCTCATACGCCCGTGTACTCTTTGGAGCTTCAGAGAGGTAGGAAACAAGATGGGCCAAGTTGATGCGGCATTCCGGCATTCCAACTTGTTGACAAGCATGCAGAGTCGCGATTGCCTTACAGTTGGTGAATCTGTTATGAGTGATGATACAATAATTTCGATGAAATTGACTTACCAATGGTAATGCATGGTTATCCGCGAGCCCAATATCCTCGCTCGCACAAACTACCATCCTTCGGGCAATGTATAAGGGATCCTCGCCAGCACTCAGCATACGTGCCAGCCAATACATTGCCGCGTTGGCCTGACTACCGCGTACCGATTTGTGAAGAGCAGAAATCATGTCATAATGACTTTCACCGGTCCGATCATACGAGCAAGACACCGATTGTCGCAACGAAGCAAGAAGCTCCTCTTCTGGGTTGTTGTTCTTCGATGCGAGGACAAGCTCCAGTAGAGAGAGTGCTGTTCGTGCGTCCCCGGCGGATAGCGATATAAGTGATGCGATGATGCGAGGTGTCAACTGGGGATAGGACGGATATGGATCCTCAACATTGCTCGATTCTGCCGATCCTTGAGTTGTGGAGGGTTGGTCAGAACTTTGGGAGCTAGTTGGCTGTCGCAAAGCCGGCGACACATATATCTCGTTCGTGCAAGAAAGGCGCTCCACTGCGCGAGAGAGTATTCTTCGTATGTCCTCGTCTGTGAGGCGTTCCAGTGTGAATACACTAGATAGGCGTCAGATGTTACGAATAGACATTCGATCTTACGGACCGACAACGGCTCATGAGAGCTCCCGTCAACTTGAAGGATGGGTTCTCCGTGGTCGCGCCTATCAACTGGAAGTGTACGGTAACTATCACGCGGGATGGTGGTGCAGTAACTGGTAAATTACCTGGATCTGGCCTTTCTCAATGTATGGTAAAAAAATGTCCTAGAATCAGTTGAGATCAGCGCATCTAGGAAAGAGGAGAAGCATACTTGCTGAGGTTTATTAAAACGATGAATCTCATCCAAAAACAGAAGGGTCTTCCTGTTAGAGATGCAGTCAATGGAACATCATGATATAGTCACCCGCATACCTCCCTGTCAACGCCAGAGACCCCTTTGCTTCTTCAAAGATATTACGAGCGTCATTGATTCCTGACGAGGTGGCACTCATCTCTTTAAAAATACAATTTGCTTCTCTAGCCAAGAGCCTCGAAAGAGTTGTCTTTCCGCAACTGCGTTGTTTTGGCATGAGTCCATACCTCGTCAGGCAAGCGATGTTTGCTCACCCCGGTGGACCCCAGAATATGATGCTACCCAAGTTTCCAGATCCGAGCAAGTTCCTCAGCAATGAGTGGGGACCAGTCAAATGCGCTTGTCCGACAAATTCATCAACATTCTGTGGACGAAGCCGCTCTGCTAGGGGTGTGCTAATTTTCGCGATCACATCGAATGCTCTCTTGTTAGCATGTTTTTCGTTAGCGGGCATGGGCTGCGTCATGGCCAAGGATAACGCTTCGACTTTTCGTTTCTTCTTGGACGGTCTTTCAGAGATCATCTCGGGGGAGATGGTCGATAAGCGAGGTGGTTTCAGGTTACTTCCTTGGCCCTGAGAGAATATTGGAGCTAATTTGCCTTTTGATTCCTCTTTGGCATGTACGTGGCCTCCAGTACTCGATTTATGTTCTGAGCATCCACTATCCAGGTGGTTGTTGATGTTCCGCTCGAGAACAAAGCAGGAACATGCGGGGCTGTGGGTCAACACTGAATCTCCGCACTCAGACTATGATGAGAATTGCCTCGACCGACCAGGTTACGGAGGCTTCGAACATCAGAACGCAGTGGTCAGTAGACGAGACCAACGCCACCACATGATTCGATAACATACCAGAAGTCATACAATAGTTTATTGGAATCTAGCTGGGACGTTCTGTTGATACACACGACACTGAAAGTTGGAACTTGTCGAGTAAAAGTCTTAGAAGACCTCAGCAAACTGGCTCACATTCAAGGCGTGATTGCCAGCGCCACAGAAGTTCAAGTGGCACCGGCTCAGGGTCGCGGAATTTCGGCCCGAAAGATTCCAGCTCACTCAGGCGAACCAGAAACGGCGCGATATTTCAACACTCCTCAAGCTGACGGCTCTCAGGTTCATAGCAAAGTCTATTAGCTTCTGGGTTTGGCGCACAGCGTCCCAAAGTCAAATAGCTGTGCAAGGGGACTTCCAACTATTAAACCTGGTATCACACTAATGTGACAGCCGACGACCCCTCACGACCAGATGTCCCAACCATCCTTGGCGTTATATCGATTCTATAACAAGTATGAGCATGGGAAGCCTGCTGCGCGACGAGACTTGCCTTGAAGGATGTTGTTCAATTTGTTGACGCGGTTCGACACGCTGAGGTCAATACTTTTGTCGCCGAAGTCTACTACGACCCCACCCAGTAGAGAGGGGTTAACCTGCATGACGATGAATAAAGGCCGGGCCGGGAAATGGTACAGCACAAACCTTGTTGACCACTTTCAGGGACTTGGCGTGTTGCGCAGCTTGTGACTGCTTGAGAATGGACTCGAGTTTGACAGCGGCATCCTTTGGAAGCGGTGCGGCCGAAGTAACAATGACCTCCAACTCTCCCTTGTAGTTGGAAACAAGCTCATTGAAGCCTTCAATGACGCCCTGGGTCTGACCCAGTCTGCCGTTTTCTGAAAGGACAGCAAAGAGGTTTTTGGTGACGTCGGAGACTGGCTCCTTCTTTGGGCCCTCCGCCCTTGCATAGAGCGCAGCAAGACCAATGGCGCGTTCCTTTGCTGAAAGCGTTGGATTTGAGATGAAGGCGCTCAACTCGGGGGTTTCGGCAATGGACTTCGAGATGGTGCTGAGCTCGGTCTGTACTTTGGAGAGTACCTGGGGCGACTTGGCGAGAGCTGCAGAGTAGAGAGCGTTGGAGTACTTGAGTGCGATAGATGAGGCCGCCCGCCGTCCATGGGTGGACGCGACGACGGAGGTGCGGAGGGCTGAGGACAACATATTGGACACTGTGACCGCGACTGGCAGAGGAGACGAGAGGAAGGTTTGAAAGCGAAGCATCTAGGCCGGGCTCGTCCGGGTTCGTAGTACCAGAATAGAATATAGTTCCCACGGAAGTCATAGCTATGGATGAGTGGACTCTTTTTATGCCCTTTCGTACGAGGTCATCATGCCAGCTGTCAACGGGGTACACATTACTACATCCTCTCATTCAGAGTCTCGTCCTTACTTTGTGCTGGTTACCGGCTTTGGTGTGAGTCCACCTTACCCAGTAGTTTGATTCACTTTATCTATCTTGCTTGCGCCTGACCTCTATGGTCCAGCCATTCTCGCGTTACGCCGTCAATCCTTCCTGGTTAGCCGTCCAGCCCCTCCATAACACTGTCATACACGTCGAGGTCCCACCAGAACCAGTGATTCATGATGACCCTCGAATTCCCCCCTCATCCATCCCAATCTCCGATCTGACGACAACCCTTCGCGAGATTCGCATAACAGCCCTCTGTGTGCCCGTCACATATGAGGATGTGTTATCCATCGTGCCAGGTCTCCACGCCCGTCCCCCTGTTCTTCCATCAATAGAGGATGCCTCCCCTCCCCCAAATGGCTATGACCTTGTTCTCCATGTGGGGGTCGCTGGTCGGGGACCTCTGCGGATCGAAAGAATTGGTCACAAATTTGGTTATAATATGAAGGATGCAAATGGATGTCATGCGCCCGTCGTCCGTGTCGCCCATGACGAGGCGAGCCGGGGTCCTTCTGAGCCTTCACCGGCGGAGCGACTGGAGAGGGCACGATTGGGGTATGCCATCGAAGGTCCCATTGACAGTGGCGAACCTCCGAAACGTGGATTCGCAAAGGGTTACGAATCATTTCAGGAAGAGATCCATACCGATGTCGACGTCGAAAAACTTGTACATCATCTAAAGAGTTCTGGGATGGAGGTGAGCGTATTGTTCTTCATCTGTGATGCTGCTTTGTAAATACCTGATCCGTTCTGCCTTTCTCTTTTCTTTATCTTTTTTTTTTTTTTTTTTTTTTTGCAGCAAGTGTATTCTTCCCTAGATGCTGGACATTATTTATGCGACTTCATCTACTATTGCTCCTTGGCGGAGTGTAGACGTTCTATCCCCAAGACTGATAAGCCGACAACTAGAGTGCTTTTCATACACTGTCCTCCGGTAGATCAACCTCTGAGTACAGAACAAGTCACTGAGGCGATTCACAAGTCGATTATTTGGCTATGCACGTCTCCTACTTCGTGATGCCTTCGACTTCCATTGATTGTTACGATACCAACTTTTTTTCTCGTAGATGAGGGACTTTGCAGTAGGTTTGCGGTGGGTTATCGATATCTTCGGGCTCTGTTCACACAAAATCAAGTATTTTTGTCTCTCACTTCCAATTTCCATCCCTGCGTTTGGGGAAGCACCACCATTCCCGGGGTCGACACGAGGGGTCGCCGGTCGGAGTCGGAGTACCCCTACTATGGAGAATGTCTACATGGGAGATACCCGGCGTCCCCGCGCGGGGCGGTGACGCGGGTGGTGACCCCTTGGTGACCTCGGCTGACCCCGAAGGGTTGTACGCTGAGCGCCTAACCCTAACCCTATAACTGAAAAAATAGGTCACGTCTGCCGTTTTGCTGAGTCGGAGTTTGGAAATAGCTCGATGGGTCGCCTGGTCACCCCCAGGCTCCTTCCAAGTTCCCACCGCTGCTTCGAGTGTGGGTGGAGAGCCTGCCAAAAATTTCAAAGACTGCCAACTTTATTCCCCTCACACTCCCAACAACGGCTGGAAATAAAGCATTTGTAAACAGTCTCAGCCACAGTGGCTGAACAATCTAGACAGAAATTAAGTAAGGTTGGAAATTAGTTTGCGTAATCAAGGTATGGCCCAGCGGCCCAACTTCCTAACGGAGCGGTTCCGGGTCACGCCTTGCTATGATGATTCTTCCCTCAATCGACCCCAATTGCTATGACGATTCTACCACTCTCTGGACTCTCGACCGACGACGCACGACGCACATATCCTCCTGAACCAGTCGGTCGGTCAGATAGACCAGGGGAAAGGCTGGGGCAGTACCCTGTCTCACTTCCTCTTCGCGACGACTGTGGACGACTGTGACGATGCACCACAATGGATAACAACAATGATGCACACGACGCTCTGTGTCAGTGATCCTGCATTGGTTAAGTCATCGCAATACAGAACGATGCTGGCTGCATCACCGGATGCCCAGGAGTCGGTGCGACACACCATCCAGAAACCTCGCACAGACGGGGTGAATCAATGCATGATCTGTCGCACCTACATATCTCCACATACACCTCAGCCTGCGAAAACGGGACAGTGCAGTTCATATCAATGGATACCTGGGCCCTGGGAGTCGTTCGTCCACCGAGATCGGCAACCATGGCAAAAATGTTGTGGGA
The DNA here is from genome assembly GCA_038092955.1 of Boletus pseudo-olivaceus. Lineage (NCBI taxonomy): Eukaryota > Fungi > Basidiomycota > Agaricomycetes > Boletales > Boletaceae > Boletus > Boletus pseudo-olivaceus. Next base: position 128,308 of record JBBPRI010000018.1, read on the forward strand.
CGACGGTATCCTTGCTGAGTAGATCCCCACCTAGTAACACCCGCATACACCTCGGCTGGCGAAAACGGGACAGTGTGGTTCGCATCAATGGATGCCTGGGAGTCATTCACCCACCCACGCCTGGTCGCGGATCTTACCCCACCTACATCTGGTACGAGATCGGTGAAATTTTCACCAAGGTAACGAGGACTATCAATCGCGATTAGTACGAAAAATGTACAAAAGTTTGTCAAGGTTGAAGCTTAAGATTGTCGAGGTGAAAAATGTAACAAAGAATTAATTATGTCCTGCTCTACTTGAAGGTAGTTGATGGGGAGGCAATGATTGAATCAGACAATGTGAATCACGGCTTGAGGTCCATTCGTTTTCTCATCATGTCCATGTTTTTTTCTTCAGCGTCTATGGTCTCTATCATTGTTCAAACCTGAGCTTCATTTGTTCGAGTCTACCCATTCTGTCGTTCCGTCATATTGAAACTTTCCAGCTGCAACTGCGAGGTGACCCCTTGGATGGCTTTCACGGGCTCTCTCGGGCTAGTACCCCTTGCAAGGAAGGTTCCTCGGCTCCGACGGAATGACCAATCTGCATGGTAACGGTACCGGCGACTTCGGCCGGTATGCTGTGAGTACTACTATGTATCATTCTGAAGTTCGCCTGTAGACATATGTCGGGTGCAACCGCCGGCCAGTCTTTCTCAAGATCTGGTCTTGGAGTCGCTCAAAGACCACCCTGAGCCGAGCGGAAGATCAACATAAAAGGGCACTCCATCATCCGATTCCCCTCAAGACACCGTCTCTAAACCATGGCTACCAACATCACTTTTCACGACGGTATGCACACTCGTCTCGGACTTGGGCTTAACACTGCTCAGAAAGACTGACGATCGGTAGGCTCCGTCAGTGCCACCGAACGAGTCGACTTGCTCAAACAAAGAGGTGTTACGATCTGGCTAACTGGCCTGAGCGGGAGCGGAAAGGCAAGCAGCTTCCTTCATCGGGTCTTCTCGGACTTTTCGCTCATTCCAATCTATGGTTCCACACCCAGTCCACCGTCGCTTGTGCTCTCGAGCAGCATCTCTTGCATGAACATAAATTTTCCTACCGCCTCGATGGGGACAACATTCGATTTGGATTGAACAAGGATCTCGGTTTCGACGAGAAATCCCGAGTCGAAAACATCAGGCGGATCGGAGAGGTACGAAGCCCAGCCAAACATCTACTTATCTAATCTGACTGACGAAATATTTCCCCAGGTCTCAAAGCTATTCGCAGACGCAGGCTGTATTACGATCACTGCTTTCATATCTCCTTACCGCGCGGACCGAGAAGTAGCTCGCGAACTCCATCAGAAGGCTAATCTGTCCTTTGTCGAGGTCTTCGTCGATGCTCCTCTCGATGTTGTAGAGCAGCGTGACCCCAAAGGGTTGTACAAGAAAGCCCGTGCTGGAGAGATTAAAGGTGAGCCGATTTACCGTTGCTGCAACACGAGTCTCATCTGCGGACATCAGATTTCACTGGGATATCTGCACCATACGAGGCGCCAGCGCACCCTGAAATTCATATCAGAACCGATCAATGTGACGTGAAACAGGCAGTGGAGCTTATTGCGGGATACCTGAGCACGCACAACTATATCTGAGGTTGCCATAGATAATCCGGATAGATGTCAGGGCGCAGTTCACTAGGAAATTGTAGGGTATGAGAATATGGTCCGGGGGTACCAGTAGATGACTAGCAATGCGATGCGTAAAGTATGGAGATTCTGAGACCGGTATTTTTCAAGGAAGTTCCATCGCTGGGGCACGCCTTGCCTGTGCGTGGGTATTGCTTTCTGCATCACCAATAACGTTGAAGGAGGCTTGCTCTGTTGGCGTCTCCTCCTGCTCCTCCGCTATTACGTCGCCATCAGATTGCTCCAGCATGTTCGCGAAACCGACCTCAATGACAGAAAACCATCTCGTGAGATCATCTACCGTCCGAGCGAGGTAAGAATTCGTGGCCTCCTGTGACTCCGTGAGAGATACAAAGTCGAGCGGCTGAATAGGTGGGCCAAGAGTGGACTCCATAGGCACCGATGTCAACGAAAGTGAGCTCGCATGAGAGAATTTTGGGAAACCAGATCTACCCCGCCTATCAATGCGTGGCGGCGAACCGCTTCTCGTGCTGGGAAGTGATATTGTTGACGTATTCGCGTCTGCGCGGATACCCAGGTCATGCGAACCGAGTGGTGTGGGTGAAGGGATGCTGAATTGAGAGGTGGGAACAATGGTTGACGGAGATGGGATAAGTAAGTCGGTCATTCCCACTTGATGCTCGGATGTGAAAACAGGAACCTGGCAGAATCAACGAAAGGTCGGGCAGACAGGAAACGTGGTAAGCTTTACCTTTACCGGGTCTTTCTGCCCTGACAGGACCAGGCTGTTCGTGGAATTAGCGCCATCGCTTCCTTTACTGGAAGAACTGCCCCTCCTATCCCGTGCAGCGAATGGCCTCACAGGAGGCATGAGGGGTGATGCTGGCGTACTTTCCATGACGGCAACTGAAGCTTGGCGGATAAGGCTGGGTTTCCTTCCAAAGGAAACCCTAGAGGGAGAGCTCTCGACTGAAGAGCCTGCATCGGCCGTATTAGCAGATCGTGCTCTAGCAACCGGTGAAGGACTTGTTGGAGGAAGGCGAGGTGCATGCAATGAAGGAATAGTATCTTGTGAGTAACGAGGCTGACGGCTTGGGAATGAAAATTCATTGTATTTGGCCAACTGGACATCGTCTACTCCTTCAAGGGGGGGAACCTTCTTTATACCAGCGAACTCCCGTGCGGGTGACGAAGAAAGTGGCACAACTGGAGGTGTAACGGTCGGTGTAGCTATCGTTGGTGGGAGTGCAAGCGGTGGTTTGAGAGTGTCATTTAGCGCAGTATTGTCGTCAAAGAGACCCCGCAAAGAGGTGGGTAGGCGGGTTGGTGCAGGGCGTACTGTGGGGGCTATGAAAGGTGTGTAAAGGGAATTTAGGAGATCCACATCGTCGTCCTCGTTTGGTACATTCATGAGCGAATTACGCCTAACGGTATCAAACTCCCAGAGGTCATCGTCCTCTTCAGCGATTTTTTGTAAGCTGAAAAGCATGAGTAGAAGGTTCCCCATACCACGGACAAATCTTACTCTTTCTTCTCCTCACCCTCCCAGTCAAGAGGTTCTGCAATACTGGCTCTGGATCCTCCATTTTGAACCCAAGCATCGTATCTGAGGATTAGCTCTCTCAACACGGATATGTTTACTTTTGAAGTGGACTTGATCCACTTTGTCTTGGTGAGCTCATCCGCAGAGAGGCGCTGGCAGGGAGATTTAGTAAGACGATCGAATCACGATTTCTAGGCACACACATCATTAGGTGATTCTCGGAGGCAATGGGAAACGAAATCCCTCATGTCTTTGGTACCGTCTCCTTCTCCTAATCTCGGAGGGTTGACTTTGGCAATGAGTTGCATGACTTTGATCGCATCCCTCAAGTCTGAGTGTGGAGGGGCACCTTTAGCCATCTCATATACCATGATACCCAAGCTCCAAATATCCGCCTTGCTATCGTACACGGGTGTTGGCTGGGCTACCTCCGGTGCCATCCAATTAGGGGTACCCATGAGTGTATTTCGCTTGCTTGTGGTTGTAGCAGACAAAGCGGAGACACCGAAATCGCATATCATGACTTTGCCGGTTGCGGTGACGAGAATGTTGGCAGCCTTGATGTCACGATGCATGATTGCGGATCTGTGAAGGTAGGCAAGTCCGACGAGAACTTCGCGAGTGATGATGACGATAAAGCGTTCTTCGAGTACACTGTCCTTGCAAGTTTGCATGAGGGTACGAACACTACCTCCCTGTGCGAACTCCATCGCGATCCAGACGCGTGGACCATCTAAAAAGCAACCATAGTATTTGGTGACATTGGGCGCGTCACGAAGTTGGGTCAGAAGTGCTACTTCGCGCTGGATTGCCTCGACGTCGTCGTCTGCTGTGTCGAGGTTGATGATCTTGAGCGCCACGATATTGCCCGTAGGTAAATGGACGCCCTTGTGGACGGAGCCGTAGGAACCCTTTCCGACGGTTTCAAGACGCCGGAAGAGCTGGTGCACGGAAAGCTGTGCCATGCTCACAGGGAACCAACCGGTCGACGGGGGTAACGAGGGATGGCTGATGGTAGTAGTTGAAAGAGGGTTGACTAGTAGGTAAGGTTATCAGCACGCTCATTTACGTTGTTGTCCATATCGGCAGGGAAGGTGTGTAGCGTGGGAATTTCACATTCTACACCTTTGCTGCGTCAACTATTCTACTCGGGATGCTATCCATCGGGTTATTTTCCTCCTTCGCCAGAGCAACTCGGACGATTCACCCCACCTTATTTGCTGGTGCCAGGTTAACGAGTGCTCTGAAATGGACACTACCGCTTCGCCTCACCGACATGACCAGCGTTCGTTTTGCCTCGCGCGGCACAGAGTACCAGCCCTCACAACGGGTGAGGAAGAGGAAATATGGGTTTCTCGCGCGGAAAAAGACACCGGGTGGGCGTAAAATTCTCCAACGCCGTCGTGCCAAGGGTCGGATGTTCCTTAGTCATTGACCCGGTACGGTATGTTTCCGAAGGATAATTGGGTTCTTATGTTAAGAGTCTACAGGTGCTCGAGATCTAATGGGCGCAGGGGAATTCTCACAGCAGGTAGCACTTTGGATGGTCATGGTGAAGGAGTTAGTTGGAGATCCGTGGCGTACGAGAATATCATACTCCAGTATGTCAGAGTTAACTACTTTGGTCTTGGGCAAGCTCTAGTGGGATTCTAGAAAAGGAAATCGACCCCCCTCCCCATCTTCATTGCCCTCAGTGATATGATGACTCGGATGTCCAACCTTACCGTCTTATCTTTTGTTACGCCCCTTCCAATTCAACAAGATCGTAGTATCAACACGTCGTCAAAGCGATGGACTTTATCGTGGACCCAGTCCAGTCAGTTCCCCGGGAATTTCTCGCAGTAATTCTTGCTGGCTTTGGGAACGAGTGAGCCTATCAGTCCATCAACGTGTTCCCCTCAATACTCACTGTCACCAGGCTCCTCCCCTTGACAGGTGACGTTGGTGATGAGCCTTTTCCCAAAGCACTACTCCCCATCTCCAATAGGCCCATGGTCGACTACGCCCTCTCCTGGGTCGAGCAGTCTGGGATCAAAGGTACGACTCGCTCTGATACAATCAATGCATATCACAGATAGGACTGCCAGACATCCTCCTTATTTGTCCTTCTTCGCATCGCCCTTCTATATCACATTATATCCATTCCGAATCTCCGGTATCCTCTTCATCTTTGCAGGTTGACATCCAGTCGTTCGACGAGACACAGGAACTGAGCGTTGGAACGTGCTCCATCCTCAGGCACTTTTCCAGTCGCATTCAAGAAGACTTTGTTTTGCTTCCTTGCGACTTTATTCCTCCCCCAGCCCTCCCTCTCTCAAAACTTCTGAATAAATTCCGCTCCGAAGCTACTTCGGATGGCGCAATCGCCACCAGTTGCTGGTTCGAATCACCCAAGTCGGAAAAATCTCCAGCTCCTGACGAGTGGGGTTCTTATTCGCAATCTTATCCGATGGTCTGGGACGACTCTACTGCAACGTTGTTGTACATCGACACCCTTGACAATGCAGACAAGAACGCAGAGGAGCTCGAGTTGAGGATGAGCTTGCTCTCGCGACATCCTCGGGTAAAGCTGTCATCCAGGCTTCAGGACTCTCACGTCTACGTCTGTAAACGTGAAATACTCGACGCTCTGCAACGCAAGACTGAACTCGATTCCCTGCGAGAGGACTTTTTCCCTTGGTTGTGCAAAGTGCACTATCAAGCAACGAAGCGCTCCAAGTACGGACGCGGTACGGGACTCTTGCCAGTTGGTGTTGGGTCCACTTAATAATTCCCTCACAGTGCTTGGCTCGCTTTCCAACTTTGCGGCACGTACCGTACCAATGAGACATTCAACTCTCCACACAGTCAGCACCACAAAGACCAAACTATCAGCATACAACCGTTCGACTGCATCCTCACCAGTTCCACAATGTCGGGAGCTGGGGTACTCTGTCCCACCCAGCCCCACAGGCTCTGACAACGTTTCCACGGAGACAAGTAGTCTCAGACTCTGTGTCATTATCCATCGAGAGGAAGACGGTTATTGTGTTCGAACCAATAACTTACCCGCCTATTTAGAAGCAAACCGACATGTAAGTTCTTCACGTACACACGTATTCATCCTGATTTACCGTCACACGTACAGTTTATGAATGACACATCTTATACCTTGCCCGTTAACCCGCAGAAACGAGCCCTCATCGACGCAAAATCATCCATCTCGTCTGATTCGACGATCGGTGATTTCACCAAAGTCGACGAGAAGACGACGATCAAGAAATCTGTCATCGGAAAGCATTGCGTTATTGGGAAGATGGCGAAAATCGTTGGTTGCGTGCTACTTGACCACTGCGTGGTCTCGGACGGGTGAGTACGAGACTTGGTGCTTTCATTCCAACTGCTGAGCTTGATACAGGGCAAAAATCGAGGGTTCTATTCTCGGCAGGAATACCAGAGTTGGGAGCAAGGCTGAATTAGTGCGGTGCGTCACGCAGGGCGGATATGAAGTGAAGGAGAATGGTAAGGTCTCATAAATCGCATATCTATTGTTTTCACTCACGAGCCCCTCCAGAAAGCTACCGAAATGAGAAGCTCGACATTTCTGATTGGGGAGCAGAGAACGAGAGTCCGGATGAGGACGATGAAGGCGAAGACTCGGACGAGTGATGAAGAGGTAGCCCAGTAGAGCCACTAGTATTCGCCTAGTAACAGAAACAAGATGTCGTAGAGTAACCCAGGCGCTAATAGTATCAAGCTATCGTGCTCGTTGTGACAAATGTCCTGCCATCTGGTTTCCAAGACCTTGTGCAAACCGAGAACCACGACCACGGGTATTACCACCTATTGTGCACTTCATTCAGTCGGTCTGCGCAAATCACAGAATCAGATCTTACCGCGTAAACCACCTCTTGTTCTATCCCCTCTACCGCGGCGCTCTTGGGTCTGTTCACCTCGTTTCTCGCCTTTCGTATCTCCCCTATCTCCCCACCCGGTGGCGCTACCAAGTTTCACATCCAACGCCTTTTCATTCTGTTCAACCATATTGCTAACTTTCTCAGCGATGACCTGGGTGAGCTGTTGTGGGCGTGAAAGTTCAATACGATGGAACACGACGACGCCAGTGGATTGGTCCAAGGATGCAGATAGCTCCTCATTCCAAATCATCTTTGAAATTATGGACGTTACTGTCCTGAGTGGCAATGAGAATGTTCGCGAAAGAAGAGAAAGAGAAAGGGTGGAGTATAACGGAGCGTATGTGAACAAATATGTCCGAAGACCTTGCTCTTGAATGCGCCTAAGGACGTTTGCTTAATATTCACATCGTCGAACGAAACGGTAGACTTACTTGGCCAGCATCTCTTTAACCGAAGCAGACTCTGGCATAAGGCTCCAAATTTTGATGCTCTGAATGAGATCGCGGCACTTCTCCCACTCGCCATCTTGTAGGGCTTTGCTGGCTTGCATTATATGGTCGCGTGTGCTCTCAGGTGGACCAGTAAAAACTTGGCGGTCCGCAAAATCCAATAGACGACGGAAAGGCTTCGAAATTACCTTCCTCTTTTGTTCTTCCGAGTCGATAGAAGCGAGCAAAGGGATCTCCACCAGCATGCTTGACACAAGGAATGCAGCCTCCAGGAGTTCTGTGTTGATGTGCATGTGAAAGGGAAGTTGCCTTGCTCGCTCGGCTCGTTCTTGTTCGGGAGAGAGCTGTGCCTGGAACCGCTGTTGGTGGACACCCTGGGCTAGAAGTTCCTTGACACGCTGTGTTGCGAAGATATCCTGAAGCATCGCCTGCGATTCCTTGATCAAACCACAGCGGAAGGCGCACAGGCCAAGCTGGACGACAGTACGGTTGTAGAGTATTTGTGTGGCCACATCAGCAGAGTGAATGGATTCTTGAAGGTGTGACATCAGCAACATGTCACGAGCGGTGTAGAAATCATTATGAAGAGCGTGATGGTAGATGTGGCTTAGTATAGCCCTAGTGCGCAGCAACGAATTGTCGGCTTTGTAAAGGTGGACACACAAAGCGTGAATTAGGCTCGACGTGGCGGAAGAAGAGGTTAATGTGACACTTGGAGAGGCCTCCGTGGTAACAAGAGAGGACTCAAGGGCACTAACGACCGCGTCTGGCTTGAGGAGGAGTGAGTAAAGCGAGTCGTTGTGCAATGTTTATCGCATCGTACCTTCGAGTAAATGTGCTCAAGACGTCGCATAATCACCCGTGCGAGTGGCTCTGGTTGCAGAGAGCTCTCGTAGAATGCTTGGGCACGGCATATCGTCCGGTAAAGCACTTTTTCATCCTTGAGACGATCCACATACTCCGTGCCATGAGGATCGATGTTTTGGAGACTCTTCGTAAACTCGTCATCGAGACGATCTACAAAGCTAATGATGCTACCTCTGATACGAACGACGCCGTCTGGCTCAGTGTCAGGGGAGCGTTCAAGGAGTTCGTCATAATCTTGAGTGTTCTCCTGTACTGAATAGGACGAATCCTTGGCGACAATTGAGATGAGCCTATCGACTTCGCGCTCAGCCGCCAGCCACAGATCTATTGGCATGTAAGATGTCATCGACGAGTTGTAATCAAACCGCGAAGAAACCAGGGCCAAAAGGACACGGATGCGCTGGTATGGTGTAATAGCAACCTCGAGCAGTTTCTCTAGAATGCGCATCTGTTCTCCTCGATCCGTGTTCTAAAGTGATCATCAGCTACAAGATGAACAATAATCAGACTCCGCAAACCTTCTTTCCCCTGGCTTCATGCACAATCTTGAGGGTCTTGAAGATGGCATCCGCGGTAAACTGCATGGCTTTACCACCTTTTCCGACTGTTGTGAATTGGTCGTCCGCTGAAGCGTTTTCCTCTTCGCTACCATCATCAACAATTTTCTTTGGCTTCTTCGTCGCCCTCACAGATGCGGCTTCGATCGGTTGGCTATGTTGTGCGAATTCGCGTTCAAAGGCTTCCGGGTCCTGCAAGACGTCTAAGGAAGAACAACCAACTTAAACGCATTTCTCACAGCTTGATATTGAGACATCTCCTTTTCGTACTCCTTCGTTGATTTCCTGACCTTTTGTTTCATGGAGTTCAACGCACGCGCGTTTACAGCATTCATCTTTTTCTTTGCCTCCTTTTCCTTAGCTAAAGCAGCATTCAAGGAATCTTCGAGGTTCGTGAGCGTTTTGAGGAAAAATGGGGGAATGGGTTCTGCAGCATTGCTTTGGCGTTGCACGAGACGCAATAACTTGTCAAATTCTTGATGTTCAAATCAGTGTTAGGGGTCGCAAACAAGGTGATGGAGCGAACCTGCAGATATGGCCACCCAATCGTTGATTTTGAGAGCATTGTCCATCACTTTCCCAGTTGCCTCGATCTCCTCGAGACGTTTGTCTTTGGAACTTTTGACGACGCGCTTCACGTCTTCATCTTCATCACTCTCCTCGCCATCGGAGTCGCTGCGTAGAAATCTTCCCTTTTTCTTCTGCGTATCGGGTTCGATCTCTTCTTCAGACTCTGACTCCGACTCGGAACTACTGGAGTCGCTACCGGCTGTGCGGAGGAATCGAGACATGCCGGTTGGTTTCGCTGCTGGCTTTGTAAGGGCCTCTTCATCACCACTGGTAAGGAGCTCCTCGTCGGATTCCTCTGTATCGGAATCAGAGTCGCCAGCTTTTCTGAAGAAACGGGACATGGTTGCAGTTCAATGAGATCGTTATCGTACTCGGCTCGAAATTTTGCACTCTGCAGTGCGTGAGAACGGAGGTACTTATACTCTAGAAATTAAAGTGGCTCATACTATCCCACGAGCTCGGAAAGCATACACTACCTACTTCCACTAAGCATGATGCATGATGAGAGAACGGTATCCTGAGCGAGCGAGGACTAGAAAACATCCAACGAATGAGGACAGTCAGAGGCAACGTGACCATGGCCTTCACAATCTACGCAATACAGCTCTGAACCCGAGCTGGTTTTAGTTCGTGAGAGTGGGGTGGGTGCGTCTTCCTTTAGAAGATCGCATGTGAAGATATCATGGCCAGGCCGCTCGCAGATCTCACACACGTCTTCACGCGAGGCGGAGCGCAAGCCATCGTCACTGCTCGTCACAGTCGATGCACTGGATGCCCGACGTTGTCCCAGGTCAGGTGGTTCCGTGCTATTCTTCGACGATTTTTTGGACCGAGAAAGCTTCTCTTGCAGTCGCTCAACTTCCTGCTCCAGCTCATCCTATAGACTAGAGTGAATATCGGCCAACGTTTCTGATACGTCGACGCACTTCGCGGTAGATCTGTGGTAGAAATGTCAGTAACAATCCAACCATAAGGCTGATCCTTAGATCACCTTTGATTCAATGAGCGTCTCAAGCTCACTGATTTCCTTGTTGAGCTAGACTTTTCTTAGGTCTGGTCGGCTTGACGGCAACACCACACTCACGTCGTGCGTTACTCGAGCCGTCTTCATCTCTGCCTCCGCAAATCGTTTCCTAAGCTGCTCAAGTTCGCCCTACGATACGTGAGATCACGAACAACCACGGCTAAGGTCACAACTTACCTCATACTTCGCCTGAAGATCGGGGGAGAGAACTGAAGAATGATCGCCAGCATCAAGGGCAGCTTCTTGTTTCAAGAGGCCCTGCTCAACGTTATCTTCGAGGATCTTAAGCTCCTGAGGAAAGTATTAAAATGGATAAGCCAGTAACCAATAGGAACATACCTGTCGCAGTTGATCAGTCTCAGATATCAGAAGCCTATTTTCGGCCTCTAACAACCTATTGCGTTGAGTGACAGTCAGTGTCTCCTTCTGCAGTTCCTGAACAATGTGCCTGTGAATCTTTTTCAGTATACGCAACAGCCCGTTTTTAAATATCGTACTTGAGGCCCTTGATCTCTTCTGATTCGTGTTTAGACGGTGTCCGAGAGTGCCCAGGTAGACCATTCATGGGCATCTCGCGGTTTAATTTCTTACGAAGGCTGTCCAGTTCTGCCGATCGCTCGTCCAAAGCCATGCGCAACGATTGAACCTCGGCTTGTTCATACTCGAATATCGAGCGCAACCGTGTATCCTGCAAGGGGGAATAAGTCGAAATCACACTGAAATAGTGCCGCCGACCTCTGTTTCACTCGTCTTCGCGTCGGGTCGTGAAGCTGACCGCGAGAGCTCAAGCTCGTCCTTCAGGTCTCGAATCTCATCCATCAACCGGGCATGCTCTATGGCGGCTTGGCGGGACATCCCAGCAACTTTCAAGGACGCGTCGCCGGCGCCCATATCAGCTGTCTTTCAAAGAGATCAGCGGTAAAACAAAGACAAGGGCACCGACATACTGCGGCATCCGTGCGCAGGACCTCGATTTCAGCTCTTGCATTCTCTAGCGCAAGAGTGCTCTCTCTCAGTGCCTCTTCAACTTCCTCGATGCGACTCTTAGCTAATGCTTCGGCCTTTGCAACTTGTTCTACAGCGTTGCGACCTTCAGTCAACTCATTTCGCATAGACTCCTCCTTCTCCTTGAACCGCTTCATTCTTTCCCTCATAGCAGTCTCTTCCCTTTCCGTTGCCGCTCGGGCATCCTCGAGAGCATCCTCCATCATGGAAAGCTTCCTCTGAAAGTGTTGAACTTGTTCTCGAAGCGTTTCGTTATCGATCTCAATAGCCGAGGTAGCACGCTGTGCCGCCAGGCCAGGTGAAGGTGGAGTTGCTGCTTTTCTCACCTGATCTTCGAGGGCAATGATCTTGTCCTCCATTTCATACCGCCTCGAGTCCGCTGCGTTGAGCCGTTCTTCGTAAAGTGCAATCGTTTCCTAACAAGCTGAAGGGTTAGGGACGGATAATAGGAACTCAAAGTTCCTCGCCTGTCCTGCTTGACGAAGTTCATCAATCTGTGATCCCAACTCTTTTCGCTCTACACCGAGTTCGGTTGAGACCTTCTCAAGCCGTGCCTCCAACAGGCTGATTTCCGCGTTCTTGGCCTTCAAAAGGGTATCGCTTTCGTGCTCTGCGCCCTCTTTGGCTTCAATAGCCTCTTTGAGACTTCTGACCAACGCTTCGCTACTGTCGAGCTTGGCCTGCACGTCGTTCCGGCGTGCTCCGTCTTCCGCTTTGGCGCGTTCCAATTCTGCTGCAGTCTGTGCGTTCGAGCGCTCGAGAGATTCCACCTTGGAGTCCTTTTCACTCAACTTCCGCTCCACAACGCGCAATTCCTTCTCTGTTTCTGCTAAAGTGGCAAGAGCAGAATCACGATCCTTCTCCAAAGCTTGGCGTTGCTCAAGTTCTGAACGAAGAGACGAGACCGTTTCTTGCAATGATGTTCTTTCCTGCTGAAGCGTTTCTATCCGGATATTGAGAGTGGATATCGTAGATTCATCAACATTGATCGCGTTGGCATCGGTGTTAGACTGGGTCTGGGAGGGAGGTGAGACAGAGCGAACGTCACTGGGGTCAGAAACAGTCGATTTGCCTATTAGTTGGTTTATTTTGTTTTGCAGGGCCAGACTAGATGCGGTAAGATCCAAAGAGGAGGATGGGCGGCTCCCTTGGGCGTGGTCATCCGGTTTGCGATCATCATTGGAAGAGTAAGTAGAGCCAAAGGATGTTGATCGTGCTGGAGATGCAGGCGGCGGCATGGCGACGGCACTGGGTACTCTGGGTCTAGGCGTGTTGAGGGTGGCTTTGGACTTGGGTCCAGGCATGAGTAAACCGTTTAGGGAACTGGGAGCTTTCATTGCACCCGCTTTTGGAGTAGTAAAGGGAGAATCGGATGATCGCGCGCTACCATCTGCTGCTTTCAAATAAGTCCGAGACGGAGAAGACGGCGCTTTGAGGAAATACTCGGTTTGAGTGGGACCTGAGCGCGAGTTCAGTTGCTTGGCTGTTAAACCGATGTATTTGGAAGCTCGGGAGCCTGAAGTAATCTGAGTCTCCAAGGCAGGTAGGATCTGGGACTGAGACTTTCCGAGACCGGTGACAGGCTTGGGCTTCCGCGCAGCTGGTGTGGTACCTGGTGTGACGCGACCGGACATTCCGAGTGGATTCGTCCTACTACTATGTGGTGTGACTCTTCCATATGAAGCAGAGGGAGTAATGCGTCCAGCACTGATGGAGAAGGGAGCCGAGGGAGTCACTCGGCCAGACAGCGAGGATGTTACACGATCACCACGAGAGGATGTGATGGATGGTGGTCGACAATTTGGACCTGCGGTAGGGGGAGAGAGCTTCGTGGCGGCCACAAACACGCCGCAATCCGGAGGACACGCGAAATATCGTTTTCTGTATGGCAGCGTCAGCAGATAAAGGGATGCAGAACCGCAGATGAGGAGATGCAAAACGAATCGAAAGCAGCAGTTTACTTAATTTTGCTGTCTGAGATGCGTAAAACTTACCCGTTAACGGACCCGTCATTTTTACCCTTGCCAGCAAATCCTCCACTGAGCTCAACACCAGCCCAGAGGCCGGGCTTCCCGTGTATCTCTCCAACATACCTGAGGGTCCCTTCATAACCAAGGGATTCGATCCTAACGTCGTCGCCGACCTCAAAGGTTCTGCCAGCACGACTGACACTCCGGGGGAAAACATCAGATTGCCGGCTGGGAGGACGCGCGGTTGGGGTTTTGGCACGGGCTGGGGGTGCAGACATGACAGAAGATGGGCGACCAGCGACAGACCGCCTTCCGGATTGGAGAGTAGAGAAAGTAGACTTGGGAGAGGACGAAGACGAGGAGGGATTGTGGGTGAGGCTGGCGCGGTGCTGTGCAGGATCATTGGCCTTGATAGCTTCTGCGAACGCACGGGAAGCGTAGTCGTCGGTGTTGGGGTCGGAGTGGGGGTGGATAGTGGCATTGGACGCGGAACGAAATCTGCCTGGTGTGGGTATGCCACTCGTCGACTTCCCAGGCGTCGGTATGCCCGATATTCTCACTTTCCCCGGAGTAGCGGACATCATGGGCGGTGATCGCGACAGACCCAATTAGACGCGACCATAAAATGCTCATCACGTGACGTGGCAAAAACAAAATGCATGCATTACAGAACAGAAAAGGACACTACTAACTAGCCACGCTTCTTCGACACACCGACAGTCTTCCCGCGACGACCTTGTACCATATGAGCTACATCCTCTCATGACGGTGACCGTCTACTCACCGGTAGTTTTTGTGTGCTGTCCACGGACTCTTAATCCCCAGAAATGTCTGAGACCACGATGTGCCCGAATCTTTTTCAATCGCTCCAGATCGTCCCGCAGCTTCGAGTCAACCGCGTTCGACAGAATCTGATAATCTTTGCCGTCGACAATGTCTTTCTGTCTGTTCAAGAACCAGGCGGGAATCTTGAACTGAGTGGGACTTTGAATGATGGTCACGAGACGCTCAAGTTCATCCGAGTTGAGCTCTCCGGCTCTGCACGACGCTGAGCAACACGAGCCAAGCTTCACCGAGGAGCTCACCGCTTGTTGAGATCTACATCGGCCTTCTTGCACACAAGATTTGCATAGCGACGGCCAACACCCTTGATCTCTGTCAGGGCGTACATAATCTTACGCTTGCCATCAACGTTGGTGTTCAACAGACGCAGAATGTGCTTAACGGAGGGATGAGTATAGCACCAAGGACCAGGTAAAGGGTTTGCACCTGAAATTGTTGGTGGGGTTCGGGGACAACGAGAGACATGATGGGAGTGCCTATGCAAGAGGCAATTAGTTCCACACCCAAGCCCAACATGATACATCCAGCAGAAAGGTCGCATCGTGGTGCTCCTTGGAGTCAGGTCTCCACTCCCAAGACATTCTCTGTCTCGAAAATGCGCTCACCTTGATCAAACTAGTCTTGGGGATGTCGCCAACGTCGTCAGTGGATCTCTGTACAATGACTCAGGGTCTGACCGGAGTTTCAATGGCCTGGCCGCTGCCGGGGCTCGGTCACGTGGTCACGTGGCACTGCAACACGTCCGAGACGCGCTAACGCCAGTTGGGATTTCAAGCTACTACATGGGATTCAACATTAACTATCTATCAACTCAATGCCAATAACGACGGTGAGGGCGACTTATCTTTAGCTCGAAGAATATCCTTGACGTTTCTCTAGTGCGATTCCCCAGGGACCCTTAGAGCAGAGATCGATACAGTCCGCAAGAAAGTCACCCTCGATGAAACCGAAGACACATGGGACACAATTACACAGGGCATTCAGCATCTAACCCGCCTCTGCAACAATGGTGGTTGCGAGTTTCCATCTGAAATGGTCGCTAGCATTCGTTTGATATCCAGACCATTAAACAATGCTTTGAGTTCTGAGCGCAGTAGACTGTCAGGCGCTGCAGTCGAGCTCCTCACAGCGTTAGCCACTGGGCTGGGCCCGTCATTCGAGTCTTTGGTATCTCAGTTTGTTCCTACCTTACTAACCTTGTGCGGTCGGACAAACAAGGTCTTCACCTCGCGTGCTAAGGCGTGCATCCTTGCTATCATTCAGCACACTCGTCTTCCATCTCTCTTACCCTATCTTACCGAGCTGGCCAATCACAAGTCTGTCTCTCCTCGTTTGGCAGCTGCGGAAGGCATTCTGGCTTGTCTCAACTGTTTGAATCCTCCTGACCTGGAAAAAGAGACCCGGGCCCGTGTTGTGGAGGATTTTATCAAGTTGGCAGCACGCGATGCCAGTGCAGATGTCCGAAAGGCAAGCAAGGAGGTCTTCAAAGCTTACAAAGTGTTGATGCCTGCAAGGGTAGACAGGTAGGTTAATAAAGCTTTGCATGTATATTGCAACTGAGACATCTTAAGCTTCGTTGCTCCACTTACCCCCGTGGTAAAGAAATACCTCGATATCCAGACTGGTCCCTCCGGCATCCATGGTATCTCGTCTAATGGGGGGCGGAAGCAAACTAGCAGACCTTCCAGCCGCGCGAACAACCGAGTAATGGAGGCGGGGCAACGACCCACAAGCTCGACACTTTCCAAACCTCCCACTCGTTCGACCACAGATGATCCAGCTTATAGGACACGGCAGCGGCCAGCTGTCCACGACCCCCCGACCGCAGCTCATGTTCGTGCTCATCGGCAAAGGACCACATCCCAAATGCAGCGTGACCCTCCTCAACCTCGTGGCTTCCACATCAATGCGCCACCTTCCAGCGCCGCGCAGCGCTGTGTTGTACCGACATCTGCGCCTGCCCGTCCAGCTGTGCAGCATCCTCAGTCGGGTGTTGCTCGGGCCCTGCCTGCTCCGACTGCATCTTCAACCGGAGGTCCTCAGCGCCCCCCACCTATGCAAATGAAACTCAACCCACCTCCCGATCGACTTAAAGTGACTGGGAATGGTGCTAAAAGGATACCGCTTCCATCCGTACCTGTAAACGGGCACGCCAGTGAACAAGTAGCGGCGACTGCGAACTCGGCAGATCGGGCAGGCAGTACTGTCGATCAACCTCGCTTCAAGCTTCCTAAGCGAAATGCTGAATTGACGGCGTCCGGAAAGTTGACAATCGGTCGGAAAGTTCCTGAAGGTACCCGATCAGCTTCATTCTCCACCAAATCAGCCAATGGATCGGTTCCAACCGGCTCAGCGGCGGTTCTATGTGCTCGTAAACCATCAGTTAAGGGTGGAATGAGCAATCCCCGCGGGATAGCACCCAAACGGCGTCCCGCAGGGAATGTACAGAAGGACACACGTCCTCTGGTCAAGGCTGAGCGGAAGGAGTCATCGCCAACGCTTATTCCTCTGCCACCCAGCCCATCGGCTCCGCCTACAGAAATACCCTTGCCCCCGTCACCCGATTGCACATCACATCCCGCTGATTCGGAAGCTCAGGATGAACCCGTCGTGACGACCCCGTCCGATTCCACTGACCCAGCTGGAAAGCAGTTAGGATCTGCGGAGTCTTGTCAGGAGCAGGGAGACATGAGCTCTCCCAGCACACCTATCACGGCTCTTCTTTCTTCCATCCAGCGTGGCTTCCTTTTCACACCATCTTCCCCCCTGTCGCCACCTCAGAATTATCTTCCAGCTCCTGGTAATTTGCAGGAGAAGAGACAAAATATGATAACAGTGAGCGATTTTACCAAAGGTCCGTTAGTAGGAGCTCCTTTCTTCATATCGCTCGAAGACGACTCCGCTGGGGATGGTTTAGATAGACTTGCACTCCGAGATCTCAATTAGCAGCATACTTCTTGCCACAATCGTCAATGCTACCTTATGCATCATATGATTTCACCATCAATCAATCTGATTCTATCCGCAAAGAGTGTCTTTTGCGTCTGACAATGGGAGCTTTGGCAGTCTACCGCGACGCGTCTGAAACGTTGGCGTGTTGCGTGAGAATTGAGGCGTTTATTAGCGATGACCCATTGAACACGCGCCTCAACCACCAGTATCTTCGGCCCTCCGTCTCATTCACGGTCGGGGTCGGTCGATACCAACGCGACGGTTGTGATTTTCTTGGTTTGATACCAATCCTTCGCTTCTCGATATCGATGGCCACCGCTCTCAACCGCCGTCCTCTTGGTACTCGCCAGCACCTTCAGCAACTAATCGGGAACTCACCTCAAAAATCTCGAACTCCTTCGGCATCTGTCAAGCGGCCACGTTCCCCGGAGCCTGCTGCAGACGCGCTTGCTAGTCAGGCAAATACCAAGCGGGTCAGGGCGACCGCTGCAGAACCAATCACTACGACTCTACCGGACGAAGAGCGCAAGGACAAAGAGCAGAGGCGGCAAGCACGTGAAGCAGTCAAGAACGACTTTCGCGTCAAGTACACACGGGCGTTCCCTTCTTGGGTGTTTTATTTCGACCTAGATCAACTTGATCCCGACACTGCAGCCCTAAGGAACTCGCTGGCGTCTAGGGTTACTCATCTTGGTGCCGTATGTCGATATATCCTTTCTCTTCTCTTCTGACGATGGGTCACGTTCAAATAGCGTGTTGAAGACTTTTTCTCAAATGAGATCACTCATTTGATCACGAATCAGGCAGTAACTGCTGAAGATTTCCACTCAAACAAAGAAAATGCTCGCAAATTACGTGGCGCGGTCTCGCGCACGGGGTCTCTGATGCTTAAGAGTCCAATAAAGCTCAAAGGACGGTGAGACCTGGTGCACTGGCGCTGGTGCACTGTCGTTTACTGATGTTTCCGCATAGCGTCGCCGAGGACAGCAGCACACAAAATTTTAGCCTCGTCGAGAAAGCTCAAGCGTTTGATATGAAGATCTGGAACACCATCAAGCTAGATAGTATATTGGAGCGATGCGGTATACCTGCATCCATGACCACCAAGCATCCACCGGGGGCCCAAACAACTTCTACGGTCACTACCAATCGACGCAATCTCACTCGCTTGCTTGCATCGGAACGTCTACACGGAACTACAGAACGCGATCCTACGCAGAAACGTCACGATTTCCGTTACTTCTCGAAAGCTAGCTGTTTTGTCTTGGTGGAAGACGCGAAGCAGGAATTGGCGACCATACATGCTCTGGAGTACCCCACCCACAAAGGGCGCGATGGCAAAGAACGTGGCGCCTGGCCTGTTCTCTATTGCCACCCACGTTCCCGAGGTCCATTCATCGAGTTCGATGAAAAGGAGCGACGTCGTTGGGAAAAGACTCGACGTGCCGAAGAAGATAAAGAAACCGAGAGACAACGACGGGCAGTGAGGGAGCTTAGGCAGAAGAAGCAGGCTCAAGCACAACTCCTCGCTTGCAAAACAGGCGATCTTCGACGCTCTGTGTCAATGAACAATCTACATCGTCAGGCCGCGAACGCAGGGGTGGAGGACTTTGTGGACTTGGACGCTGATTTCCCGGATACTCAGGCTTCGGCTAACGCATCTGGCTATCTGGCTTCAACCAGTGCTTATATCGCTGCTTCGGGCAACAGTGTCGGGATCACTTCAACGACAGGCACTACATCTGCTGGTGGCGGAGCTCTTCGAGCTCTTGAATTGCCTGCGAACTTGCGCGGGCGAATCCAACAGCAAGTTGTCACCTCTCGTAGAGTGTCTGCCTTGGCCACTGGAAAGGACAACTCGAACCGAAAGCTTGGTGCCATGGGACCGCCGGATGGTATTCCCGACCGTCCCAACGGGCTACTTAGAAAGAGTCGTAGTACAAATACTCTAAGACTACCTAAGCGCGACGAAAACAGTAAACCTGGTTACTGTGAGAGCTGTAGGGTGAAGTTTGGCGATTTCGAATACGTAAGTCCTTTATTTACCAGTCTTCTGTTCATGCTCAACGTTCGACAGCACGTCCGAGATCGTAAGCATCGCAAGTTTGCCAATGATGACTCGAATTACCTTCAGTTGGACTTTGTGCTCAATCGTGTTCAACGCCGAACTCAACAACAGCACGCGGAGCAAGAGCATCAGTACTCGACCAGAAATGAGCAGCAGAGGTGTTCTGAGGATTATCCAATGTCTTCTTCGCCATCACTTGTGTTTGAAGGAAATGAAGAAGAAGATCTGTGGGATGGTGATGTGGACGCCGAGGGAGACGTTATCGATGTCTGAAGAGACCCCTTATGCCCTGTATGGTTTACAACTTGTTGGCTTAGTTTGACTTATTTGTCTTACCGACTGTAACGTAGAGAGCATCCCCGGAGGAATGATTCTGGACCTGACACGATGATAACAAATTATGTAATGTGCATGGTAATTTGTTATGAAGTCCATCGAATGATAGCAGTCGATACCATCTTGTTTCGCCTGCCGCAACGGTGACCGAGCCATCCTTTGAGGGATTAACCCAAGTAGATTGCAATGGCGGACTTCCACTTTTCCGATATTATATCCGATGGACCAGAAGGAGCACCCATCATCGACCCACAGGAATGATTGTCATCTATCAAACGTTCAAGACATGTTCCAGCACTGGGGCCTTCACGAAGCTCCACAGTTTGCTTGACCCAGCCATCTCCATCACCAAGGTTGGCTAACGGGTGTTTTCCGTCGTGAGTCTCAAGACATTCTGTTCTACCTGAAGGTCACAAGGTGATGCATCATTAAGCTGCTCTTTACGTGACTCGGGCAAGGACTCCGAGGACACTCATGATCCTATCACGCATGCCAGCATGAACCGCGAGGTCATTGTCTGTCAGACCATCTGGTCAGAGACGATTGCTGAACTATCACCCAGAATAGGGTCGAGCAACACCGCAGACACTGTGGAATAGGAGATACTAGTCTGTTGCAAACGACAAAGATCTTGAGTCTTGACAAGGTATGTGCTCGCGACAGCAGCCCCTGCGACTCGGAGTTGCGAAGCCTGCACTGTCTATCGAAACATCCACGTGTGTCAAAATTGTCAAACTTTGGGCCCATGGGATTGGTGTCACGGACGCGCCGGCTACTTGAAACATGTTGAATCACTGAAATACATGCGTGATACGCACAGCTTTGCTGGCAAGGAAGACCATGAGATACGAAGCTCGGGGGTACATGTCGTTCATATCTACTACTAGTTTCAAACTTGCAGTGGCCGCATGTCAAATGTATATGGAATCCGTTGCTTTTACTACTACATAATAGAGGAGCCAACGATTAAAGAGAGCTCAATTGGGCCTCATTCTTGGGGTTCTTCTGTATCAACCGTGATGATTGGAAGGTCTTCCTTGGCTCATTTCCTCTGCCTGGGGGGGGGGGGTAACGACATAAAACTACACATACTAAATTTGGTATCTGTCGCTTGGTTACTGAATGGCTGAACTAGAATCGGGCGCACAGACATTTCGCTTTCCAGAGTTGATACATGTAGAGGCTCTTGGAAAATTTAAACAGAGAAAAGAAGATTCAAGTAACAGACTCTGGATGGTGTTGAAACGGAGTGTACAAATTCCCTGAGAACGGTCGGATGCTTTAGAGACTCGATGGAGTTCGGTTTTGGAGTGTGTCACGACGATGTATTCAATTTCGCAGAGCATTTCATTCCGAGGCCTGGGTTTGGTGAGAGATACGAAAGTACCGAGGATGGATGTTACAATCACTGGCTCGGTCGAATATCTCCAGCCTGTGTGCAATGATCAACTACTTTACCAAAAATGTGCTGTGACTCGTAACGTCACGCCCGTAAGTAGGTTCGTCCAGGCTTGCAGTGCAGAATTGCTCTGCCCTCCGACGTCTTTGCGTTGCGCTGTCTCACCATTTATCTACCAGCCTAGCCCGTCCAGCCGAATTTTCTCACCTGATTCATCCAGACCACCGAAAATCAGCTCTCCACTGGCGCCACCCATTTCCACTAAGTATGCTTTCCTCCCACTCCAGTCGTAATTTTTGGACCAATAATTCTCCGTTACCAGTCCCGGTTATCTAAAGGACGCCGTAAATATCAGCTGGGTTCAGTTCCAGGACACTCGTAGCATTTTCTGCCACCCACTGAATCTTCCCTCGAACGCCAATCATGTCTGACTCTCCAGAGGAATTGGACTCCGCGGAGGAACTAAACGACGATACCCAACTTACGATACGTATACCAAATCCGAAGGTGTACATGGCTCGTCAATCACAGTGGAAAGGTCGACGAGGGAAACCACGCTGTGACCATTGTCGCATGAACAATTTAAAGGTGAGATCGCTTGGTCTAGTTTGTGATTTGCATAGTTAGTTTTGTCTAGTGTGACAGAGTGCTTCCAACTTGCAACCACTGCTCCTGGGCTAATGGCCGGGAGTGCAGGTACACTCCTTTGCCCACACCAGCACACCGAGGTATTCCCCGATGCGATAGGTGTCGTCTTAGGAATCTAAAAGTGAGTTCCGTAGACAATCCTAGATCAAGTTCTACCCTTACTGAGCAGCGCCCCAGTGTGATCGTAATCTTCCAGTCTGCAATCACTGTGCCGAAGATTCCAAGACTGAATGCAACTACACTCCTAAAAAGCGACACAAAGTTCCCTCGGACCATGGCACTGTTCGGGACAAGCAGTCAACACCTTATGGTGCCAAAACCGCCTCCTTTTTGGTTTCTGATATGCCCTCCAGCGAAGAGCCAGCCTCTCTACCTCGTAATGGTCATGCGGATTCCAGCGATGGCCACAGTTTCTATGGACAAAATGTAGCATCATCATCACAACTCCGTCGTACGAGAGGATCCTTACCTGATGATTCTCGAAGAGATGATTCGTCACCGCATAGTCACCTCAACACACCGGAGCCTGGCGGACGTCAGGCGGTGTCAAGTTCATCACTTCCTAACCTAGCTCCTCGACAAACGCTCACTACCAACAAATTATCCTTCATCTCCCATTCCTTCCCCTCCGATCAAGGGGCGATCGTTACGAAACCTTTGGTAGAGTCCTGGGGGCATCCCTTGTTTGCACCACTTCCCGATGTCATTGTCCAGAGAATCAGCAACGTCAATCCCGTCGAAATGCCAAATAGGGCGCTTTTCGACGAAAATTTCGCGCGTTTCTTGGATGGCTTACCCCCCGAATTATTAGAAACAGCGGCACTCACTCCAGACGTTTACGCAGACATCTGTCGCTCTTTGTCGGGAAGTGGCGCTGAGAATCTCTCAGACCGTTTGAGGATGTGGGTTTCTTTTCACCACGTTCGGTTGGGGTCGGAGAGATACCACCTGCTATTACTTCCCCGAGATGCATTTTTCCATCTCGCAGCCTCGGAGGAGGAAAAGCTACGAATGGATTACATCAGCCACATCGATAATCACTCCCACACTTCGTCCACCGTTTCTCCCAAGCCAGATATTATCGATCATGATCTCGCTGGATTTGAGTGGACGAGAGCTTTCGAAAGGATCCCTGTGCGCAACCAAATATACGACATACTTGTCTACGCACATCGCACCCACGGTTCCTCTGCATCCATGGTTTTCGAAACGAGACGTATCGGCATGGTGAGCTGTTGTTGGTTTTGCGATTTCAGTTATACTGATCAGCTATATTGAATTGTTCTTCAGGCTACAATAACTTGGCCGATGATCGAGATGTTCATTCAACTGTGCCCGTTGTGCAGTCTGCGGAACAAGACTAGTCCCTCACATTCCGTCAAAGCTGACCCTCCGCATGGTGTTGGCGACGAGGGCATTAGGCATTAGATATGGCAGGTAAGGCTACGAAGCTGATGTCTTTGCATACGGTTGTCATGAGAGCGCGACAGAGCATCGTGATCTGTTTGGATTTGCATTTTTTTTTTCACTGTTCATTTCTACATAACATATCTATTCCGACTCTAATATCGGTTGGCGTCTGCAATACCGCATATCTAAAACTGTCTGTGTGATATCAGAACAATGCAGGGGAAGAGAACCAAATACTGATATATCTCTATCTATTAGTAGTCGAGGATCAAAAACGCTGAACCAGCACTGTGACGTCGTCTATCCACTTATCGTCCATCTCTAGAGTGAGATTGCGAGAAGTAAGGTCAATGTCATCCCCACCGATTGCGTCGCGTAGCAAGTCGAAAGCGAGGTTTGTGGGTAGCCCCCGCTCTTTCCGCCTGTTGAGGGCGCTGCCTACAATGCGAATCCACCTCTCCGCCAATTCATTCACCGAGGGTGTCACGTCCATATTATCGTAGAGGTCCAAGAGTCCGTCGGAGCACAGGATAAGGAGGAACTCCTGGCTATCGGTTGTCGTGTCGAATGCGAGGTGGTGCACGTCTGGTATGCCTGAGACGTACGGGGGAGTCAAGATAAGACCTGCATAGTGTTTCGCCAGCAGAGGTGTCATCCAATCCGGTATGTACTCTCCAAAGACTCGGCGCGTGTACACGGAGGGGATCTTCAACCATGTATCTCCTACGGCTGTGTACACGACACACAGGGTCAGACGGGGTTCAGAAGAAAACGTTCCTGCGGACTTACCGCGTGTGGGTGCAAGGTAACCAATGACCCTGTTGTCTGAGACACATGCGTGTTCTCCTGGGTGCTCGCGCATGATACGCTGACGTTCCAGCAGGTTGTTGCCGTTGTGCAGGGAGTTGACAACGGATCCCGACCATTCTCCAGATGCCGACTTTCTGCCAAGCACTGTAATCGAACAGACGGAGGAGCGGAATGAGAAGGTGAACGAATTCCTAAAGGGTGACAACCGCCTACCTGCCTGAGAGTCCCCCAAGTTGACAACCCATAGATGTCTTTTTGACGGATCTAATAGTGAAAAAATGACCGTGGCACCTTGAGTGCACCGTGCAGAGATAATCTCCCATTCGGATTCGTGACGTTGGATATATTCTCTGAGCTGGTCGGGGCTCAGTTCGCAAAGCCGATCGCAAGGCAGAAAGTCGAAGAGATCTGAGCGAATCGAATCGTCTAGGTGTCTGATGGCATTTGTCAGGGCCTCTGAGACCAGCTCAGAATTGGGAACTGTATCCGTGGAACTGCTGAGAAGCGCCTGAAGCGACATTCTAATCATGGAAGGGAGTCGCTTGTAAACCAAGTTCACCGTATCATGTCCGCAGTGACCTGTCAACGACAGGGTCAGTGTGATGATGACACAGACAACTGAGGTTGAATACCATCGTACACAGCGTTGAACTGCCAGATACCTCCATGTAGGTCCCATTCCTCGATGCTGTATCGGTCTTGGTTGAGACTTGCATATTCGGAGCATGGTTGGAATGTGACACTATCGACCGATTTGGATGAGCGGGGGTCGCACAGTCGCTGCAAGTGACCGTTGATGGTGCTTTCTGGAAGGATGTGGTACGTCCAGCGTTGCTTGCCGCCACGTCCCAGATCAGTCGTGCAGAAATCCTTGACCTCCTCCAAGGCCTGGAGGTTCTCTGTAGACGTTGCTGCAGCGAGAGTGACGACGTTGTAAATCATCTGAAAAAGAGTGATGCAGGGGAAAGTACTCGATTAGTGCACTCGAGGAGAGGACGACGATGATGATGATGATGACATAGCGAATGGATCTAGGGGACCTTTATATGTGTTCCCTCCGCGCTCTTGGACTGACTCCTCGAGATTAGAGCATGCGGGAACTTCGTATGCGGGAAATTACCTTGATGTCCTCCTCGGTGGCCATAATTAGCATCGCAAAGCAGCAACTTCCGGGACTGGTGCAGACCGTGGCCTGTGAGTGATGCTGGGATTCAACCTAACCGAAGGAAAGCCACGGCCCGGAGACGCTCGAGAACAGCGCGGCTACGGATTAATGCCAGGGAACTGAATAATGATGTGATGCCTTGTGCGTGGTGAATAGTCCTGAAATGCACTCGAAGTTGATGGCATTATAACTAAAGCGGTATAGTATCCCACCTATCGTTGTGTCAATGATGTCTGAGATGAAGGGGTCGTGGTGCGTCCCCATTGCAACGTCGTGGCGAATTCTCATGTCACCGGCCTAAATGTGTACCACGTTGCGCTGGGCAGTAGGGGCTGTGACCACTTAACCTGGATTTGCCTAGTAATCAATTGAGAACATGTGAGCGAAGGTCCAGCGAAGACAACACCGAGCTCACCATGGTATATTGCTCTCATAAGCTTGCTTCATACTTCATCCGGATCCCCAAATAGAAACCATGTGTGATAGATTGCGCTTAATTGATATTATTGCGTGTTGCATGCAAGAGAGGCTGGATTGTATTGGCGATATCATCCATAGCCGAGATCTCGTATGTTTGTGGAGATTAGCATTCGAAAGCTCAACGTTGCCTGTTACTGTGATTGCAAAGCGGACAACATCAGAGTACATCTACAAGAAATCGGGAAGCTGGGTTGAGTCCAAGAAAGCGAATACAAACATATAGGCGATTGTGGAAAGCGTGTATATCTAAAGCAAAGTATCATCCATGCACAAGCGCATTTCGTAAAAGGGCGTCACCGTAACTCGAAACTGGCGAATGCTAAATTGTAATCACCAAACTCATAGTTGATCTTGTCAGTTCTGCGGTAACTCCTGATATGGCCATCGGCAACCTCGTGTAATCCATCCAAACCGTTGGATGAAGAAGAATTAGGGCGGGGAGCTGTCAACGCAGATTTGAATTCTCTCTGCGCAGCTTCGGTGACAGTTTCTGCCTCGTCGTCCTCGGCGCTACTATTAACCTTTTTCGAAACGAACAGGGACAGGCTGAGCCTGCCGGGCTGGAAGATGTCAACGACACGTTGAATAAGCGTTCGCAAATCAGGGATGTCTTTGGCAGAGGAAATGGGAGAAGCAGAGAGGGGCACATTGCACTCGAAACTGGCATAAGACCAGCCTTCCTCTGGCGTCACATGGATGGTGTAATAACCTTCGCCTGCACCGACTTCGGTGACAGCATCTCCCCACTTGAGTAGAGCGTTGCATGAATACCCACAGGGAGTGAATGCATACGCATCCAGCGTAGTCAAGTGGGGAGAAAAGATGTCCGTAATTCCAAGAGCAGCTGACAGGGTCTGCCCAGCAATGGAAGGTAGTGTCTCCGATGAAACTCCGTCGACTGGAGAGGGGGGAACTGAAAAGAAGAATGGTTCGCGAGCCTCGCGTGACAGGTCACTCATGAGGATCTCGATCGTATAGTCTCGGGTGATACTTGTCTCGGGGTCGTCAGATGCTGGCAGCAGCTGTATGGCCTCGTTGGGCTCGACATGTGTCAACGGCGGAGCTTTGGAAGAAATGGGAGTGGTTCCTCGGATGATTGTAGGTGTTGTTACGTAAAGCAACCAGTGGTCGCCATTTACTTTGCCGACGGTGTATGCAGAGCCATTGGGGAATATGGCGTCCAAAAATGCGACTTCGTGCTTCCACTCCCGATGGGGGTCGGGTTGACGTTCTGGGAAGATGAATGACTTGCGGGAGTAAAAGCACTGGTAAACGGACGGAAGTGAAGCGTATTCGCGAGCAATATCGAGGATGCGCGGAAGACCGAGGAGGTTGAGTGTAGTTCCGCATGTCTTCAAAATGATGCGATGTGCGAAGACAAATAGAGATGACTCGCTGTAAATACAAGATGTTAACATGTGAGTGAAATGAAATTAAAATGAATGATGAACACACCTCAGGAGATAAGCATCTGTTTGCTCGCCTTCAATAACACTGAGGACTTTGCACTTGACGATGTCAAGCATGTCCTCCCAGACAGAGCGAGGAATTTTCCTCAAGCCAACTCTGTCATCCTTTGGGGAATGTGCGTGATGCACGCTAGCGGCTGAAGGGGCGAACCACACTTCGAGCAGCTTCTCTGGACCCTCGAATGGGGTAGAGACGTAGAGAGAGTTCCTGTCATCAACTGCCATCGATGTGGAGTGAGATGGGGGGGGGGTGATTTAGTGGAGGGATGCTATCGAGGAGGAAGGTCGTAGCCGCCGCAGAGGGCTGTTCCAGTATGCATCAAACGGATTCTTTTTAGACGTGGGGGGATTCTCGCGACACAGAGCAGGAGATCTGCCGGGTTCACGAAGACAAGGTGTCTGACTCGTGTATCGATCCATCTAAAAAATCTGCACAGCCACACATCTGTATAGGTCGTATCGGAAAATTCCGAGCTGGCCGTGCCGAGGAGACTCTGAGCACACACACGCACGATTAACTTGAACCATGCTCCGAAGACTGTTTCCGCGATTTCTTCTCTTCAGAGTTAATACCCCAATATTGCCTACCGCTGCTAGACTAGCCACACGTCCAACCTCTCTGGCATCCTCACCCCGCACCTCTCTCTCACCTCACTACCACTCGTCTACGCCCCTCCTCGCCTCCACGTCCACCAGACCACCCTCGCCCAGCGAGAATACACCTCCCTTACCCTCCGATGCGACAGTCTCGCAGCGGCTCAAACACCTCGTGAAATCATATGGATGGTATGCGCTTGGAGTGTACCTCGTCTTCTCCACGCTTGATTTCACTGTCGCCTTTGTGGGGATCAAGCTTCTCGGTGCTGAGCAGGTGTCGGAGGCTGCTGCATATGTGAAGCAAGTCATCTTCACGCTCTTCCAGAACAAGCCACCAGAACCAGGCAGGGATGAAATCGAGAGCCCGTCAGCGAGCAATGGCAGCCACGAAGGACTATACGCCATGCTCGTTCTGGCGTACACGATCCACAAGACACTCTTTCTTCCCGTGAGAGTTGGCCTTACGGCCGCTCTGACACCTCGAATAGTGGGTTGGCTTCGTGCAAGAGGTTGGGCTGGCGGTGAAGCAGCAAAGCGAGCAGCGAGGGAGAGGATACGAACCACAAAGGGCCAAGACTAGGCGGCCAAGTCTCGGAAACAGGACTGTCGTCTCGTGATAGTACATATATTACACCGCCGTATATTCAAGTCAAACTCCAGCTCACTCGTTACGGAATGATCATAATGGCCCATCGAATTGGGGACATTGAAGTTGAGCAATATTGGCTGTGAAAGCCCCTCGGACGTGCACCAAGCTCATGTTTAACTTCGGAGTTCTTGATCACTTCTCGAGGCGCCCGTTGGCAACCAAAAACGGTGGGTTGGTCATCCGAACTACTTACTCAGTCCTTTACCAAAATGACAACGTGGGCTCACCGACATCCATGGTTCAACCCACCCGCCATGAAACGCAGACTATCTGCCAGCGATGACGGCGACGACGATTCTCCCTCCTCCTTTGGCTTCTCACCGTCTACGTTCTCCACCAGTCGCCGGAAGCGAGTGAGACACAACTCTCTCGAGCGTACACTGGCACACATGACACTTGGCAGTGCACTCGCCACCGCCTCTGGGGACGCGGTCATATCGCCAAAGACCTCTCCGCCACCTCCTCGCGTGCAGGACAAGCTGAACGTTATTTTACCGAGCTTGATCGAGGAACCCGGTACACCCGCGTCCGAATCCGTTGACATGGAGGTAGAACCTGCTCGTAAGTCGTGCTACTTTCTCGTTGACCTATCGTTTTCGACGGGCGTTCAAATGTGTAGTGGTCACCACCGACATGTCTGCCACAACGTCATCGCCGCATGCAATGAATGACTGGCAAGCTATAGAATCGGGGCGACTCGATATCCAGGAGGTGGAAATATCCTCTGCAGTGCTTGAATGCCTCAAAAGGCAAACCAAGCATCCACGTCCCCTCATACCTTTGGGTTCCCAGACTTCCCAGGCGCTTGTGCTATATCGCACCCCAGGACCACCCTCTCCAAGACGGTCGGAGCCACCCTGTGAGAACCAGGAAGAAAAGCCAACCGGGACGCCCACCCTAGTAGCTCATGAGGATGATGTCATGGAGGTCGAGTAGACTTTGGGACTCTCATATCGATGTCTCGCACACGTATGACAGCAATAGCAAAATCATCTAATCCAAAAGGAAACTAATCTATGATCGTAAACGAGAGAGGCAGGAATGAGCACAAACAGGGTACGCAAGCTCGATGTTACTACAACTACTGGTGGGGGGGACGTCCATTCGCACCAGGTTTCGAAAACGTCTGTGGGGAGCATATGATGGGGTCGATATTTAGCTGCCTGTCTGGGAAGTATACGCCATCATTGCATTGTCAGCGCCCGATGCTACCTGGGGTGTTTCCTCGCTTTGGTATAGACCGTCTGTGAAGTTCAAGTGAGAGTGACGTAGGCGAGTATGGGCGTGGGGGTGGGGAACGTGATGCATCTGGGCTGGTGAATAGGGAGGGCGTAGAGTGACTGTAGCATTTGTGGTGGGCTTTCCTGCATGCTGGGAGAGATGAGATTGACCTGGCAAGATGGGGCTGGGCTGAGTACTGGTCTGTACGGGAAGGGGCTGTGTGGAGACGGGAGCGATGTGGCCAGAAGAGGTTGGGTGGTTGTCGGGGAAAGAAGGGGGGAGAGGAGGGGATAACACAGGAGTGGAGGGATTGCTGTGGGAAAGCGAGCTGTAGGATGTAGTTGCCAAACCAGGTGAGTTAGTGTCCTGTGCAGGAAGGATACGATTTTGTGGGAGCTGGGAGTGGCGTTGGTCATGGGGGATTGGGGTAAGGGTCTGATCTTGATAGGGCTGAACATCTGGAGAATCGAGGAGGACAGGAGGGGTATTTTCTTCGGGAGGAGCCTGCTGAGCTAGTTTCTGGGCGGCAATCTCTTCTGCAGTGAGAAAGCGACCACCTGGGCCACGGGGACGGCGCATCGCATGCTTGTGGCGGGATTCATGGAGATAAGGCTAGTAAGGAGGGGTGAGTGGGGGAATGAAGGGAGGTGTGGGGTGGAAAAAAAGACGGACTTTGCGCTGTCTGGAGAGGCGGTGGACCTCCTCGAGGCGGGCTCGAGCGACACGGCGTTTGAGGATGCGGAAATATTGCTTTGCGTTTACGTAGAGGGGCTCTTCGTCCACGTTTGGGTCATCGAGGACGGGGTCGTTGGTGTTTGCGGATTCGACATCGTGGATATGGTGGAAGATGTCTTGTGGAGGGGAATTGCGGTGGGTGGTGTGGGAGGGGGAGGAAGGGGTGGGGGAAGGGTTCCTGTACAAGGAGTTGTTGTAAATTTCGTTTTGAGAGGTGGGGGGTGCGGACTGGGACTGGGACGGGTTTTGGAAGTTGTTTTGGAAGTGGAGATGATGATAAGCGGGGGAGAGCAGCTGATCGACAGGATCGCCCATTGATTGGCTCGCAGCGTTCACTGTCTCTGAAACCGTCCGTATGTACCATCGTCACACTCCTCAAGTCACACACCGGAGCGTCACATTATTCACACGCTCCTCCTCCCCCGTCAGCGATGGACACCCCGCTCTTCACATGTCTCTCCTGCGCGATCGCCTTTTCCTCTGCGGAGGACCAGCGTGAGTCTCATCTCCCCTCTATCCCGCCCCCCTCACAAATCTACAGGCATACACTATCGCTCCGATCACCACAGGTACAACATGAAGCGCAGGGTCGCCGCCCTGCCCCCCGTCAGTCCCGCCGTCTTCGCCCAGAAACTCCACGAGCGTACACAGGACGTCCCTACTCAAACCCACTCCCGGTGCGACCCGTGCGGGTACGTTTACTTCTTCTCTTGCTAAATCCGCACCCATCCCCGCCCAGAAAGACATACACCACACAGAACGCCTACAGATCCCATCTCAACTCCAAGAAACACAGAGAGAGCCTGCTCAACCGCCCATCTCGCCTGCTTCAGCACACCTCCCTTCTTGACGACGAATCCCACCCCACCGCGCTCGCCTGTCTCTTCTGCACCGCCCCCTCCCCGTCCCTCCAAGACAACCTCTCCCACATGTCCGCAGCCCACTCGTTCTTTGTCCCCGACGCCGATTACCTCGTCGACATCACCGGCCTCATCGACTACCTCGCCGAAAAGATCGCAGTCCGCAACGTGTGCATATACTGCAACGGAAAAGGAAGGGAGCTCCACTCCCTCCAAGCCGTTCGCAAACACATGATTGACAAGGGCCATTGCAAGATTGCTTACGATACCGAGATCGACAGGCTCGAGATCTCAGACTATTACGACTTCACTTCATCCTATCCACCCGAATCCCCATCCAGCATAGGGAAAAAGTCAGATCAAGTGTGGGAAGATGTCGACGAGGACACTCTGGACCCTGACGACGCAGACCAGGTCGTCGAGATCGACGACCTCTCGCATCGCGCTGATCACCTTCCCGACAACCAGCTCGCGTACGGCGACACCGACTACGAGCTCGTCCTCCCTTCCGGCGCACGTATCGGCCACAGAAGCATGATGCGATACTACGCACAATCATTCCACGGCATACCCGTCAAGCCCCAAGATCCGAACAGTGGCGCAGCTCTCGTCCGACGTCTTCTCGCAGATAAGCACTCGGCACTGGTTCCCCGCAAGGGTGGCTTTGGGGCATTCGGTCAAGGCACCCAAGCGGTCAAAGCAAGGAACAAAGGCGAGGCTCGCGAGGCAGGCAGACACGTCAGAGAGTTTAGAGACCAACGTCGCAGGGAGGACTTCAAGACAAAAGTAGCCTTTGTCCACAATAATCAGAAACACTTCCGTGATCCCCTCCTACAAGTTCGTTTCCATCCATCTCATCTCGTTCCAATCCTCACCCACTTCTCAGTAACCGTGACATGGTCATTCAGTGATATTAACATTGCGTTGTACCCACAAATGAAATAGTAAATATAAGTCCCAGACTACTTTTACTTTCTACCGATATCGTCAATCAAGGGTAATGCTAAAACAAACGTCTTGTGAATATGGACCAACTCATACGGATATCGTGGTGAATGAACGACCACAGGGTCGAGCTTGTCGAAGAAGGGTATAAATCTCATGCAGCAAAACAACGATAACAAAGTTGGTCCAAAGGACGGAATTAATACAAATACGAAGCGGGAACAACACCCTCTCGCCCAGTCTGGGGGTTCCTCGCGTACCACCATCTAAGGGGGTCGCCGTTAGCACGATTACTAGACACCCCTTGAAAATCACAACTTACGCATTATCTCGGTCATCGAGCACTTCGATTTCCATCCCGGCCGTCAGGCGGAGTTCACCCTCGCCTGAGCCATCGAAGGAGTAGCGTGCATGGGCGGGTCGGCTGCCTTCCTCTTCCGCGGCCATCGTTCCAATAACTGCGTCGGACGGTGTGGCAGCCCGCAGATAGTTACTCGCGTCAGGTCCGAACGGATCTGTCTCTGCACCACCCTCGCGAGCTGCTTCCTCCTTCTCAGCACTAAAATTGTTGAATGGGCTTTGCGAACCCAAAATCGTAGTCCGTGTGGCAGCGTTGATATGCTCGAGCAGCGACGATGGTCGATGTTGAATTGAATCGTCATCATCCTCATCGTTTTCATACCGGGCAAGCTTGTCATCTCTTCTGGACAAAAGCGTCCACAATATCCCAACGAGCGCGAGGAGAAACACAACACCCGCGGCGATGGCGATCGAAATCAAGATAACAATGCCGGTTGCAAGGAAAGCTAATGTCTTTCATGTTAGAAAATTCCACCCGAATAACACTCTAGAAAATGCTTACACTGCTGGCTGAAACTAAAGTTTGCGATCGAATAGAACAGAGAAGAAACATATCCGAGCGTGCCTTGTGCTGACATGGAGGCAAGATAGGGTATAAACGTCTGCCCATCGAACAACACCAGAGATGCTGGGCCGAACGATGAATCAGACAGTACCCCCGATATCATCAACATCCTATCGGATTCAACGATGCTGTTGGAGCTGTGCGTGTTCTGTAGAGGAACCATGAGTAACTGAGAGATATTCGAGTTGGCTTGGAAAGCCGAGCCTGATTCAAGGGTAAGCCTCGTGCGGAATGGATCCACTGCAAATTGCGCACCAACGTTGGACCAGGTAACACCATCCCAGAATACCATGAAGGATGATGAGCCGTCACTTGTGCTAATCACCCAGTTCATCAATAACTGAGATCCAACAGAATATCCCACCTACCGTCCGGCAGCAAAAATACTCGACGAATTGCCGTTGTTGACCTCTACAGCGGTGACAGGACCAGGGATCATGCTCGGGTCACCTATGGTGGTCCAGCTATCATTGGCGAAACTGTACTGTGCAACATTTGCAGAAGTGCCATCGGCCAACGTAATGGCACCCGCTGCGACGAGGAGTTCTTGGTTGCTCTAAAAACCTTGTTGAAAAGTGCTCGAGTAAGAAGCAATGCAGACGTACGCCGGCGAACGAAACCGAAGAAATGTCGCCCTGCAGACCAGAACCCAGTGCATTCCATTGGTTCAAGGTGGTATCGAGAAGACAAATGGCCTGACACGTGGCTGTGCCTGCCTGGGCAAACGAACCAACGACTATAATTGTATTGGGCTTGTAGGGTGTCGCGGTGATAGAGCGCACGACGACAGAGGAACCAGATTGTGCTTGGATGGGTTGAGCAGTAGCCAGCCACTGTTGACCAATAAGGTCGTAGATAGCAAATCCATTTGCGTTGGCGCTGGTCAGACTGAATTCTCCGCCGACATATAAATGCGCTTCTGCATCCACGTACAGAGCACGGACCACTCCGTATATCTGGTCGCCAGCGAGTGCAGTAGCAGTGGAGGTCACTGGATCGTAAATAGCAACAGATTGGGAGCTTGCAGACGACGACGCAGAGAAGGTAAAGTTGCCTCCAATGATGGCGACCTCATGGGAAGAACTATTAGACCAAAATACCCCGGCCAAGATAGCGGGAGCGGGAGTTGGAGGTATTGGGGGTAATGTAGGGGGGCTTGTCGAGGCTTGTCTCCTGAACAGAGCAGGAATCTTCATATGGGAAAGCCAAGTGGAAGGACTGCGTCTGTAGTGATGATACCGTTTCTGCGTCGTGGAAGTCGAAATAGAGCCGTTGGTGGAATCGTCAAGCTGAATTCCTAGGGGAGTGACAGTCGGGTCGTCATTACCACTGTTCGAGAGCATGACCATGCCCGTAGCCCCGTATTTTGCCATGGTCTGGACATTTCCAGCAAGAAGCTGGGGCACCTCTTGGCTGCTGCTCGAAGATGTACCATTGTTGACGAAGGTGAAATTCCCCATCACGAAGCCACCACTGTTCACCCATGATGAACTTATGATATCCCAAGTCGCAAAACCGCCTACACTGGAACGTGAGCCAGCCAGTGTCATGGTCTCGGTGAAGTTCCCAGCAACCTGGATGCTGGTATTGACCAGAGCGATGCTTGCCACGATCCCGTTTACACCAGCTCCGAGCGTACTCCACGAGTTCGTCTCGATGTTGTACATGGCGACCCCCATCAACTTTCCTTCAGTCGAAGGAGTTTGAGTGTCGGAAAAAGAGCCTCCAATATATAGCTCTTCGCCGTACAAAGTGAATGACGCGACTGCACCATTAAGACCCCCATTGGAGAGTGAAGAAAGACTGCCCTGTTTGTAGGCGACGATATTGGAAGTTCCACTAAGAGAGCCAGTAGCGAAGGTGAAGCTGCCACCCAGGAAGATAATCCCAGAAGAATGTTGCACAGCGGCGGAGAGGTAAGCGGAAGAAACGTTCGCAGCATCCAGGGCATTGTAAAGATCGATGCCAACGATATCGGCGGCAGTCTCGCTGGTGTTGGATAGGACGCCAGTAGCATCGACAGTGGTTTTCGAGTCCAATGGCCACTCGAAAAATCCAAATCCACGTTGAGTTCCAAGGCTAGTAGACCCATTCCCGGCTGCGCCAGGCGAAGAGGTCAGGTTGGCGGAAGTCAAGACTAGCTCAACATTCCCGGCAACAAGTTCGTATTGCCCATTTTGACCTTCTCCTGTCGGTTGATCAGCCAATGACATGGTCACTGTGGTTACAAAGGAAGAGGACGAAGGAACGATTGGACCAGTATAAACCGGTACGATGACGTCATTTTGGACCTGCTGTGACACTATGGACACAGACGGCTGCGATCCGCCCCCAGGGAAGACTATTATTTGAACTGACGTCCGAAGGGCACAGTCCTCGAAGTTGTCACAGCCGGGTATGACTAAATTTACCACATATTGTCCAGATGCTGAGACATACGGCATCCAGGTAAAGGTGGGAGCTTGTGAGGCAGGTGTGCCAACAGAGACTGTGGAGACGAGGACGGTCTGGAGAGTGGCAGGAATATTTGTGTTCGCATTCGTGGGCGACCAGCTGCCGGTCATCGTAACATTGGACGGATTGGGTGCAAAGCAGGACTGGGTATTCTGGCTGCTGACGGCCGAAGCAAACGCACCGGAAGATAGAAGTTGCAGCATGTGCAGACCAGGGGCAGTTCCTTTCCACTCCGAGAGTGTGATTTGCACACCGGTTAAGGTGATAGGAGTTGTGAAAATGAAGTCTTGGTACAGGATTGAAGGGTCGGTCGACAATGGACAATTACTCGTGCACGTCACGTTCTGGCCCGTAGACGGATCGACGTACGTAAGACTTTGAACGGTGTTGTCGGGGATTGATGTAACACTGAGAAAATAATGTTATGGAGCAGAAACTTGAGGACTGAGCGGAAGGCAAAATTCAAACTACATACCTAAAAGCCGTCGTACCATAGCCACTCTGGAACGTGTTCCCAATTCGGACACCATACGCGCTCATTGCGGCAAACGTGCGGATCGTGATGAGAGCTGCATTCCCTGCTGCAGCGAGCCACGTATTTCCGGGTCCATCAGGACCTGCGGGACAAAGGATTGCCTGGATGTCACTGAATTGTGGGTCCGTAGAAGAGGGAGCCCCGACGATCTCTGCGCCCTGAAGGGGTATCGGGACGAGCGAGGACGAAAAGGGCGATGCACCTGGAGAGTATGGAACGTTGGGGTTACTGTTATTGCCAGTGACTCCGCCACTAAAGGACGTGGTGAAAGAACCGGCGAAGAAAAGACTAGTGTCGGAGGCATTGGAAGTTATGGACATGACTTGGCCGTTGAGGCCTTTGAACGGTGGTGCGGACCATGAGCTTGACTTGGAGTTCCAAACCGCAACAGAAGGGCCTGGCGACGAGAAACGACCACTAACCCAGAGGTTACTGTTTGATGAATCGCAATATACGGCACTGACTGAACCGTCTGGGCCGCCAAAACCAAGGGCAGAGAAGGCACCTGAGGAAGGTGAATAGGAGACCACATAGCTAGTGGAGACGTTGGCGATGGAAAGAAAGGAACCAGCGATATAGTAGACATCATTCATCGCACATGCCGAAGAAATGGAGCCGCCAGAATTCGTATTAGCAATGGAGGTGAGAGCCCCCTGCGGTGTGCGGGACAGCAGGGAAGACACCGAAGGATCAAACGAGGTGGGAGTGGAGTTGTCGAAAAAATTCAAGCCGTCAAACGCGCCAGTAAGGCCAACTTGGCCCATACGGTCAAAATCAACGAGGGGGAGTGATGCGGACGCGATACGTGCGAGGGAAACGGCGGTGAGGGCTGAGGGCCATGCTTTGGGTGGGAGGAACATCATAAGGGACGAAGGGAGAAAAGGAAAGTCTGGACAAAGTAGAGCAGGGTATAATCGCCCTGGCTAGCTTTGTGGGGAGCTCGAAGTCGAGCGATAGCCCGACGGTCTGAAAGAGACGCAACAAAGGAACAAGGTAGGTGTTTAGCGGGCGAGGCTTAAACGAACTGGTCCACGTGAGACCATCCCACGGACCTCGTTGCAGTTTCTGAAACCGGAGATATACTACCCGATTACAATTTTGTCTCTCTATTTCCGACAAAAAATAAATGTTGTATCCTATTTCCTCCTAGTCCGTCCGTGCGGTGACACTCCTCATATCTGGCACGGATCCGACAGCCTGGAGATGAGGGGAAGCCTGTTCCAGGGACCTGGAGCAAGAAACCTGTTGTATTTCTGGGTCACAAACCCAAGAATGATACTCACTGAGGATATCTGTATCGGATTATTCCTGGTCTCGTTGCCCTGGCCTGCACAGTCACGGCGTCGGTGACTTGTTGTGATTGCAACATGTGCTTCTCGTTCAATCGAGCCCAAGTGTTGGGTGACGTTGAATAGTGTGCAATCCACCGTGTCAAATATGCATCGTCGTCTCGCGGTGGGGCCCATTTGTAAAACGAGACTGCCAAGAACGAAAGCAACAGTGTATTCCGCCAGAACGGCGTAGAGAATCCAGCTATGAGGTGTCAGTCCCAGCTCCGAAAGACTCAACTAGTCAGGCAAACCTTCCGGACCATAATGAACCCCATCCGGGTATTCCTCGTGTGCATGATTACCACTGGATGCAAACCTGAGCTGGCTTGAAACTGGCCCAGCACGGGGCTTTGGACGCAATAGGACACCTGCCCTTGCGAGATGCATGTTCTTGAGAGTAAGAAGGGCTCAAACTTAATTTCGTTTCGCGCAATACGTCGTGTTCCCACACCATGTATATTAACTTGGGTTGATGTCACCTCCGTTCAACTTGTCCTCGATTCCATCACAATGCCCACTTCACCGCGACGCTCCAAACGCCGTTCCTCGCCGACTTCTATTACACCGGTACAACCTCTGACATATGCATCACTTCCACCCACACCTATTATTCCTTCTCCCCCTGCTCGCTCGCCGCCACCATCTGCAAGACGCCCTCTTTCAGATCCACAATCACCTCAACCGTTGTTTTCGTTATGGGATTATCTTCGTGAAGAGCTACTAGCAACCGACTTTGACTCGCACCAGGAACTCAAATGGGAGCGGGTCAGCAACTTTTTGAGTATCCCCTTAGCGATGGAGAAAGTGAGTGATGGTCTATTCCGAGAACATGTCTTCTGTCTTACACCAGATGCCAGATTGTCGGCTTTGGTTTCCTGCTTTGCTTGGACTCTTTTCTCTATACATTCACAATCCAGCCTATCCGCTTCGTCATAGCAGCTTCGCGTTACACATACAACCTCATCACTTGGTCCAAATCACGCCTCCCTCCTTCCCAGAAAGCCGATATCCTACGCACCCTTTTAGTTATCGTCTCAATCACTCTCCTCATACCCCTCGCAGACGCTAGCAAAATTTACCATTCTATTCGTGGCCAGGACACCATTAAGCTGTATGTCATATTCAATTCCCTAGAAGTGAGCACCGTCCATTTCTTTGCCGATCCACTGTTCGATACGCACGGGTTATGTAGATCGCAGACAGGTTGTGTGCCTCGATCGGGCAAGACATACTTGACTGCCTATTCTCGCGATCTACGCTAGAAGTGTTGTCACCCAATGTACCATTCTCTTCTCACATGTTCCGCCCCTTGATTTTCTTCATTCTAGCGACTTTCTATGTTGGTGAGCTGATAGTGCATCCTCGGTCATTGTGTGACGATTCAATATTGCCGCTAGCCAGCCACACCTTGGTTATGCTCTACCAACTACTTTCTTTGAATGTCGCGGTCAACTCTTACGATCATGCCCTCCTCACTCTGCTCGTTTCCAATCAATTCGTCGAAATTAAGGGTTGCGTATTCAAGAAGTTTGAAAAAGACAACCTCTTTCAGATTACCTGTGCAGACATCGTCGAGCGTTTTACATTGTCTCTGATGCTAGTCGTTGTTGCGTTCCGCAACTTGATAGAGCTTAGTGGTTCTGAGTTCGACTTCACGGGCGGGTTTGTAATGCCGAAAAGCTTCGGATGGTTTAGAGGCAATAATGTTCTATGGACCATTTCATACGTGGGTGTTTGTTTCGCTATCGAGGAAGTATCATATATCTCACCTCATGATAACATTAGCCTGTCGTGACTGTACTGGTGTCAGAGATCATGGTAGATTGGTTGAAGCATGCCTTCATCACAAAGTTCAACCATATCCGCCCGTCTGTCTACGAGCGGTATATTGATGTATTATGCCGTGACCTAGCAAGTGGAAGTGTTGTTGGGCGACGAGGTACCCGCAAGGTTCGTCTCTTCCATTATCATTCTCGGTCATGCTCAAGCCATGCCATACAGCATACGTATGTTGACCAGTCACCTCTGGTTGCACGGCGCCTTGGTTTTGCTTCTGTTCCGCTTGCTGTCTTGGCGATCCTCATTGGTCTTCAGTCCTTCAATCTAGTGTTTTCCCGTCACCTACACGATCAACGAAATCTGCATCCTTTAGCAACATGGATAGTAATGGGTGTATCGTTCTGGCTGTGGTGCGTCAATGTGTTTGTTGTTGGTATAATACTCATTACTTGATACGTCAGCTTCTTGGCACTCAAGGTTCTTTTGGGTGTAAACTTGATTTCGTATGCTGGTAGCCGAAGGAACGGAACGGAAGCTCGAGCAGCGGTCGATCGCATCAATGATTTCGGTCGCGATCCCATTGGAGAAGGCATGGAGGAACGAGAATATAACAAGCAATTACAGAAAATGGTTGATAATTGGCGTGATGATGCTGTGTGTGTCAGTGAAATGGGGGAGGGACAGGAGAACAGTAAGGTCGAGATTTTGGGAAGTGGGAAAAAGCGTGTTCCATTGGAGGATCTCACCCGATTTACAATGGTGAAGCGTATTTGGTGAAGTACTTACCTTATCAGTTATGATGTGGAGGTTGTGGTTTAGAATTACCTTGCTTGCAAAGCAAAGTCCATGACATGTGACTTATGTACAGTATGTTGTGGATTCAAAATATGGTGATACACCACTTGTGTCAACAACACAAAACACAGCTAGTTTCTGTCCAAGTGACACTACAAGTACACAAACTTCTTGGAGATACATACATACATAAAGCAGACTGTAACTATACTTGTAAATGTACAGTAGTAGATTACATACAATATGTGCCATTTGTGATGTACTTGTTAAGACTGTGCAATCTCCTGAGGGAACTCTGGAACTCCAGAGTTTTAGGGGGTTTCAGAAGGGCTTTGGCCTCAGCTTATGTGCTGTGCCAAGCTTAGGTTCGGCCCAGTATTTTGGAGCAGGGATATTCGGAGGATATTCGGAGGAAGACGAAGGATAGGATTTGGGGATCATACATATCTAAGTCGATTACAAGCTAAAATGTACAGAAGTTGGATTGGGAGTTTATATACGGAGTCGGAGGAGTATTACTAAGAATGATCAGTAATAATTCGTAAGTAGTGTGGAGTTCGGAGGAGAGAGTAGCTGGAGCTGTGCTCCTAAGCAAGCACAGGATCAGACATTAGCAAACCGTTCCAAATCTAGGGATGCCTAGTGAGCGCCGGAATAGTCCGGAGACCTAGCGAGGCCTTTCCAGGCCTAGCAGAACCACGCATCACTCAGTTTGATGTTGTCCGATCCAATCCAAGGTCTCGCCAGGTCTCGCCAGAATGGCCCCTCCCCTCTCCATAGCTTGTCAGATCTAGTTGTTACATCCGGTGACTCGAAGACTGCTTAGCATAGTTACATACTTTCATGCAATGGTATACATTTTTGATCAGAACTGAGAGCGACATTGAATGAGACAAAATACTACAGGTCAGCATAATCAGGTTTGTTGGCGGAAGCCAATCCGCCTTCGTCCTCAGCAGTCCTAGCATCCTCCTCCACTTCATCCTCGATCTGGTCTAGCCCACCATACCTGTACTCATCCATTTCATCGTCAAGTTCGTCGTCCATGTATTGAAACTATTTAGTTTCTACTGTCATACGGACTATTTCCTACCTACATAAGCCCTATTATACTTACACTTATTACCTTAGTGCTTCGCACCTAGACGAGTCTTAGACGTGTGTTGATACACTGCTCTAGATCGTACTAGACTTTAGTCACATGATGTATAACATCACGGACCCAGACCTATGATGTCAGACCCTCTACCCTGGTCTAGACTCATGACGTCTGAAACAACCACAAAGATATAATCAATGGGTTACTCCACAAGTCCTGGACTGGAGGGTGAAGGATGAGGAAGTGGTAATGGAACTACTGAGTCCTTCACTAGAGAAGCTTTGTAGGCAAACTCCAAGAGAACCAGACTGGTGCTCTCGGTTGTTCATTCAGGTTTATATAGTTTACAGGAATGCGCACAGACCAAGCAGTGCGTGTGAATAAGTACTACTTTTAGGATATAGGAGAGACGGAGATTAAAGGAGTGTGTGATGCGTGAGGCATCAAATGGAAGAGAAGCAGCACAGCACGGAAATGAATAGAAGGCTGTGTGCATGAGAATAAATGATAAGGCTATGG
>JBBPRI010000019.1:0-168687 GCA_038092955.1 Boletus pseudo-olivaceus
CACCGGTGACGAGGGCGACCTTGCCAGACATGTCTGGTACGTCCACGGCTGTGAACTTGGCGTTACCAGGACAGATGGTTTCATTGATGATGGCCCAGAAGGCTGCCATGTTGGATACAATGCAGGGGGGTGGTCAAGTTAGAGGGTCAGGGGATGGGTTGGGAATCAACACAAGAGTCGGATTATATATACGAGCCAGGAGGTGGGAACGACTTATTTGAAAGTCCCTCAGAGCTGACAACCGACTCATATATGGTGCGTGGTATGAGCAAGGATGTGACGAAGGAGAATCCATACGATTACGACAAGGACAGGCATGACACACCCGCGATGAGAACTTGCGCAAGCGCGTGTGCTTTTGCAAGGCTGGCGCCGAGGCCCACACGTAGCCACGGCTTGGTTACCAAGATAGTACCCGCAGCACTATCACAGGATCTTCAGGCCCAGGCGGTGTACACCATTCATTCCAATAGACGAGGACACTGTGGAAACATTCAGAGAGCCACCCTGCAGCTGATCCGGTACGACAGTCGAGCTGGCCGAAGGCTTGCGCAAGCCATGAGCTATGTGAGACTAAATCAGCGGAGTTTATTAATTTCTTTTACCGCTGTGTCCTTTTGTTCCCCCACCGTCGTTCTGTTTCAATTGGGTGAATTTCAAT
This sequence comes from Boletus pseudo-olivaceus, assembly GCA_038092955.1. Lineage (NCBI taxonomy): Eukaryota > Fungi > Basidiomycota > Agaricomycetes > Boletales > Boletaceae > Boletus > Boletus pseudo-olivaceus. The sequence continues at coordinate 662 of JBBPRI010000019.1, forward strand.
GCGCGTCAAGTCGAACCGCCATTTGTTGAAAATGACTTCCACGACCATCAATTCCACTGGGTGATCCTAAACGTGGCAGTGTGACCCCCACAAAGGTCCACGTGGTAGATATCGATAAACATCCGAAAGCTACCACGTATCCTATCAAGATGTCCTCTCTCTGCTACAGTGGTTCCTCTCACTTCTACAAAGAGCTTGCAGAGCTACCTGTCCCGAAATCAGCCAAGTTTATCAACACTACGACTGCATCTGGCGTCTCAGGTCAGCAGGGATACATTCCATTCGTCCACATTCATCTCCGGGTTCCTTATCCAACTACTGATCCTCGCAGTCATTTGCATCTCCTACTCGATCCGTGATCACGAACGAAATGTGAAGCGATCCATCACAAAGACACTCACTTTGCCCAGCACAGATTCAGCAATCGGCTCCCCCGTAGTGTCCTCATCAGTCAGCCAGGATTCGTCCGAGATCTCCGCTTTCCTCTGTGCACCGTCAGAGAAGCGTCATGCATTTCTTAAAGAGATATCCGACGCTAACGGTGCAAAGAAACGCTATGTGGAGGTCTGGTCGGGTGCTCAGCTTGAGGCATCACTGGAGGTCACGAAGCAACATGGGCAGTTCCACACAGATGGTATAATATTCATTGGTGTGTTGTCCTCATGTACTGACCTCCCTTCACCCCCCTAGATATCCTCAAATCCTTCTCTTTCACTCCGTCCGAAACCGCGTTAGTGTACACTGCCGAAGCTAACCCCGAGACTACCGAGAAACAGGAAGATGATCCATACCCAAAGTTCCGCTTCATTCCCCATTTTGGAGAACAGTTGTACACTAAGAAACGACCTACACTCTTCATCTTCCGCTGGCGGTCCCCGAGCGAGGTGTCGCCTGGTGGCAGCGACACAACACCACCTCCATCGATTACAGCGTTGTCACTAGGCCAACCCCCCAATCCTCCTGTCCTATTCGGCCAGGCAACTTTCGTTACCGAGACGCGTCTCTATGCCACCGGATACGAGCAAACCAATGATGGAAAGCTGTTGGGCGTCAAAGGATGTTTCAATCGACCGACCAGTATATGGGAACTCATGCTCCCGAGCGAAAGTCCAGAAGCGACCACAACCATGGTGTGCAAGTCCGTTAAAATCGAGACCCCAGGGCGCTCCTCCCGTTCGCCGCGTGTCCTATTTGACAAAAACCGTGTTCCAACGACTTTATTCTGGCTGTCTAATCCCGTCGGTGGTGCGCACGCATCCACAGTATCCCTTCATGTTCGCGACTTGGAAGGTCATGTGCGTGACAGGCTCCTCGTAGACGCAGTATACGATCCCTCGGCTCAGGAGTTCCCAGGTCTGTACACCGAGTACAACTTGTCCGATAGCCCATTCCTCAGACTCGGCGATAAGACATACGTTTTGGTACAGTCGCTTTGGCGCTCTCGTCCAACACTGATTTCAATCAATGTGGAAAATGGGGCTGTAATCGATTTGACACCTGTCCCAGATGGCCAAGCATTGTATAGCTGGAGTCTACTCGGAACCGATGGAGCGCGCTCGGTTATATGCTCGCGGAGCACCCCAACCTCTCCACCCGAAATCGTTCTTCTAACGTTGACACAAGACGGATTTCCAGGAAATGTTCAGGTCCTTGATAGACCAGCAGTTTCTCCAAAACGTGCGTATCACACAATTTGAAGAAATAACCCCCGATCCTGATTCAAGTTATAGTTCAGGAAGCTATTGATCGCCTTGATGCGCGCGTCATACCCATTCCAAATAGATATCCCGTCGAGACTATCATCATTCGATCGAAAGAGTCGGTGCAAGGACACAAACCTGTCTGCTTGACGATCCCACATGGAGGACCTCACGCGTCCAATGTTACGTCCTTCACACCAAGTGTTCTCGCTTATGCCACTGAAGGCTGTGAGTCGACTAGTCCCACCTATGTATCCTTTATCCAGGCATGTGATTGAATCAGATCTCCAGATACCATATCGTTGCCGAATTACACTGGCTCCATGGGTTTCGGTGAGAGATATATCCAAGACCTTCTCGGGAAATGCGGGACACTCGACGTTGCGGACTGTATCGCGACGGTCGATGAACTCATCAATCTCGGACTATCTGAGCCAGGAAGACAAGTTGTCCAAGGTGGAAGCCACGGGGGCTTCCTCGCCGCGCATCGTAAGTCTCGAAACCCCCCATCTCGCTCTGCCGATCCAACGAGCTCATTAACGAACTTGGCAGTCATCGGCCAGCACCCCGACGTGTTCAGCGCGGCAGTCATGCGCAACCCCGTCATCTCAGCCGGCGAGCTCTGCGCTTCCGACATCTCTGACTGGCCTTTCCGTGAATTCGGACTCTTGTTCGAACCCGGCACACACGTCACCCCGGATAGTTTCGCCACACTCTATGCTGCCTCGCCGATCGCACACGTGGATCGCGTGAAGACGCCAGTGTTGGTATTGTTGGGCGAGGACGATCTCCGCGTGCCGCCGACGCAAGGAAGGGGTTATTATCATGTGTTGAAGGGAAGAGGACGGGTGGTTGAGATGTTAGTGTTCCCGAAGGAGACACATCCAATCGACGGCGTGGAGGCCTCGAGGGTCGTTTTCGAGGCTGGGCGGGACTGGTTTCGGGCGTTCACGCAGGGAAAGTGAAATTTAGGGTCGAGGTGCTACGGTGTGGTACATGCTAACATGTGTGGGTTTGTATTCCGAACGAAAGCAGCGAGGATATAACGCTATCGTACATCGAGTCGTCCTATACGCCAACTGGGGGTGCGACGAGCTCACCCGTAACACCAGTCTAACACGCTCTCCATTGGAGGTTCTTTTCCCACCGAGCACGATGTCACTCAGGATCAGGCCCCTGTATAAGCCCAACCCTAACCCACAAATGCATAGACAAATTTTACTAAACATATCACATGATGTAATACTAAAATAGTGATTATTTGTAATCCGGCGCCGGCAGTGTCGAATGGCCGGTCAGACCTTGAACAAAGTGTACACATGCTGCGTGGCTTCGTTGTGCCGCCAGCGCCTCCATGGTAATCATGGCACTAGATTTGAATGCGCAAACTGCCATTGATTTGAAGGATGCTCGAGACAGGGTCTCGTTTGACCTGCAAACGATTCGGGACTATCTTTTCGGTGACTGCTCCGTGATCAGTGCGACGTTTAACTCACTTGGTATGATTCGACACAGCTGGCAGACGCAATTGGGAAAGCTTTGAGCAGATTGAAAGCGTTCTTCGTGAGGAACCGGTGTTCGACAAGTCGTCCAGGTGAGCTCAGCTACTTGACAATGGTTCTCTCCAAGGCAGCTTACCGGCACATTGTCAAGTGATTTCATTGGAAGGGTCGAAGCGTATAAGAGGGCTCTCGCCATCACGAAACGCTTGGCAGAATTGCGGAGATTACATCGATGGACGTTGGAACAGACAGCTCAAGCCATGTCAATCCTGTCAGAATCACTCCCGATTACCTTGCACGACATCGGTATGTAACCGCAAACCTGTAGTCCGTCCCCTCGTTTACTCTGTGGTAGCGTTTCAACCCGTCTTCGTTGGTCAGGGATCTGCCGACTTGGTAGATGAGTATTGGGAACTCGTGGCTAACAAAGGAATATTCGGGTAACCACCTTGCTCTGCGCATCCATGTCTCATAATTCTGAATCGTCCCAGATGCTACCTCCAGACCGAGCTTGGTCACGGTACAAATGTCGCGAGGTTGGAAACAACAGCAACTTATCTTCCCCACACCCAGGAATTCGAGCTCCATTCACCCACCCTGAGTAGCACAAAGTGGTGGATAGGCGCTCTAGGAAAGACAGCCACACACGGAATTGTGCAAGCCAAGTTAATCCTGCCAGGAGGCAAGGACGTAGGTCCTCACCTCTTCCTTGTCCAGTTGAGGTCATTAGGTTTGTTTCGAATTTGTGATCCCCCTCATATCGTCTCATATTTTCTAGAGGATCATTCACTATGCTCCGGAATTACTGCTGGGGATATCGGCCCTAAGGCTGGGGGAGGTAATGGCCTCGTTCACGTTGTTGTCCAAATTGATGGTCGACTGCTTTCCAGGATCAGCTGCATTGGACAACGGATTCGCTAGATTCGATCATGTCAGAATACCTCGGAAGAACATGTTCTCGAAATTCGCAATGATTACTGAAGACGGTCGATATATTAAGCCTCAGAACCCAAAGCATAGTTTTGGAGGTGTATGTCCATCGCGTTTCAGGCTTGTTCACGCGCTCAATACTCTCACAGATGATGTATATCCGTGCGAGGTAGCAAAATCTACTGTTGTGGCTTCTACTTCTGATGGCTGCTTTTAGTATGGTGACAACTGCTGGTTGGACGCTCGCAAGAGGTATGTCCCCAATTCCGAAAATTCTTCTCCCACTTAACTGGAAGAGAAGGTATCACTATTGCGATCCGCTATACCACTGTCCGCAGACAAGGAGAACCTGACCATCGTGGATTGGAGCGCCAAGTTATCACATACCCTTCCACTTATTATCGCCTTCTCCCTATACTCTCGCGTTCGTATGTGTTCATTGGTTTGGGTCGTCAAACGGTCCGTGTTTCATCATAGAGAGATGTGTCTGTCCAACTAAGTTCCCAGACCAAGTCCTTTTCCGCTCTGAGAGGGCGAATCGAACAAGGTGATTTGGGGTACCTTGCTGAAATTCATGCGATGCTTTGTGGCCTCAAGGTCCTTGTCTCCACTGATACTATCAATGGTCTTGAGAACGCTCGTCGTGCCTTGGGTGGTCATGGTTACAGCATGTTTGCTGGGATCGGACGCCTTTATGCAGACTATCTTCCGGCCGCTACGTATGTTGATTCAACAATCTGACACCTGTTTCTCACTGTCTACTAGCTATGAAGGGGACAATTTCGTACTGGATGGGCAGGTTGTCCGTGCGGCTCTCAAGTCATACAACCTCTTGGTTTCAACTCCAAATCGTCCTTTGGGTTTGCATTCGAGTTATCTTCGTCTTCTCACCGACAGCCAGTCGAGCCGACCAGTGGTTACCCCAGTGATGTGGCAGGACCATGCAGCGATCATATCTCTGCTGGAGTGGCGTGCCGCGCTAGCAGTCCAGAGTGCGGCACGAAACTTGAATCATCCCGACGCCGGCATTAATCATAGACTCTCAAGAGCTATTACCGAGGCATTCGTAGCGACTCAAGTAGGCGATATGGTCACCGCTCTGGAACAACTGCCATACAACGAAAGTTGTACTCTCAAAGATTTATATATTCTCGTACGTCCAAACGGTTCTGTTGGGAGTTTGCATTCTTCGTCACACCGACCGCTATGTCCAGTATTTACTGTCCACTGTGGAGGCGGCCTTGGCCGATCTCTTTACATATGGGTTGCTGCAACACGGAGCTGACCAGACAGATCCGGCACGAGACTTGCGTGCAGCCATCAACGCTGTCTGTCTTCGTATTCTTCCTAATGCTGTCGGGTTCACAGACGCCTTCTCCTTCCCCGACTGGGCACTGGATAGGTTCGTTTCGTTCTATTTGATTGGATAGATCGCTTGCCCATTCCAACGCCCAGCGCGCTCGGTGTGTCCAATGGACGGGTCTACGAGGAACTATGGAAACGTGCTCAGCTCGAGCCGCTTAATCAGACAAGCACCACGCCTGGGTACGAAGTGAGTCTCGCGATCATAGCTTCGGTAGCACTCGCTCAGCCAGTCGTAGGAGAGCCTCAAGCCAATGTTGGAGGAGGGGAGGAGGATTGCGAGTGTCGTAAAGAGCCGACTTTGAGAGGATCAACGTCATCATCTTTTTCTTTTCAGAGTGAAGGTCTCACGATATCAGTCGGATGCATCGAGGGCGTTTCGTCATGTAACGGTAGCAACACAGATTGGAATCATTTGCTTTGAATTCGTAGGAATGTAGGCTGGGATCGACGCGGTCGCTCTCTGGTTGAAGTCAATCTGAGGCTGTAACTTGGCCCGCTGGCCCCGCCACCTCGTAGAGATAGCAAGGTCCTTGTACTCGTACGTTGTAGTCTCCCATACAGAGCGTGGGCCAGTTTTGTTCGTCCCGGGCTCGTCTCAGTGTTTCTCGCCATCGGCCACGGCTTGCCTCACAGACCGGGCTGGTTACCAGACTACTCGGCGCTGGCATCCCTTGCGATCCCCACCCCGCTGCCGTCTACCACTGATTATCGACATCGCCAACTTCCCTTCCTTGGCCACTGCTTACGACTCATGTGCCTCATGAATACATGATGCTCGGGCCACGACGGAGTTTTGCTCTGGGAATCGATGCACAGAGTCGAGAAGAAGCAAGTGCATACATGGCGATCGCAGTGACAGTCCAAAACGCAAACGTCCCGAACGCATCTTGGGGTTGTTGCGAAGAGCATATCTTGAAGAAACCATGCTAGAGCTTACCTCGGTGGGTTGGGCAGCCCCCGCCCGAAAGTGAGGTTCTGCAAGCAGACGACTTAGGTAGCGCGCAACGACTCATACAACCTGCCAAATGGAGAGAAATCGAGTCGGAAGGGATAATCCATCGAGATCCCAACATCTCTGCAGATGACGGTCAAATGGTAAACCAATACATTGGGAGCGAGTACACAACTTCACGTTACTTCCTAGAACGTCCCGACGATATCAAAATAAATGCAACACCGCGATCCTTTTACTCGGAAACTAGAACCTCGAAGAAGGATCAATGGCAAAATCATCGAGGCCAGCGCGGAGATCAGTTTCTCTATCTCCCAAGTCAGCACAAATGGCAATCCTCAATGATTCTGAGTATGATCTCACACTTGGATTTATGGTCTGACGCGATCACACTCGTCGTCCTGTTCGGTGTTTGAGACAGATGCGTCCGCACGGCCGGCTGCCAAGCGCAATACCACGCCGGCGACCACAGCCGAAATAAATGCGAACCAGGGTAACACCGCCAACAACCTCACTGGAACATATGAAACATCGTCAACCAGTGCCCCCGACAGGACCACGCTGTCAAAGGAAAAATCGAAACGCACAAAAGTACACATCTCGATACGGATATGTGAAATCGAGGAGGTCTGCAAGATGTTGAACAACGGGCGCTGGGACACGCTGGCCGTGGAGATTGATAGAGATCTGCGCCGACCGATTGGCAAAAAAGTAATCGTAGGTTACAAGCGTCACGAACAGCCACGCGGCGCAAAAAAAGAGCGCCCAGGATTGGGTTCGGAAGGATAACGCTTTGTACTTGATGGGATGCCACGTGAGTGCGCAGAAGATACAGGAGAGGATGGTGAGAAGGGCACAGATGGTAGTGATGACTGCACCCGTGGCGAACACATCTATGGGACGTCGTTACTGTTCAACATCAGCGCGGACGGATGTCGGCTGCTCACCATGAATGCGGATGTCGATGGTGGTATGAGGCACCACTAGCCGGTTGATATGAGACCGTTCTTGATTCGCTCTGACGTCGTGGTCAGTATCATAGTATGAGTACACATCTTTGCTTCGGCGCACTTGATCAAAGCATTCAAACCGACAGAAAAGCCAACTACGGCGAACGTGGAGGAAAGCAACAGCAAGCACCGTCTCTCAACATCGAGGGGCCCCAAAGCAGACATGATTCAACGAAGCCAGTTCGAACGTCAGCGAAGGGGCTTATCGAGGGTTTTATAGGCAGGCTTGATCCGCCAAAGCGGGGAACGACGGAGGAAACCGCTAGCCTATATTCGTGGCTCCAATGGTCTCACAGAAACTGAACAATTGTCCAGAGTCCGAACACATGCGAAAGGCGGATCGTGATGCCAACATTGATTCGCAAGGATACGTCCTGGCGTAAGTCGGGTTGGACTCAGTGTGAGTCCAACTTTGGGGGTGATGCGTAGGCGAAATGCAGAGCTTGGCTTTCGTCCGTCACGAGTGGTGAAACCTGAGACAGGTACGTCGGCCTTTTTTCAACTTGAAACGACATTTCTACGAGTCAAGCTAAGAATTCCTCCTAAGAAAGCCAATCGAGTGCCCGCGCGGACCTGGTGAGCGTGGCAATTGGGCCTTGCACTCGACAAGTTATGTAAACGTTTCTTATCTTCTACTACAAAGTATCGACTCGGACTCTGGCATCTCCAAATCTAGAGTTTCATACAAGGCTCTTGTCTTTCCTATGGGATCCTTGAAGCTCTTTGCTTCCGTTCACCATCCGGTCCAGGCTCCCTGCCGTCACACCCAGTGCGGTCGTCGTCATATCAAGGCAATCTTGAAAGCATTCGTATCCTCGATTCAGTTTTATTTTCACGTGTACACAACAGCTGAATGGTGGGACTTGACCGTTCAAATCCGCCTCATCCAAGAACCGTCTTTGGTGGACGAAAAAGCTTGAGTTGTTTGTGTGTTGCGCCAAGTTCGTGCTGGCATGCCTCTGGCACGGCGCTTAGCTTGAGGAAGGCCTACATTCTGATACTTCGCATCTTGAATGCGTTTAAGTTCCTCTTCTGAGCCGGCATCGCTCAGATGACGGAAAAACGTCGCAGGGGAGACGTTATGGGGCCGTCTGAATCCATGTCGAAGGCATACGCAGTTAAACTGCTGGTGGCATTGTTTCAAGTTTGTGGTCAAGAGAGGAGAGCGGGTTTATATGCGTGTATAATTCCCCCTTTTGTCTAATCCCCGTTTGTCCCTATGGTCACAGAACCACGTAGTGTACGCGTCCGTGGAGGCGAGTTCCAAGGCCAAAGTCGATGTCCCGCTGTCTCCGACCTGGTCTCAAATCGAGGTTGAGAACTGATTGATGGTGAATGCGATTGCCGTCGATGCGGGTAAACCCATCACAGTCGCCATGGATGTGTTTGAACAGGGATTTGATAGGTCTGTTTATCTACCCGTCTCCATCGTGCGATCTTGACTCGTTCGCACATGCAGCTTGTCCTCGATCTTTCTTTCTCAAGAGCCCCATTATCGGCTCGCTCGCCGCGTCACCGAGTAAGGACATTCGAGCAGCAGCGTCTCGGATCAGCCAAAACATCATTTTCTCGAACCCCACGTTTCGGCTCCTTGCCAGGCGCTTGATCCAACTTCTGGCCAGCAATGATACCTCTTCGCCCGCCCCAGATCTTACTGTAAAGCAGGGATTGAGGACACTATCGCCAAGATTCTATCGGTTTGGCAGGTAAGGCTACTAGCGATATCGCACGGGGGGTCACCGACTGGCCACGGTACAATCCACCAAGGCCATTGTCGTTCTGTTGACCGGTTCGACGGGTGGGCTGGGCTCGTAGTTGCTCACCTCGCTGTTGAGCGCTCGAGTCGCGGGAATGTGGCCGTGGTATATGCGCTCAACCGGCCATCCAACACAGGTGCGATCAAACAGAGACAACGCGCCGCGTTCGTCGATCGCGGGCTCGACACCGCCATTCTAGATTCGGAGAAGCTGATCCACGTCGAGGGCGACTTGGCCCAACCGAACCTGTCGCTCGACGGTTGGACGTACGGAGAGATCTGCGATTTGGTGACGGTGATAATCCACAACGCGTGTAGGCTCGATTCAATCTCGCATTGTCGTCGTTTGAGCGGAACGTGAGGGGGACACGGAACTTGATTGACCTCGCGCGTGGGTCGAAGCGGGCATCCAAGCCGTAGTCCCTCCTCTGTGGCGACGGCGCAAGCAAGCAAGCACGTGTCCGAGCAGGTGCGCACTTGTATGATCATCGACCACGACCTTTGTGTTTTAATATACTTGTTTGTAGATCCCTGAGGCGAGCGGTTTACCTGGGGCGTCGTTCAGGATCGGGCAGATCACGGGCGGTGTACCACGGGGTCCGGACTGGATTCCCATCATCGTCAAGCCGAGCGTGACCTTGGGCATGGATGAAGCGTTTAGATTACAAAGTCGTACCAGGCCCATGATGATGGCCGCATTTGCGTCAAAGGGGTAATATTTGCTAATTTGGGACAAGGCTAGCTTTGTCAGCAGCTTCTCACCTTTGCTTCACATCCGACGGTCGTGCAGAACGTCAAGCTCTAATCAAGGTGTAGTTGCGAGTTGGGATTCAAATTTTTCTCTAGCATGCGATCGCTAGTCCAATCGAGGGAGTCGTGGTTGTGCTCGCCGACTTTGATTGGGACGCCGACGAGGAGCCGACCGTCAAGCCTCTCCAGTTGGTCCCGTCGCATCGAGGGTCCACAACTTGTGTTCCTGTCCAAGTTCTTCGCTATTTGAGCTGTTAGAGTAAGAGCATCATTCTTCCGGAGCGATGGCGATGCAAGCTGGTTGTGATAACCCTCATCCCAGTGATACGCATCCTGCAAGGTCCAAGGACCGTCCAACTGGCGCATCCGAGTCTGATGGTGTGTGTAGCGCACCCTTTCGACTCCTTACCGATCCTGGACTCGTCCAGTTTAGGATGTCACCGCAGTCAAAGAATGCATGGCTTTGGCCCATCAGACGATGTGAGGGGTTTATGCATCCTTACCCTCTCTGCCCAGTCGCCCTGCGGACCACAAGGAATATCGACGGAGGCGTGACGAGCGCCGCCGCCGCCGCCGCCGGCCTGACAGCACAGCGTGTATCCTTGGCATCAACTTAGCAGAACTTTAGCCTGGACAATTTCCGAACCAAGAGGGTCGCCTGGGTGCAACTTATTGCAAAATGTCAAATATTTTGTATCCGTGGACGATTGACAGTTCCGCTACAGGATCGCCGAATGGAACATATGTATTACCGTGCCCATCCGGGGGTTAGACATGGAACAGCGAGTCAGAAGGCGGTCCAGGGCGTCCCTCACTGCAGCGCTGGCACCCCTTGACGTTCGTTCAACACTGTTCGGGCAGGACGACGAACACGTTTCAAGCTCGCGCCGATGATTCAATCATTCGGTATTCACGCTTCAGCGCTCACCGAGTCCAAATATGATGTGGCATCACGTCCAAATGCCAACGCCAACGCCAACGCCAACGCCAGGCACGAGTCCGACCACCCACTGGCACCCAAAGTAGAACACCGGGTGAAACAGCAACATGATGAGCGGCACCTCCTCTGCCATAAGACCCGATAACGAGTCAAGTATAGTTGTCATGAATTTAATTTGGGATTTGCGTACCACCTTTGCACCGCTCTCACCACAAAAGTCACGAGTTTGTGACGAGGTAGACAGCGAGATCAACGGAGTTCAACGGCCCCGGCTTTCAGGTTGACACCCGCTTTATTCGCCCCGGCAGTGTGTCACAAAATGGTAGGGTACGGAACCGGTCTCCATTTGTACAAGCCGCGAATACGTGTCCGTGTCTCGCTTGGGTCGTCCATGCTGACAGAAAAGTGAGATATTGTTCGTTCGAAAGCGGTTAGACATGTCGCAGATTTACCGCCGGCTTGAACAATTCACGTGTCTTTTTTCAAATATGCGGCTAAAAATATTTATGTAAATGTAACGTGTCGATGACGGAAACGAGAGTTAACAGTGAAAGGGGATAGGTACTATTACAAGGTATCCATTCGAAACAGTTGTCGTCCATACACAGTAGATTCCTAGCCCACCTTCATGCACACCTAGTACACACCAGGAACCATCCGATATCTCACCCTTTGCGAGTAACGATCCCATTCCTCTCCAAAGTGTTCCCGCAAGAGCGCGTCTTCGCTTTGACACCGGTGATAGCTCAGCACCCATCCCAACACGTTTTGCAGCCCCCATAACCCGATAACGAGTCTTCCAAGCGTCGTGTTGAGCCAACCACAGTTGCGCGTGAACGAGCCGGGGCTGGCGATGATGAGGGACATGCCGAACCCGCCCAGTGCTCCGAACAGATACCCCGGATGTCGAACGATCGCGTAAGGTCCAGTAGTGATGAGTTGGTGATCCTTTCGAACAGCGAGTTGATGCGTAAAATGGCGTCCCATGGCGCGGAAACACCAGATACGTCCCAGCCCGCCGATGGCGGCGACGACGGATCCGACGAAAAAGTAACGGTTGACGCTCAGGGTGGGTAGTCGGCCAGAGAGGACCAACCGAGAGAGCACCTCGGAGGAGAACGTGGAAGGGTAGTTGACCGCGAGTGCGACGGCCAACTCGGCGATGCAAGGAAGGGATGCGGAGAGCTATGGATCGTGGTCAGTTCCTATTATCACAGCATCGCACATTCGCGGTGGCAAACCGTACCCTGTGCATGATTGGGAAGATGGCTGGGCATATACGCTCGTAGAAGGCACCATATACGCGCTCAGATGCGTCGGGAGGTCTATTGGGGGACATGAAGGATATGTTGAAGAGCCAAACGGATGAAAGGAGGATAGGAACCTTGACTGACATGCTTGCCGCAGGTGAGGAAATATAATACAGACGGCAGTCGGATTCCGAGCATTTGGACTCGTCTGGGGGGAAATGGTTTATGTATGGCCGTTTGGTACACGTGATGCCTCTAAAGATCATGACATGTCACAGACACCCTTTCGGTCGATGGGCCAGACTACAGAACGTTTGGCTGAGGGTCAGCATACCGCAGTCATAACAGACATGTCGGAAGTGTCACTGATCAGCCTCACGCTGACTTGCCAAGCTGAGGCTGATTAGCAATACCACCCCAGGGTGGACGAGTGTTTGAAATGCGATCGGTCTCGCGTCGCAAAGGACAATGCTTCAATGAGAAACGAACGGATGTCTCATTACCCATGAAAAAAAAACTGGAGTTTGCCGACGTACATACCCCCGTGAGTCTGAACTTTCAACTTTCCGAGTGTATCGCAACGCCCTGAATCTTCTTTACTACCCGTGCCTCGAGTGTGTAGGCCCTTGGTAAGCGCCTTGTCTTACTAAAGATGGCTGCGTGCGTGGTAGTGCTTGTGAAAATAAATAAATAAATAAAAAATAAAAATAATCGATTTATTTCCCGTCCTCACGTGACAGATTGAGCCCATTTCCGTATCTGTCAGTCGCCATCAACATGTAATCGCTTCAACCTGCCAGCCTAGCACGAGTGGCGAGGGCATCTCAATCCTATCCCCAAAGGCGCGAGAGTGCGCTTTTACCGCAGCAAACAGCCCGTCTGAAGAACGCGATCCTAAGGAACCACCGAGTCCAACTTCGAGAGAAGCCTGAGACGGAGACCATTTCGTGCCATTGGCTTTCGAAGATCCCGTGGATGACGGGGCGAGTGCGAATCTTGGACGGCGGTGAGGGGCGTGCCATATGACGAGACGCACTTGGGTTTCCACATCATGATGGTGTATGCACACCCGCCTAGTCGGGCGAGGTACGCTCGCTTGTTGCTAATGTACATACAGGGTCACAGAATCATTATGTCCCCATTGATCGTCGCCACCTTCCGTCCAGTTGGTGCTATTCCTAATCGGGGGATACAAGCTGATGACCCGGATTGTAGATATGTATCGATACGGTGCGGAAGGCAGGCATGCTTCTAGCAAAAGTAAGTAACCTCAAATGAGCATCTCCATCCGAATCATTATTTTCGTATATCTCTGCCCATCAGGCATCACACCGTAAGATCGTACCAGGACTGTCGTTGACTCCCAAAAGGTTCAGGGTGTCTTTTGTGATCGCCGCATCATTGGGTGATCGAATCGGCAAGCAGAGAGTGTCGCCTTTTCCCACTTGAGGCGTCTGACCAGGGTATCTCAGGGGGGGACATGGATGCAGATATCATCCTCATGGTGACCAAGACCTTTACTATTTTGAGGAGTTTAAAATGGTCTCCCTGGCTGATTGGTACCCTCACGTACCTCCTTTCGGATCCACCTCGTATATCAACTGCGCTGGAGGCTCAGTGATAGACATATCCATGATGAACCAATAAGACTTTTTCTTCTTCTTATCTTTACCATCAGCATTTGATACCGCGCCGCAATCTGCAAATACGTTCGTTTACGACCCGGAACGAGACTGTCATACTATGGGCCGATTCAAGACTCCCTGTACGATCGGTGTGATGGTAGGTGAGGCTGAATGGCGCGTTTTCGCACAGAACCCGGACTAGGTTACCCTGTCCCTGTTGTCTCTGGTACTTGTCGGATATCTTCGCTTGATAATGAAGTAGAAAGTAGTCGAGCTCATTGATAAGCCGTCTGACTTCCAACCGTTTCTGTGCTGGATGTTCGCAAGTGGTCGGAGCTTTTACTATCCTCGCGAGAGTACTCCGTGTGTGAAATGGATACGGTTGAGAGGGATGTGTGGACACACAATGCCTGAATCCCACTCGAGAGTTCCTGGTGATGGCGGTTGGGATATATATGGCTGGCAAGTGCGGGATCACACGATCGTGCGATGATTGAAGTATGGACGTTTGAGCGTGTCCAAAAGTGTCCATTTGATACCTTCTCAAGATACGACGTGGGTTACTACGACATGCACCAGGAAATGTACATCTCACCGTGATGTTATTGAATGTCTGTTAGAGTGCTGTCCATCATAATATCATACGGAAATGGTCATTGTCTGGAATGTCTTATTGCCACTGGACAAGCCAGAGTGGAGACAACGCGATGGATGTTGAAGCTCTACTCTACACTGCGACGTTGGACGGTGGGTGACTGGAGATAGGCTGACTTTTCCTCTGGATGACCCGCATTCGGGCGCATCACCAAGCGTGCGGCGATTTTGACTGTCCAGTCCGAGGTGACGTATCATTGAGGCAGGATCGTCGGGGGGGAGACGTCGAAAGAGAGGGAGAGGACGTTACGATGTAAGCCTGCTGGCATACTGGTCACGTGTACGATAGTATGTCCTCGCCACCTCGTAGTGGTCCAGTTCTGTTCGTCCGCTCGTCTCAGTGTTTCCCGCCCGCAGTCACGGCGGGCTTGCAGAGGAAAGCCAATGGAAAGGGCGGAGAACGTCCATGCGATGGATCGAAAATGTTGGCTTCCAAGGCGCGTGCACCGCACGCAAGATCGGCGTTGCAGGCGATGGTGACCCCCGGGGCATACTAAAGGTGGTGCGTGTGTGCAGTTGACCATGGTGACCAATCGGATGCTTGCTACTCGTTAGAGGAAGAAATCAGTAGTACGTACGAGCGAAAGAAGGTCCAAGGTGCACGGTAAACGAAGACATTGCACCGAGAACAACGCACGAAAGAGTTCCGCTCGCCTTCATGGGCACGTCTTATGCTCGTCCTCCGCCGCGCTGGCATGAAGAAAAAAAAACGGACGGAAATGAACTTTTAGGGGCACAGTCAAAAAAGGAACAAACAACTTCAATGTTTGTCCTTCACCGAGGCCAATGTGGAACCCGTTCAGCTCAGCGGTCGAATTTGATGGCCTACTATGGTGTTCAACGTTTAGTGTTGTACGTATGACGGCGGTGCCAGTGCGGTCGATTTGGTGAGTGTTGTGGATTCTCGATCGTGGCACGTACCGCTTACGTCGGCGACAAGTGGCCACGGTTGTACCACACAGCTCCAATGCAACCTCAGCGTTGGGAGGTGGTTTGAGGATAGCCTCCCCCAATGTTGGTATATCGCAATCATGAAAGGGCGTGTGAGAATTTGAGAAAGAGTGGATCAGGTGTTCAAAATCAGGGGGCCGGCTATGGGATGGTCGACTCGATTCCTGCCCCACTCGACGACCACGCCGATAAAGAGGCCGTTGTGCGGTATTACATGCGCTTATCATCGTGGGAGTCCTCTTGTGGAGCCGAGATAAGTTTGTTTTTCCTCGCGTTGACCGTCGGGTCGTTCTTTGCACCTGGTTAGCATCGGGATACCGTCATGGGGGCGAATGGCGTATTCGACACGGAGCTCGCTGCTCGCGAAGGGCTGGAAAAGCTCGGATACACTCAAGAAATGACCAGGGTGCGTATTATCGCCGTGTTCAAATTCTCGTGCTAGTCCATGAGATATCGATGATTCTTCCGTCCGTAGACTCGTGGCTTGTTCCATATTCTGTTCAGTAAGCTCCATCCGATGAGTGGTGTCCCGCTCTTGTGTTCATTGTTCTTTGTCGTTGCTCCCGTGCAGTGACATTAGGTTCGTCTGACATCTCAGCCGGTCTTGTGCAGGAGCTGACATGTTGGTGACCGCAGCCATCATGGCAGTCCGTGAGTTGCCGCAGTGGCGTACAGATCAGTGTATCATGTTGACATGAGTCAAGCGTACGGTCTGGCCGCTCCGATCGCCACGTCCCTCGTCGGAGGTGGTCCGGCGGTGATGCTTTGGGGGTTAGCAGCTCCGAATCGCCCAGTGGATACCGCATTGACACTCGCCCCAGATGGATCCTTGTTTCAGTCTTAACTCAGATGCTTGCACTTTCCTTGGCTGAGATTTGCTCCAAATACCCAACTTCGGCTGGCGCATATTATTGGTGTTATCGTTTGGCCCCGCCGCGTTACAACCTTATTTTCTCCTGGATCGACGGATGGCTCAACGTGGTCGGAAACTGGACTATCACGTTGAGCGTCACGTTTGGTGCTCTACGCTCTCGTCTTCCGAAAGCCATAGACTCACGGCGTGCGTCTTGCTAGGAACGGCTCAATTGATCGTTGCAGGTGCAGGCATATACCACCCCGACTTGGTAGTAACGCCATGGCAAACATGTTCGTTCCCGATCGAAACTCTGGTTCTTCACTCATCCTTGTCCAGACTTGATTTTCCTGGCTGTCACCGCCATTTCGTGCGGATTTTGCTTATTCTTCAACAAGTATCTGCCGAGCATTGATGTGCGTGACGCTTCGGCCGTTTTCTGTCGCGTTCGCAGACGACTGTATTCTAGGTTGCTTGCGCGTGTTGGACTGCCCTTGGTATCATCGGTAAGAGACGTCGGCTGGCTCATTATGCGTTATCTCACACGATGGCAACAGTAATCCTGATATGTCTGTCCGCAAAAGCGGCCGTAGGTCGCCGCTCAGCATCGTTTGCGTTGGGTGGGTTCGAACCCGCTTCTGGTTGGACCCCTGGCTGGTCCTTCTTCATTGGTCTACTCCCGGTAAGCGATTCTCTGATTCAAGTAAATGACAGATACGAGCTTACGCGCCTGTCGGACTTGGATATTTAGCCCGGTATGTCACATCCGCCTTTGATATGCTCTACTCATCCTCCTGGTTACCCAGCCTACGTGTACGCTGCGATCGGTATGAGTAAGCACAGATCAAGTCATGTCTTTCATCGTCCATCTGAGTATTTGCGATAGTTACGAGCATGGCGGAAGAGGTGCACAACCCCTCTGAGATCCTCCCGAGAGCGATTTCGCTGTCGATACCGATTGGAGCCATTTCAGGCGTTGTTTTTCTCCTTCCAATCCTCTTCACGTTACCCGATATCGCTACGTTATTACAAGGTGTGTCTGTTTGGTGGAGTTGCGTTTTTGGTCGTCCCTAAGCGCACGCATGGATACTCAGTCAGCTCTGGTCAACCGATGGGCGTCATGTTCACGCTCGCCATGGGTTCCAACGCTGGTGGCTTTGGATTAGTGAGTGCTACATCGCCCGAGTGGCGATGACCCTTGCAACATTGCTCATCTCTCTCTCTCTCAGTGGTTCATCAGTACGTCTTCACTTCGCACCGCACTCTTCAAAAAGCACGCGCCGTGCATCTAATCTAGTCTTCGGTATCGGCATGTTTTGCGCCATCTCGATTTCCTGCGCGGCATCGCGCGCAACATGGGCCTTTGCACGCGACAAAGCGATCCCCTTTTACGCCCACTTTGCCCAGGTCAGCACCCGCTTTACCGACGTCCCCGTGAACGCTCTCCTGCTCTCGACGGCGATCCAAGTGCTTCTCGGACTCATCTACCTCGGTTCTTCGACGGCCTTTAACGCTTTTTCTGGAGTCGCCGTCATGTGTCTCGGCGCGTCGTATGCGCTGCCGGTC
The DNA here is from genome assembly GCA_038092955.1 of Boletus pseudo-olivaceus. Lineage (NCBI taxonomy): Eukaryota > Fungi > Basidiomycota > Agaricomycetes > Boletales > Boletaceae > Boletus > Boletus pseudo-olivaceus. The sequence continues at coordinate 18,466 of JBBPRI010000019.1, forward strand.
GCGATATCGCTCGTAGGGGGGCGGAAAGGGATCGCGGACGCACCTTTTACATTGGGGAGGGCAGGAGTGGTCGTGAACGTGATCGCGGTACTCTGGATCATGTTCGCGATCGTGTTGTTTTCGATGCCGGCAGTCGTTCCGCCGACGCAAATGACGATGAGTTGAGTACCCGTCTCTCTCTCTCGTTTCTGTCTCGTGATATGCATCATGGGACGTGCAAACCACAAGACAAGAGTGTCATTGCTGACGTTTGGAACCAACGTTTCTCTGCCCGTCTCTTTTATAGATTACGCCTCGGTCGTGTTCGTCGGGTTTGCGGTCGTCGGCGCAGTGTGGTACTGGATCAGTACGTCTGCTCGTCATCGCTATTCCCATCCGTTTCTTTGCGTGTGCTGACGACGCGTCCGTGGGTACTCGAACCGTTCAGGCGGTCGTTTTCACTACACGGGTCCGCCCGTGCCACCGACCGACTCGGAGCCTTGCTCGGAGGCGACGTCCAAGGTCGAGTGAACGCCCCACGCACGCAAGGCTTTGGCTACTCTATCCCCTACTTATCGACGTCGATCCGTCTCGGGTACTCTGGTCCCGGCATCTATGTTCGCGTCGTTGGGCTTCCGTAGTGTGTTGTGTTCTCCTGCATCACCCACCGGACGTGGTAGAGTCGGACAGTCTATAGCATAATCGACAGTGATGTATTACATGAAGCGATTGCATGATGATTCGATGGAAAAGGAAGAGAAAAGAATGTCGACAGTCGAGAACATCAAAAAAATGGGACGTTTGATCGAATTCCCCCTCCTCTTCCCTGACTCCCCTTCCCTTGCCTGTGCGCGTGCAACATATTTCGAATATTAGATGAAGCATTGGATTGTATCGCATGAGGGGTAAGGAAAAAAAAAAAAAAAAAAAAAAAGTCCGCTTCGAAGCAGATGGCAGCGCAAGCGAGCAGAAACAGACTCGTGATTTCACGCCAAGCTTGGATGACGGCACAATACCTATCGAGCAGCTCAACACCAGCGAAAACATGAACACGAGAGAAGTACAAACATAGATGGGGAGACAACAAGCACCAAAAAGGCGTGGACGCAAAAAGAAAGAGGAGGAAGGGAAGAGGGGGCCGATCCCGCCGACCCCTCATGCCGTCAGCTTCGGAATGACCTTGATCATCTGATCGATATTGATGAACTGCACCCAAGCCTCCAAGTCCTTTGCGTTGTCGTGCCAGATAAACTTGGACTCTTTCGTCCCCCGAAAGAAGGCACACGCGCACTGATACGACTCTTCGATCACCGTCCCGCTGCGCTGCACCCCAAGCTGGGCTTTGAACACCCGAAATTCCCAACCTTGCAACGGATGGTCGTCCCCGCGTGCGCTCTCGTTGGGGATGTTGAACTCGAGCCGAGACCAGTCGAATCCGCGCGACTGGCCTACTGCTTTGATGTAGGCCGCTTTGAGCGAGAGAAGGATGGACAGCCGACGAAGTACGACTTCGTCACCGAGCTCGGGTGCGACAAACGTCAACTCTAACGGGGTGAGCTGTTTGGTTGCCCCGGTAAAAAACGAAAAAAGAGGGGGAGAAAAGCAGCGAAAAGTGGAAGCATTGGCGCAAAATCGTCAAGAAGCGTGTGTGTGTGGTCATGCAAGGAAAAGAACGGACCTTGTGAGCAAACGATTCGGCGTAAGCGGTTACGGACACGCCCCGAGGTTCTACGCTGAGTTGTTTGATGCCAAGGCCGATGTTGATGACTTGTCGTTGACGACCTTGGGTCATGACCATGCCACACAACGAATTATCGTAGGCAAGATGGTATCCGATCATTGATTGGAGAAACTTTTCTGGTGGCATGTCGTCGGGTGACTGTGTGGTGTGGTTATGGGGCGGGCCGGGCGGGACAAGGCAAGGGGAGAGCAGATGATGAGCGATTTTTGAGCGATTTGGGTGAGGCGCAAAGGAAGAAGACGACCGAACAGACAGACCTGCTCTATCCAGTGCTTCCCGCTTGATGTCTCGCAGTCCTTCCACTTTGTTCTCGATATCCGTCTGTGGCGCATCATGAGGAGTGGCAACATTTGTGATATGATTTGGCCTGCATGTACCAACCGTGAGCAACGTGCCGAGGACAGGAGTGGGAGAGGACGAAAGAGAGGGAGGGAGGGAGGGAATGAGAGATGTACTCGCAAAGCTGGGGGCATGCGCAGCAGAAACTCACGAAAAGATTCGATAGACGTGCAATCATATGCTATCCTCGCATGCGGTGCACATTCCCTCACTAGATTAAAGCACTTGTCGTATTCCTGCACGAATGGGATACAGGAACGGTTGGCAAAAACGCACGATCCGTCGGGAAAAAAAGAGCAGTGGCGCACACACGGACACAGACACACACCTCTGTCGTGACATCGCGATTGAGCGAGAGCATCCAGACTAGAATGGGGCACTCCATATTCGAACCGGACGATGGTTCGTTTGTTCTTGTTTCGGGGTTGAGTTTTGGGTATTGATGCTGGGATATAACGCGGAGAGTCACTGGAAGAAAACGAAGAAGCGTCTGAGTGGGTCCGTGTCCGGCCATGCAGTGGCATCGCCTCGAAACCGAGCGAGGATGGCGCTTTACCTGGAATGATAACACACGAGATTCCTACTGGTTCCGATGCACGTTACGTTTAGAATGGGAGGGGGAATCAAACACGAGGATTAAACGGCGGATCGAGTGGAGGAGGAGGAGGACCAAGGGAACGGTTGGCCAGTGGACACGGGTGGATCATTTTATAAAGTGATCAGAACGAGCCAACTGTACGTTTTCGTTCATCCGTGCACGTGCTGCCAGTGGCTTGCACCAATCCAATCTATTTCTTTTGCTCTTTCCCTCTTTCATTCCGAATATCATCAACCTCAATCACCAATCACCAGCCAGAGCATGTAACCCACAACCGACTTATCACCAGGAGAGAGGGAGGCCTTCGACCTTGAATTCCCCCGAGGTTCCCGTAAATTGTACGGCCATTCTCACCTTCCGAAGAATAGATTGCGAGTTCATTCAGATCGATTCCCGTTCTCCGGTTCGTGCTCTTCGCTTCCAACGACAAGACCAAGGAATGCAACGGAGCCTGGATCCAAGTCCCATCACTGATCCCCGGTTCTCGGAACCAGACATGGCCGGCGTTTAGAACGCACCATCAATAGTACATCGTCGAATCAAAAGTCACATCCGCACAGGAGGAAGAAAAAAAAAAAAGAACAACGTGGACCTCCTCCAACGCGCAAAAGTCACATTCATTAAAAATTTCCCGCCACACTTCCTGCCGTCGGTTTTGTCGAAGCCACATGGCCGCCTCGTGTATACAGTATCTGCCCCGAAATGACTCGTACCCAGACACGTTTTTTCTCTTTTTCGCGTAGCTTCCGCGGCCCATCAAGAAATCTGATCATGAATGGCGCCTTCTTCAGAAAACATCCCCACCGATTCCCAATAATCGACCCAACGCATCGCATCCACAGCCGAGAGCGGCTCGAGTGCTCGCATCGTCTTGCTCACCCGCTGAGCCACCTCCGTCACGAGGCTCGTAAACCCAACCGCTTCCTCCGTCCCCGTCTGAGCACCAGATTGCGATGCCTGACATCGCCGCATCCCTTCATCGCTTTCCGCCAACAAACGCATAAAGTCGAGCAGTTTGATGGCAGGCTATTAAAAAAAAAAAGTTCCTCAACATGTCGTTCGTCGAATAAGTGAAAATAAAAACAAAATTCGGTCAGCGCGGTTCAGCGGTCACAAATCGGACTTTGTTCTTTCTTTTTTCTGATGGGAAACGTACCAGACTTCTGATATTCGCCTCGCCACTATCTGCGTCCTCGTTCAATCGCGCCACCCATTGGCTGAATGGGATCAATGGGAGTGGGGATGACGTCAGACGCTTCTGATAAACAGCCTCGCTCATAGGCTGTATGAGAGACTCCCATGCGATCGGCCGGGGATGCACCAAGTTCACGGCGATAGGCGGTTCTTCGTCTGCAAACGCAACGTCCAGTATCGCATCGGATACAGCGTGTGGAGGAAGCCACGACGTGACCTTTTTTTTCGTGCATGCCATGTGTCGGCAAATTCAGTCAAAAACGAAATCAAACAAAGGCGTGGACTTCATTGACTCACCCCGCGGGCTTCAGGAAGCGCGCCCAAGGTCACGCTCGATTTAACGATGATGGGAACCCAGTCCGTGGTCGACCACGCACCCCGCGGTGCACCACCTGTGATCTGCCCGATCCTGAACGAGGATGCCGGCAAGCCACTCATCGCGATTATCTGTCCACACACACACACAAGGAGAGAGAGAGTAATGATGAGAGGCTGGTTCCCAAGTCTGGACTCTGCGATCGAAAAGTACGCACCCGCTCGGACACATACTTGCTCGCACCATACCCCGATCCCACAGCAACCCCCGCGTCGAACTGCACCTCTTCTGGAAACGCCCCCCTTGTCTTATCCCACCCCTGCGCCGACGCCACAGACGACGTGAACAAGAACCTCGGCTTATCCGTCCACTTGGATCCACGCGCAAGATCAATCAAGTTCCGCGTTCCCCTCACGTTCCGCTCAAACGACGACAGCGCGAGATTGAAATCGAGCCGCCACGCATTGTGGACAATCATCGTCACCGAATCGCAGATCGCGTCGTACGTCAGATCGTCGAGCGATAGGTTCGGTTGGGACAAGTCGCCCTCGACGTGGATCAGCTTCTCCGAATCGAGAACGGCGGTGTCGAGCCCGCGATCGACGAACGCGGCGCGTTGTCTCTGTTGGATCGTACCGGACTTGGAAGGCCGGTTGAATGCATACACGATGGCGACGTCCTCACGGCTCAACATGGACGCAAGCAGATATGAGCCCAGCCCGCCCGTCGATCCGGTCAACAAAACGACATGGCGATCTCGGGTCCTCCTATATATGGTCCCTGGCACATCATCACCAATCTCGTCTCCCAAGCCGACGGCGTACTTGGAAATCATGTTCTCGATCTCTCTTTTCACATCCGGGACAGGCAAGGGAGAAGCATCAGCACCCTCTCCGACCACGCGTTCAATCAAATGGCTGGCAAGCCGCCGAAGCGTGGGGTTCGCGAAGACGACGTTCTGACCGATCCGAGACGCTGCTTCTCGAATCTCCTTGTACGGGGAAGCACCCAAGCACCCGAGGATGCGGTTCTTGAGGAACGTGGACGACAAGCTGCGTATGTGTTGGTGTGTGGGGGTGCACGTGCGGCGTCTGATTTAGCAACACTTCCTGAAGAGCGTCATGAGAATGAATGGAACGAACCTATCGAATCCTTGCTCGAATAGATCCATGTCGACCTCGGTAATTTTACCCGCATTGACGACCGTTGCGTGTGCCACCAACCAGTTCTCAACCTCGATTTGAGACCAGGTCGAAGGTAGCAGGACATCGATCCCAGCCTTGGCACTCGCCTCCACGGACGCATACCTAGATAGATTTCCATAACTATAAGGACGGACTGGGACAAGACAAAAATATTCGATGCTTACAATGCATCGATTTCCGATTCATATAACGCCATCGTCGCCTTCTTGATCACCGTCCCCTTTCCAGCGCGCAACATGGGTTTATCCTTGCTCGTCACCAAGATCATCTCCTTAAAGATCCGGCTGAATGCCGGCGCCTCCTTGTTGGCCTCCCCGACTTCCTGCCTGGCGAAGACGAAACATTGTCAGCCTGAGAGCTCGTACACTGAGAATGACGACGGCGAAAAAAAAACCGGAGATCCCAAGGCGAACACACACACACACACCAAACCTTGTTCCTAAATTCAGCCACCTGTTCGTCGTCCGTGACGTCGATCGCATACTCTGGCTTAGGTTCGACAAGCACTCCCGTCTGGTTCCGACCGCGCCCAAACATGCACACGCCTGACAAGACGGGACTCGATCCGATCACGGTTTCCATCGGCGCCGGAACCGTCTTCTCGCCCGAAGAATGAATCAGGACGTCGTCCAGTCTACCGACACTATACACGCACGGCCAGAAACGATGAGGAATGAGTCACCGGCGTGAGTTGTGTCCGAGCGACAGACGTACACTTTGTATAGCCCTGGGATGGTGGGGTGTTTGAGGAACACGTCCGAGCTCGCGTACCCCTTGACGTCGGGCATATTTTCCACAGACACCTGGTGCGTCGAACAAGTCTGCACCCCGCACCGGGAGAGAGCGAGCGCCATCCCAATATTCACACGTCAGCCCCCGACCGCAGGCTCGCGTTCGTACCAAAACACACGTACCAACACTTGACACTCGTACGTCCCATCCCCCTGCGTCATCCATTGTATACGCTGATTCGGTCCAAACCGCACCCAGTCCCAAAGGGCCCGTTCAGCGGGACTCCGGAACGAATAAGTAATCGCGCAAAACTCGGTCGCACCGTAGACCGAGGAGAGCTTGACACCTGCAGCCACCAGGGCATCCCCCGTCTTTTTGGCGAGCGGTCCACCTGCGAATGCCTACCGAAAGAACGGGTTAGTTTTAGGTGAGGCGGGGAGAAAACAGCAAAAAGGAGGCGTACGACGTATTCCAACCGGCTTAGCAGCTGGACGACGTGCGGTAAGGTCGCCCACGCTTCCAAGAACGCGGGGACGACGACGAGCGCGGTCGATTTGGTCTGCTGGATGGTTTCAATCGTGTTTTGCGAGTTTGGGATGACAGGGGCTGTTGTGCGATCGTGATAGGATGTAGGGGCGTACACGGACACGCTCTTGAGGGAAGCGATGGGATAATGAAGCTGTACATAGATGCCGAGAGTATGAAACGGCGGGAGCGAGGCCCCACTAATTCGGATTTCTGTGGGGAAATCGACGTGCTCTAACACGGACGCTGGCCTCGGGAAGACGGAGGGGACAAGTAGATTAAGATCATGGATTAATTGCTACGAACGTGACGAACACTCACGCGTGATACACCAGTGCACGGCAGTCAGGTAAGTGATCGGGATGGGTTTCGGGAACCCTGTGCTCCCCGACGAGTGGAGGTAATACATGATCGCGTCCTCGACAGGCCGTTCATCTGCCTTGGGGTAGGGCACAAACGGCGAGCTGGCCGTTTCCTTGCCGAGCTCGGGATACGCGTAGGCAAGCGCAGGCGGTTCCTCGATCTCGAGATCAATCGGCGTCTCGACGCGGTGCGACGCAAACTCGATTCGAATGCCGTCCAAGAGCGCTCCGAGAGAACGCCGGGTTGCGATCACACGGCGGCAACCCGTCTTTCGCATCATGTTGGCCACAGCAGCCGACGAATTGCGAGGGGACATTGGGAACGGCTATTTTTTTTTGTTGTTGTTGTTATAAAAAAAAACAAAGGACGAGATTAGTCCGCCATCAACCGCCGATTAACTTTTTGGGGGAAAGTGGCACGCACGATGAGACCGGCATAGATCACGCCCAACGTGAGCGCATGGTAAAGGATGGTGTCAGCGGTGGAAATGATGGCGATGGTGGTGTTGTCGGGGCCTTGACGGCCGGGACGGACGGCATGCGCGATGCGTTGGCATGCGCGGTAGAACTCTAAATGGGAGACGTGACGGAGATCGTCGACGCGCTCGTCGTAATAGGTGTAGAAAGGACAGGTCGGGTTGTGGTTTGCGTTAAACTCGACCATCTCTGGTAAGAAGAGAGATCCGTCGAGGGGGGGATGGGATACACCATAGGGGCTCTGTCTGAAGGAAGTAAAAGGGGCCATCGCCGATGTGTTCTGTTCGGAAAGCGTTGATAACGTGGGGAGGAGAGTTGAAGACGAGAGCGGCGTGAGTAGTGGAGAACTGTACATGGGCATCTCACCCATGGGGGGGGGGGGGGGTATTTATGTAGTTTAGACTGAAAGAAAGAGATGTACGGGGATGGAAACGAGAGGAACTTTGTTTCAACGCACCAGCGCTTCATCTTTTTCCCTTTCCCGAACCGTTGGTGGCAGAGAAGTGACACAGCACGGCTTTGGGGACAGGGATCTCGTCAGACATTCATTACACCAATCATGAGTAGAACGTAAGATACGTTCAAGAGCCGATATATGCGGGCCGTTCGCGGCAGTGGCCGCTCAGCTCTTGGAAAAATTGCAGGAGATGCAAAACAAAGCAGAACGAGAGAGAACCAGCCTGAACCGAGTGCGACGTTCAAGGACAATCTTCGGAAGCGATGTTAGACACGCCCGCACATGGGAGACAAACGTTCTCAGGCGGGATCGCTGTTTATCACGTCTCAACAGACCCTATTATAGCATCATCTCTCGTCTCATTTCCCTCAGCTCGACTGAGGTGAGACCTTGTTCCCGCTACCAACTTTACATTAGTCCCTTCTCTCGTTCCCTGTTCACTGGATCAGATTGGCTGAGCGTCATGGAGAAGGCCCGATTGCGTACCGACACGACGGTATGGAGACACGCCGTCACGACGAGAGGGAGAGCGTTGCCTGAAATGCAACCGTGGCGTGAGCCTCGAGGTGTCGGACATCACATACCAGTGCACGGTGAGGGAGCGAGGCCGGAGACGCACGATGCTCGGGGCCGCATGATGGCCGAAACCAAGAATATCATGACTGCTGTCGGTCGCGAGTTAGACCAATGGCTGAGAGCCACATGTCGACGTTGAGGTGGCATCACGTCGGTATTTCGAGCTGTGAAATGGGATACCAAAGCTGGCATCTGAACGTCGAAACGGGCGTTTTCCACGCCAACCCTTTCAACATGGCAGTGTCTAACTGTCCTTTTATATCGAACAGCGTCAACGACAGCGGTACCAACGTCGCTGCCAGATCTGCATTCTACCCGCTACATGGGAGACGCGAGAGAGGGGGCAGAGCGTGTGGAAGAAAAAAAGGACGAGAGGTCAAAGGAACAAACAGAGAGAGGGGGACACTATTGGACCACCAGATGGGCCAGTTACATGGCGTGTAGTCCTGGGAGATCTGCAGGCCTGAGAGCCTGAATGATCTGATCTGATGATGATCTGGAGGATGCAGGGACGACGGAGAGGTACAGTGTGGCGATAAATTGGTGTTCACGATGTGACAACGCCAACGTACTCGATACCACGATTGGGTGGTGTAGTAGGCGATATGGAATGGGTCGTGTTCATGATCATGTCACTCCCTCCCTCGTATCCATTCGCCCCCCGGGTGAGTTTGTGTTTGGTACTTATGGAAACGGCATTCATAACTAGGAATGGAGGAGTCGGCGTGTTGGGTTTTCCGATTCGGGTTCTGATTATGGGAAGATGGGAATGGGAAACAAGGACTACCCTGCTCGAACACATGGCGAGCAAAAGGATGGGTCAACCTCAACCCTGAACAACCCTGACCGTTATTGGGTCATTGCTACTCGCTCCGGAGGTGGTGTCGAAAGAGATCAGTCACGTAGCGGAACGCTGCCATCGTCCTCGCGCGGTCAAAACGTCTACTTACATGTCAATTACTGCGCGTGAGCCCCCCTTGCCGAATATAGCAGCGCAAAGACCCTGACGACGCTGTTCTCATCCCCCCCCTTCGTCCGCCCAATCGTCGTACAGTTGATCCCACCGTGTCCGGAGAGCGTGCACGGGCATGGATCGCGCCCCGCTGCTGTACTCATGACCGTGGGCTCCCGTCCCCACCGGGGTCTATGGCACGCAGTGTGCCCCGTAACGCACAGGATATAGACCGTGTCTACCAACGCCCACACGTTTCCCTCCGCCCTTCTTCCACGTACGATGAGCCCAGCAAGCATTCACGCCGACTCCGTCTCGCCCAACGGGCACTACATCGTATCGAGCCCTCCTTCGTCCACCCCGACGCTCGATGTCTCGTTCGATCGTTTCGGACTGGGCGACTTGTCGGTCCAGCCGAACCCACCAGCGCCTCTCTGGCCGCACCGTCTCTCCGCGTCGTTCTCAGCGATGGCGGATCAAATCGCAGCGGCATCGCAGGCCCTCGCGCTCGTCCCGTCGACGGCGTTTAGCGGGTCGGATGTCAGTGCTGAGTTGGGGGCACTCAAGGGGAGACTCGAGGGGATCGAGCAGACGCAGGAGCTGATGATGGCCGAGTTTAAGGCACTCAAGACGCAGTTTACGACCGCCGGCACGGGTCGCGGGAATGTGAATGGCAATGAGAACGACAACGGGATTATGATCGAGAGTGACGGCGCGAGCGAGGGTGAGGGTGAAGGCAAGCCTACGGGGGCAGACCCTACGGCACAGGCAGCCAAGATAGAGGAGCTGGAAAAGAAGCTGAGCGAGCTGAGCGAGACGGTCAAGATCGAGTGAGTTGCCTTTGGTCCATACGTTTTTCCGGGATCGTGTGTCGATTCTGATTGGGATGCGTTTTCAAGCCAGCAGCGCTTACCGGCGCGGTTACACAACTCTCGCGCGAGCATCATGAAGGCGACGTTGCAGACGCCTGTTACAGCGAGTGGGAAGCCCGCGCCAGGATTCCCGTCCAGCCGTGGCGAGTTTGAGCACATCACGAGTGAGTTCGTTCAGTCCGTGCGGATACTTCACACGCATTTAAACCGCTATTATACTACAGAGGAACGGTACGAGGCGCTATTGAAAGCATACGGCCTGTCATTGAAAGGGGATACGGACGCAAAGCGGGACACGCTTCGGTTGTTTGCAGGGATTCCGCAAGACGGGAAGTAAAAAGGGTCCGGGGGGGGAGGGGGGGGGGGGGGGAAGGATTAGCTCAGACGAGGGATCAGATCGATGCTTTGAAGGCTATACAACTCAACCCTGTCATGCCATCTCGCGTATCCTTGTCGTATTTCTTTCTCCCCCCTCCAATCTGTATAGAATCGCCCCCATTCGTCGACGCTGCCTGAGCACGATGGTCCCGCCTCGTTCGACCATACACGCCCTCCTCGAAGCCAACGCGAAATGGGCAGACGCAGTCAACGATGCCGAACCCGGCTTCTTTCGCAAGTTAGCTCAGGGACAATTTCCCAAGGCACACTTTTCTCACCAAAATTCCCACCCAACCTATCCACACCTCATTGATCTTTACACAGGTCCTCTGGATCGGATGCGCCGACTCGCGCGTCCCAGAGTCGGTCCTCACCGGCGCACGTCCGGGCGACCTCTTTGTCCATCGCAATATTGCCAAGTACGTCCCCCCCTGCCTGTGTTTGTCGTCTGTTGTCTGTTGTCTGCGCAGCTCACTAGCTCCACCTATACTCCGAACCTAGCCAATTCCATCCAGACGACGATAGCGCGCTCGCAGTCCTCTCCTACGCCGTCAGCGTGGTCGGCGTCGAACACGGTACGTCCCCCATCTTTCCGCTCGACCCCGTGACGTGATTCCCCCCAACCGTAGTCGTACTCGCCGGACACACGCACTGCGGAGGTGCACTCGCGTGTTATAGTGCCGCCTCCGCCCGTCCTACCCCCGCCCCCACCCCAAAAGAGGACGGGACAACAGCGCCAGCGCAGACCGCTGAAACCCCCCTCTCCCGCTGGCTCGCCCCCCTCACCTCCCTCATCGCCTCCCTCGACCTCTCCAACACCACACCCGCCACCGCCCTCGACATCATCGTACAGGAAAACGTGAAACGTCAGGTCGAGCACATTTGTGCCGCTGAGCCGATTCAGCAGGCATGGGCGGCAGGTAAGCATGTCTGGGTCCACGGGTGGGTGTACGATGTCGCGTCGGGACGGATCAAGGACTTGGGAATGTCCCGTGGGCCGGAGGAGAGTACTTGAGGAGGTAGAGCGGAGACGAGAGAATTAATACGTGTATACGTTGCATGCATGGCATAGACACTGTCCAGGAATTAAACCATAAGTACATCGAACAAAAACAGACAAGACACGATCCGGTGATGGAAAGCAAAGAACAAAGTATGCGATGCATGAACGAGAAAGAAGGAAGGAATAACATAGAAACAGATGAAAGATCCTATGATACCACCCAGCCCACCTCACGCCATCCCATCAAAGACGGCGCATCCTCAACACACGACACAACACTTCCACCCCCCACCTGTCTCACTCCGCGTCCCCCCGTTCCGGCTGCCCCTCTCTCGATACCGATATCCACCCGAAGACCCAGATGGCACTCCCTCCCGCATCAACATGCTCGCCCGTGTCGCCGCCTCAAATACGTCGTCCACCCCCTCAATTTTGAGCGCCGAACACTCCTTGTACGCCCGCGCCCCAATTTCTGCCGCCACACGCTCTGCCTGCGCCCGCGAGACGTAGTTGCCGATATCCGACGCGTTGGGCGCCGGTCGCAAATCGGCCTTACATCCCACGAGCAAGATAGGGATGGTCGGGCCGCATATACTCCGCACTTCTTCGATCCACTGGGATGAGAGGGAAGAAGTGAGCAGGCGAACGTGAGCGTGAGAGGAAGAGTAAGCGTGAGAGAGATAAAGAGAGAGAGAGGGAGAAAGAGAGAAAAAGGGACCACGCGCACCTTGACAGAGACGTTCTCGAGCGAGTCCGGCGTGTCGATCGCGAACGCGATCAAGATGACATGCGATTTGGAATACGAGAGCGGCCGTAGACGCTGTCCGGCGAGAGCGTATGTCACTTGCACGCCCCGAACAACGAACCACGAGCGGGGAACCCACCTCGTACTCTTCCTGTCCACTACCCACCCGCGTCAGTCCACCCACACCCCAACACGAAAAACACGCACGCAGTATCCCACAACGCCAACTGCACCGGTTTCCCATCCAACCTGATCTCGGCCACATAGTTCTCAAAGATGGCTACGCACGACCCACATGGGTCACCCCTAAGCACTCTCGATCGACGCACACAGGGACGCACTCACTCGGTTGCTATTCACAATCCACGCGCGCCAATCCCATCCCCATCCCCAAAACACCCAACCGAACCGAACCGAGAAGCAGCAAGGAAGGCAAGTCAGCCCACACACCCCAACACATCAAAGAGCCGAACACAGAAACCCGAAACACCACTCACGTATTCCTTTGGGAACTCCCCTAGCGCAAACGAACACAGGAGTGACGTCTTGCCACACGCACCTAATGGCCCCACGTCCCATCCACAATCACCACGCACCCACACCCACAATCACATCCACCACGGCCACGCAACACAAACACACACACGGAGCAACGAAACGGGGTTCATTCGCCGACAGAGCGCGACACGAAACGAAAGCGGAAACGAAAGACGGAATGAGATGGATGACATAAAAAACGAGACCAAGATGAAGACGGGACGAAATAACAGACAACAGGAGACGGGGTAAGGAGAAGGCGTGGGGGACAAGACGAAAGAAATAAAAAAAAGCAAAGAATGGACTTGCCATCACCGACAATGACCAGTTTCCTCCGAATCTAAGCCAACCGAAAGAACAGCAAAACGTAAGTCGTTTCGCCCAAACTGACCCCTCCCAAAGCAGACAAGGAACCGGAGGACACATACCGGGTTTTGAGACGACATGGGGAAGAACTTCCTTGACCGTGTAGAGCGTTGAACTTGCACAGACTTGGGGACCACAACGATGACACAACAACGGCGTCGACGCTCCTCACGTACAACGACAGCGACAAGGAAAAGAAAAGGAAGAGAGGGTCCAAGTGGTGAGAGGGAAAGAGAGGGTTGTTCGCAACGAGCCACTCTTGGATGCAGCCGCAGCTCTTTCGGCACCATAATCATTACGTAATACACATCGCCCCTCCGCGCAGGTCTCATGTGCACAATAATTAGAAAAGATGAATGTACTGATTACCGATGCCAGAAAAAGAGACAAGAAAAAAACTAGGATAGCTATAGCACACACAAATTACAATTACAACGCCCGACGGCCAATGTTCATTCACTGGTTCGCGTAAATCGTCTACACACGCAACCTGAATCAGCACGAACGAAATCAACGTCACACACACAGACTCACCTTGATCTCCTGCTCGAAATGCTTGGCAATCTTGGTCCGTTGCACCTTTTGGGCAGCCGTCACCAACCCACTCTCAGGTGTCCACTCTTCCGGCGTCAGAATCACGCCCTCCAACATCTCCATCGCCTTGAAGTCGTTCTTCTTGCCCACCGTGTTGCACTCCTTCAGCACCAACCCCTGCACCCCCTTGTCGTGGCACAAATCCACGAGCGGTGCGGTGGACTCAACCCCGGGCAACGGTCGCTGTGCAAGTACGTGGCGCAGATTGACTTCGTGGGGAATAATGATCCCAATCGGCTGTTTGGCCTCAGCAGAGGCGTACACGCAGATGTTGGCGACGAGGTTGCATGACTTGTACGTCGCTTCGAGACGTTCCAGTGCAATGTACTACACCACACCGCCGTTAGAAGCAAGGCATCCACAGAATCCGTACGAACGTACCTCGCCACCTTGGAGCTTCACCAAGTTCTTGATCCTAGAGAATAACATATAGAGCCGGCCGTTCAGAAACGCCGAACCGCACTCACCGGTCAATCAGACTGAGCGTCCCGTCCGCGTTCCACTGACCGACATCCCCGGTCCTGAACCACCCATCTTTCGTAAAGATCGTGTCGTCTTCGTTCAAGTCAGGCCGCTTGTAATACCCCTTGGTCACCGCAGGGCCTCTAACACAAATCTCGCCCTGAGGGGGGTTCCCAGTTGCCTTGTACCCCGCCTCGGCGACATCTATTAACTTGATCTCAGTGCAGGGGACAGGAAGCCCCGCAGCACCATACTGCATCAACTCGGGCGGCAATATCGCACACATGGCACAGGATTCTGTCATCCCATAACCTGCAGTTTTCTCGTTCAACGCTCTATGCACCAGTAGGATTGGAGAGTAAACCGACCTTGCAGCATCGTCACCAACGCCACCGACAAGAACTCCTGCGTTTCCTTGCTCAACGCCGCACCACCAGTCAACGCGAGACGGAGACGTCCCCCGGTGGCCACTTTTACCCCGCTCAGCACAGCGGCGTCCGCAACATCAGAAAGTACGGGTACGTTGGCCCTCTTGACGGCCATGGCACCGTTGAAAACGCTCTTCTTCAGACTCCCACTCGCGTTCACCTTGGCGAGAATGCCCTTGCGAATCGTCTCCCATACCTGAGGCACGCCGACAAGAATCGACGGTCGGAACGTAAAAATATCCCCCTTGCAGCCCCGGACGGACGCATCCGTCAGTGTCTTCACACGCCCGTACCCCGTCTTCATCCCCACCAAAACCAACGTCACCTCCACTACATACTCAAAGATATGCGCGAGGGGCAAGTACGCGAGGAACGTATCGTCTGTGTGCAGATGATGCCCGAGTAGATGGTAGATACCTGCAATGGATGCCACTACGTTGCCATGAGTAAGCACGACCCCCTTGGGTGCGCCGGTACTGCCACTCGTGTACATAATGAGCGCCACATCCTGTGGCGTGGGCTTCCGAGCTTCTAGAATGTCCATGGGCTGCCCCGCGCCAGTCGCGCGCAGTTCGTCGATCGAGACTGCTACAATGTCCTCGCGGACGCCCTGGATTTGGTCAATCACCGTCGACTTGGCGTCACCGTCATAGACGACCAGTCGGACAGACGGCGTGTCCTTTAGAACGCGGGACAATGTGGGGAGGAGTTCAGCATTCGTAAAGATGCCGACACATTTGGGCTCGTTGAGTGAGTGCGCGAGGCCAGCCTCGCCGAGGGTATCGTAAGCAGTCGCCACAGGCGTCGAGATGGTCGTACACGCATGCGACATGAGCTGCCAATTCGCACTGTAAAAAAAAAGAAAACAACATGAGGCTCACGCCGAATAACAGCTCACGAGACCACGACGCACCTCGTCTGCGCATAAATATTGAACACGTCTGCCTTCAAAATCCCATGATGCAATAAACCTCGCGCAAGTTCCAAAACCCGCGTATGAACCTCGAGAAAGGAGATGTACTCGAAATCGCTCAGCTCGAAATACTTCCACGTCTTGGTCTCGGTCACTTCCTTGCCTCCAACCAGCTTCTTGACCTCTTTTTCTTCCTCGTGGATCCGGACGACGTTGCGCCACCCAAGAGCCTCGCGCGAACCGTACGTTCGTGCACCGTATGAGATGACGTCGGGTATCACGTCGATGCCCTCAAAGGGTTGTGTCACCAGTTTGTCAGCTGTAATAGCCAACCTGCGAACGACACCTTCGCCGTCAGAGGGCACGACGACGGAGCCCTTGCCAAAAAAGTTGCGCTTGGTAGTGTTGGTAGACATGGTGTTGTGGTCGTGGTCGACTTCCATCGGCACCCCACGACCCCAGAGCATTTTAGAAGGCGCCCCAAATCACGTGTTTAGTTCGGCTCTATGTCAGTATACATAAAGGGGTATTTACATTACAAGGTTGCTCGGCTGAACTACTCAAAATTCGACTATCACGAGAAGAAAAAGCCACAAGACATAGACTGACACTAATCACACGTTCACGAAACGTTTGTAGACATGGCTGCGGTACAAGAGGGTACAAGTCACCGTGGCCGTGACCCAGTTGCCGAGAGGCTGAGTTTCAACCTCGAGTATGAAACTTTGTTCGCCCTCGGCTCGGGTGCAGTCTGTAGGCAACTTGGCACGTGGGAAATTTACACATTCACCACTCAATGTGGGCTTGAAATTCCCAGTGTTATTTTTTTGGATTAAATACCATGATAATAAATTTTTATCGAATTTCAATGTCGCAGTGAGGAGCTATGAACGACCGAAGATAAGGACTAGTTTTCTTACCATTTTCCCCACGTGTCAAGCTGCCTGAAAAAGACAGTAAGACGTCAAATCACATCAATACCAAGTACATGTTTGTCAGAAAAAAGACGATGGACCTCCAACCACACGGCCAGTATTCCTCAGGTGGTGGCAAATCCAGCAGATTCTTGCTTCGAATGGACTCGTCGAAGCGCACAGCACCTTAAAGCTTCTCAAGGTGTCATGCGGTTCATGTGGACCACGAACGAGTTGCGTAAAATTATCGTTCTATTGAAAATGACCATCGACGAAGCTACCTAGTGCAATACACTCGTACTTGCGGGAACAGCAACCCCAATGGTGCACAGGAAGGACGCACTGGTCTAAGAGGGGAGATAAATGAAAGAGGCAAACTGTTCGATTAATAGTCCAGGTGGCGTCCATCGATACCCGTCGTCGAACCGAGAGCGGTCCCCAAGCGGTTACGGACTGCACATTCGATATCATTTCCGAGGATTGGAAAGTTCTCCATCGTCAACGCACCCTTCCAGACGACGCACACCAAGAGCCCGAGTAGGTGCGATCACCACGGGCCGCTGGAGCAATGTGATAGTCGTCGAAGTCGGCGCCGTCCAAGGGCTATGCAAGTATCGAGGCGTTCTGGGTGCCTCAAGACCACGTCTGATGGTATGGAGACCAATGTCCGCGTTCCTCGTGAAGGAAAAGG
This sequence comes from Boletus pseudo-olivaceus, assembly GCA_038092955.1. Taxonomy (NCBI): domain Eukaryota; kingdom Fungi; phylum Basidiomycota; class Agaricomycetes; order Boletales; family Boletaceae; genus Boletus; species Boletus pseudo-olivaceus. Next base: position 35,822 of record JBBPRI010000019.1, read on the forward strand.
CCCAGATCCGCTCGTCTCGAGCAGTCAATCAGATTTGATCGCATCAACATCGCATCAACGCCAGAATCCCGCCAAATCGTCGCTCATGTGTCGTCTCAAGCCTATTCCACCAGAAAAAGGAAGGCGCAAACCATAGCCTATCGCGGGAGTCTCCTCCCGACCTCCCAGACTAGGTTCACCCACCCAATCCTCGCAGAATATCACCGATCCTAAAAATCAGCGACTGATTTGCCATCTATAGCGCCATGCTTCCTTGCCTTCTTCGCAACAACCTCCGTTCTTGTCCTCCGCTGATCTTTTTTCTCCTCCACCCCAATGGGATCAGCCCTGGGCTACGCACACCCGCTTAGCGATATTCAAATGCAAACTTACCACAATCCGGGACACGTTGTCCGTCTTACCCTTTTCAACCAATATTGGCTGGCACCACCCCCTCCACGTATTCCTTCCCTTGTCAAGGGTCGCAGTGATGGCTAATTTTCAGCTGGAAACCCATCGTGGTCTACGATCTCGCTCTCGGTACCTGGCCGTGGATCCCTAAGAGCGCACTTTTTCCGACAGATCCTGAACCTACAAATATGGGCGGGCCTTGTACACTCGGCACACGTCACGTCCAAAGAAAGTATTATGAGAATGGGATCATGACGAGGTCCAGCTTGTTCGTACGATATCACGTCTTGATGGCGCAACAAACACGAGGTGTGCTTGTCCGAACTCGCCCGGTTTGGTTCCCACGTTCCTTCGCTTCAAGCCGTCTGCCAGACAAACACGATCGCGAGGGCAGTGTCCACCCAAAGACCTGGATGCGAGCTCACCCCACCAGGGTTCGTCGGATAAACAGGTAGCCAGGGGAACACGCATGTCACTTGTACAATGCGGTCTTCGATTACGTAGGTCGTGCAACCGAACCCCTGTACGATGTGGTGAGCGATCGCTATCAGCACGGGGAGCACGAAAAAATAAGGTCGTTTGGAAGATCTTCTCCCGCAGACAGGACTGCTGTGCATTACATAGATAGGCAGGTGAACAACGCCACAAGCTCATGGCCGGACACTTCTTCGAAGTCACTTGACCATGCGGTCCTTTCGGGCGGGCATCGGAGACCCACACGTACCATGCTCCGAGTGCGAATTATGGAGGCGGAAGTGAACGGTGGGCATGCAACACGTGTCGCGACTCGAATGACAATATGTCAAATTGGGTAGGAGGAAATGTGACATCCGCGATACCTGTCATAAAGCATGCAAAGCTAAGTTTAATGATGTACACACCAATTTCCAAACGATCACTTACGGCGAGACTTGCTCACCCACAAGAGAGAGGGCGCAAGGTTAGAAAAGTAATACATTCCCGGAACGCCGACGATGGCGAATGCGCCAATCAACACTGATACCCCACAGCACAGCGGAAAAGAAAAAGAGATTGGGATGGTAACGACATGGATGACATGAAACGTATCCAAACATGCGGTGCTGTGTTTGCTCGTGTTTGACGTACACTGAATGGACCCCGGGGACCCAGATCGGAACTCGGATCAACATTCTTTATCGGAATACGGTACCGTTTCCGTACAGACGCAGTTCCGATGTCAGTGAGGACACATATGGGTTGAGAAGACGCGACGCCACACTCACAGCCAAGCCAGCTCCGAAGACCAACGAAGCGGGATTCTCCTGTACACTTGCTCGCACCGTGCGGACAGACTACAGAAGAACTTGGCTGGCTTGTCCGGACGTCACGGGATATCGCATCAGACCCTTGGTATGAGTCCATTAGCTCACGCCCACGTTCCGAGAGAAAGATCATGGATACATGGATGCAGACTTAAAGCACATCACGACGCATTACACAACAACAAAGTAACTAGAGAATAGACCGAGTAATCGTGGCGTGCGTGGACATTACATTACAAAATATACAGAAAAAAAGGAGTGGGAAAGTGTGTGGATCCAAAGATATGCCATAGAATTTCCTACATCAGAAGACACCAGGTTTGAACAAGGGCACGACCAGATTTTCTCGGTTGGTGACATCGACACCGCGGAAGTACCCTGGTGAGATTACGATCGTCAGCGTCGTAAACGAACGTGAGAGTGTCGGAACCCCTTACTTGGACTAAGGTAGTACCACAACACCGTCCCTTGAACAAAGTTTTCAAGCGCGCCCAAGTACCTCCCCAGCTCCCGATCCACCTCGGTGCCGAATGAAGGTAACCGGTTCTTCAACTCAATATATTGCTCGAGACGCTGTGCGAGCATCTCCGTCACGATGTCGATGGCAGCTTGCAGGCCGACATTGCGTTCGTGCATGACACAAAACACCAGGTTTTGGTAATCGCCGTCCAGCTGTTCTTTCTATTAGGATAGGACGTATGTCAGCGCGTGAATCAATCAACCACCTAACCGATCTCACGTTAAATGAACAAAGGTCCTGTTTAAAAGTGAATAAGCGACCGTCGTATCAAACGGAGAATGTGCACCAACATTAGGCCACGTCATGAGGTCATCGGTCGCATCGGACATAGCTTTGATGATGGGGTTCTCGAAGACTTCGTCTGGGAGGTCCAGGTCGAGCGAGTACTCAATCACTGCTGTAGAAGCCACGTCAATCAATAAATTGCCGAGTGCATATGGGAAATGCCCAAACCTTCGACCAAGGCACTGCCGATGGTGCCACGCCGCATGCGAATGAATTCTTCAACAGACGGAATGCGGTCTTGAGACCGGTTCCGTGACTGTGTGACTTGTGCACTACTCCACTCTTCAAAGGCACGAACAAAGCTGTGTGACATAGATTAGAGGCTGTGAACCGTTCTCCGGAAATAACTAGATACCGTTTGTAAGCACCCGGGGTAGAGGTTTCGCGAAATCGAGTGAGAAGGCTAGAAGTTATTTTTTCAGTTACGTCATGAGATCATGATGGGCCAAATACCTACTCGTATAACATGCCAGCGTAGGGATACTCTGGACGAGGACCGTCCGGGTCAGCGAGAACGCTCGTGGAAACACGATGCCAAGCCTGAATATCATCAGGATTGGACCCAAAGTCTCCCTCGTCTGCCAAATCATCGGTCTGGTTCAAGGTCGTAAGCACGAGAGACAAGAGGCGCCGATGATAGACATACAGCGAACGCCCAGAAGTAGAATATGATACAAGTACTGAGATGCTTTACATCGACATCGGGGAAGGTGAGAGCAGCAAACAGGTCGAATTTGCCATAGTTTATGAACTTGGATCGTTCCCGGTCATCGTACAAACCTATGCTGCACACCAGCGTTAGTTGCGAGTTCCCCAAGCGAAAGACCAGCTATACATACCTATTGAACCAAACGCGTGCTATACGGTCGGCCTCTGCTTGGTGAGCATTCACTCGTAGTTCAAATACACGGCCAGTAATAGCACAGAGATCTTGGAGACAGAACTGGGATGGGAGCGAACCGAAGATCATGACGGATTAAGAGAATTATTGAACAGGGATGTCTGTACAGCTCAGGCTCGCTGAGGGAGGTTGTACTGGGAGTGCGGAATGTGCCTCAATCAGGCCCTTCTTATACAAAATCGGACTGAGGGGATGTGATATCAGCGATATCCGAAGACTTAGCTCTCCCAAGGAAGGTTAGTGTAAAAAAGGCGCAAATTAATTTGGGGAGACAACGCCCACGGTGCGAGTGTAGCCTCAGCATCACGACACATATTACACGTGAAGAGGACCCAAGGACACCGCGTTGTTCGCATCTCGGTAGTTCGCCAAGCAACCGGACATGCACTAAAGATAAGATTGTCAAACGTGCTGACGCGCCCTTTTTTGCTCTGGCTTGGTTAGATTCAGAGACAGTTACAGCCTGAAACCCTAACCCTGCATGTAGAAAGCGCCGACGTCGATGACAGAATGTGCATCACGTTCCAAGCGGGAATGGGAGTGGCGCAGAGGGCCATCCTGTGGTCAAGATCTCGTTCGAATACGAATGATGGAATCGACAAGATTGGCCAACCTTCAGGATCCTCTAAATCCGTACAGCCGTTCGTTCCTGAGTTTTGGGTTCTTCAAAATGTCCGTCAAGAAGGCCTGGGCCTGAGAAAGTCACAAGGTCCATGTTGATCGCTTGAACATGATTCCGAACCCGAACTTGGGGGCTTCCAAAGCTACGGGTTTGCAGAACTATCTTGGGACTCCGCAAACGCGTAACGGCAACGGTGCGAGTACACGAGGCTGCTGCAATGCAACGTGTTTAGGATACGGCGGCATTAGCTGGGAGTTGTGCTACAACATCGTAGACAGCTATTAGCTCATCTCGACTGCTTGCGGCTGGTGTCGGTATGCCGATCAATGGTGAGTATGTTTTTTGCATCATATGACCACCACTGGCAGTCGGGTGTTGTGTCGCCACTTGGTCATTCGGTTGTTTCGCGATGATTCGCGACTCTAGAACTAGTAGGTTCGCCATGCCAAGAGATTCGACGAACGAGTGCAAGAGTGCAACCAGCGCCATGCCATGGAGGGCAACGGTTTGCAGGTCCACACGTACACGTCGGCGGTGCAAATGGTACGGTTGCAAGTTCGATTCCAACCCAAATGGGTCAGTAGTGGGCGCAGGAATTTACCACGCAGTCACTCCACACTCGAGTTTCGACCCAAAGTACACTACGACGATGAGGCAAGCGCCCAAATGCTATACCTCTGTCGAAATGTCGGAGTTGCGGGAAAAGACGTCAAGTCGCGATTGTCAGGACGACATTCCGGACACCCGTGTGCTCAGTCTATGTCTTCGCTTAAGGCCATTGCAGTGCCATGCCCAATGGCGCAGCTTGTCCATCTCAGCGTTCACGTCACGATTGAACAAGTCTAATCCAATACCGGCAATATTATTCTTCACAGGGACTTTCAAGAGAACCGCTAGACCAATCCGATTCGACATTCGCATCATTACATGAACATCGTGGGCTTTCCTTGACCAACGTCAAAGTCTCCTCCATGTAACCAACTTTGGCTCGTACGCCCGTCCGGGAGTCGCACTTCTGCTCGCGTCGCGTTTCCGTCCATCACCCCACAATGGCGAGATCGAATATGTGTCGTCCTACTAGTGGTCAGCTTGACGAGTCTGATGAGTCAAATATTACTCGAGAGCGCGATCAAAGCTAACGGCATTCTCAGGACGTGTCTTACTGCCGAAGATTGTTGTTCCACATGTACTGATTTTCACCACGATAGTACAGCCCGTGTTGACATTCCTCGGTGTATGCAGTAGGCTTAGGCCCTCGGCCTCCCTCTCTCCTTACCGAGGCACCGCCGGTAGTAACAGCATTCCTAACAAGGGAGCTCTGCAACTTGTACGTCCTTGTATTTCGCGATGGCTGACCTCTCTTGCATGGGAAAGGACCCTTTGTGACGACACCCGTCCACCTCAAGCATACATCTCCCAAACCGGACGCCGCAGAAAATGGAGCATGGCGCGCGCATCGTCCAGATCTCCATTTCGAGCTCTGCCTCATACGGGATGCGAAACCACCGGACGTTGATCAAGAACAATTGGCCAATCATACGTCAGATATTCTCATGTGCCCACAGTGTTAGTGTCGCCACTCATGGCTGTGAACTAGGAGTGTATCCGATTTTGATTTCCGTTTCCATTGGGGCGCAGCACCGGAGCGGCTCTTACACGACCGAATTAGCTTGATGTAATACATCGGGTTGCTTTGGAAGCCCATCAAGACGAGTACGATTGGACTGCGGGCGATCCCGCTACCGCTAGAAACATTGTAATGTAGTCGGATGCTCAAACCCGTAAGACATCGCACGAAACTGTTCCCCCGAGCGCGGCCGGATTCGGAACGCGCGTCTTTTCCAATATAGATCTCTCCCCCCCTCTCCCAGCGACACCCTGAAAGCGGCCTTGCTGTGCCTGGAAAGGCGCCCGAGCGGTTGACCACCGACAAACGTGCGTCCGTACTCCTGCGGCATCCGATGCGCCACACAGTTGACAGTGCGTATGCTTGGTATACAGAGACTGCGACATCCCGGGTGATGGACCTGAGACAGGGCGCTTTCTGGCTGATCTTCGCACTTCCGGTCCGTGTGCCCTTCAGCAGCATAGTAACCTGATACGTTTTCACCGCGGCCAAGCTTCTCGATCCCTACAAACGGGCCGAAAGCGTGTTTCTCCCCGTTCTCCCCGGTCTATCCGTACGTTCCTAGACGTCTTCGAGGCGTAATCTGGCATGATGCATGTTGTCGAAGCAGGAAAAAAAAACGGCTCTGAGTCATGAAACATGTTTGATAAGCTTGCCATAGCGCCCTCATGCCATCCTTGTTTTCTCCCCATGGAAACAAGGCATTCGCTTCTCCTAGAATATTCCACGTGACCGAAGCATCCTGCGCAGGCAACATGATCATATATATCTTTCTGATCGGCGACCCCTTGACAAGCCGCATCGTCGAAACGTCTTTCCTCTTCGCCTGGGTGGGGCCACGTTCCACGTTAAACGATGTCACCCCTTTCAAATCGCCCCTGCGCGACAGTTCCGTATACCTCATTCAGCAGACCGCCCACTTCCTCCGGACACACTCGATGGAGATCTCAATCTTACCCTGCTCGGTATTTCTGCTCGGCATCTCGAAATGAATGTAATATGGGACAGCAGAATCTCCCTTTCATGTCCGCAGGCTGAAAAAGGGAAAGACCAGCCATCGTTCATAATTCAGGTTGGATAGACACGCCACCTCATACAACACGCTGCACACACAGCTTGATCTGTCTCATGAAATCGAATGAGGAATGTCGTATCTATTTCCATCCAGACGTATGATAACAACGCTCAGGGTGTCCGAGGTGCATGTCTCATTGTGTAGGGCCAACGAGAAGAACAAACAAACGTTACGGAACCTGATGGGCCTGATGGACGATCAAGTAGGACATAGTGCCTACGCCATTTGGAAAGTGGAATGTCTTGGATTGCGCCGCCCGTGGGTCACGATGGTGCCTATAACAAGGTTAGTGTTATCAATCACAAGGAATCGATGACAACCCGGCGGCAAGCCAGGCGGCGCCCCCGGTGATTTCGTTGTTCCCATACCCCATCACATCAAGCGAGGGGCGATACGGTGTGTGCAGTAAACCCCAAGACAAGACAAGGGCACCCCATGGTCACAGCGGGGTGAGCAAGCTTCGTAATGCCGACACGTCCGCCGGTTACCAGGACCGTCCAGCTGCCGAAATTCAATCAAGCCATTTACTGTATCTGCAATCGAACAAGTTGCCGAACCGGGTAACTTTGAACCAGACGGATGATGGAGCCAACGAACTCGAGACCGCCCTGTTGCTGTATACGTGATCGTAATGGGATGATCACAAGATGAGTACCCTTTGGACCAATGGGTTCGTTTCCTTTTGGGTAGGGTTCCAACGTTCAACCGTGCATCTCGGCACACCTACAAGTACGATTTGGTCAAAGTGCCAGCTTGCTGAGAGAGTGCGTAAAATCGGCACGGGGCCCAACCGTGTGCTTTTACACAGCTATTCAATCCACCATACATCCGGTGCACCTACCAGTACAATTTGGTCAAGACGCCAGTTTCTTTGGGACTAACAAGATTCACGATCACGACGTGGTCACTGCATAAGATCATGGGGACCGGCTTGTGTCTGTCCGTCTTGGTAGCGCGCAGCCACCCGCGGCAAAATGTGTCAGTGCGGCAAAGAATGTGGGCAGAAGGTTTGAAGACAAACTTAGCTCTGAGACAGAAGCATCGCACGTAGCACAGCAAAACCTGCGCAGATTCTTCCGTGGGCGACGCCATTGGAACACACCCTCCTGGGATATTGTAGATCGAAAAAGTATCGCTCGGGGTCGAGCAATCACCGGTCTGTGATGCGTGATGATTGGGGGCTTGCTCCGACCGGCTTCAACGCATCATCACTTCCTGGGCCCCGTGTCCAAGTTTGCCCACCTTATCTTCGAGGCGCAAGTTTAGCCATCCAGTGAGGTATCGCCCGTCACACTCGAAGATATCGGTGACTCACGAACCGCTCCTAGGCCATAAGGCGCTTGTCATTTGTTTCAGCCAACCCAGTGCCAACTCCGAACAAAACGCCAGGCATTTATGATGAGCGATGGCAAACAAACAATTATCCATGATGTGTTACGATGATCAAATGCCAAACAGTGTCGCGATTTCAAGCATCTATTTGGTTGCGTCCAACAGCCTCTTCTCTGCTTCCTCGAAGTTGATAACGCTCCAGATCGCATTGAGGTACTATTGGCGTGTGAGTGACCGCAGTCCGATGCCGGACAACAAAGGGACTTACGTCGGCCTTGACATTGTGATACTTTGCGAATCACAATGATCAGATTGGCTCAATTCGAGCTCATTAAACTCACCTGGAGGTAGAAGGCCTGTAAAAGAAAGGTGAGCAAACAATGCAGTACATGATATCTAACACTGACATGCTCCCAAATATCCACACCAAGGATGGGTACGTGCGCTGAGACAACTCATAAGCTCCATATACATCCCCTCGACAGGGTGGACATACAGATCAACGGGTCTTGGTTCGCAGTCGTGACGATCTCGAGCTTCTTCGTGGTCGCATTGTAGCCCTAGCGGAACGGTAGGTCAGCATACACCATGCTCTCGCCACGTGGAATACCACACTCACGAGCCAACCCCACCCACTACCCTGAATAGCAACTGTCGTCGCATTGAATTTTGTCTTGAATTCCTCCACGGATCCAAAGTCGCGCTCCAAGGCCTGCTTTAAAGGCCCATCCGCGAGCTTACCCCCAACCTTGTTCACAGGAGACAAGTTCGTCCAAAACAACGAATGGTTGATATGGCCTGGTTCATACGACAGCGTTTGAACCAGCGCATACATGGATACGAAAAATAAAAATAAAGGGAGGGGGCACGAAGGCACGAAATTTTACGTACCCCCGCCGTTAAACTTGAGCGCAGACTGCAACGCAATCTTTTCGCGCGTAGAGGCCGACTCGGCATACGCCTTTTCGGCGGCATTCAAGCCATTGACGTAGGCCTGGTGATGCCTGGTATGATGCAACTTCATAATTTGTTCCGAAATATGAGGTTCAAGTGCCTAATCACGAATGGATATGTGTGCCTCAGTGGCGCCCTTGTTCGACGCACCCTGGCTAGAACGCACGTTATAATCGTAGGGAAGGTCTGGGAGCGTGTGGACCGAGGCGACGCTGCCTGGTCTGGAAAACGCACGCATAAGAGCTGGCCTCAGCGTAGTTCTGGCGATGGACAACATGGCGGAGAAAGGACGGGTCGACGTAGGATGCGTTGGGAATGTCGCAGTTTGCGCCCTTCAGGATAACGTGATACCCACACATATTTCTTTCCCTGAAATTTCCGATTTAAAACTCCGAAAAGGCGTACGTAATTACCTAAATTTCCCACAAAAATGCGCCAAGTTGACGCCGCCGGATGGCAGACGGGGCTCGCACTGATAGGCTCATAAAACTTTATACCGTCGAGGGTTCATCCGAGTCGTGTCGTCGCTCACCGACGTACTTGGCTACTTCGGAGGCTCGACTCCCGCGATCCATGCAGCCCAGCTCGCCAATCCAAAATGCGATAGTGGTTGTCTGCGCAATCTTACATCCATTAGCTAGGTAGTCTTGTCGGCGAGACCAACATCCGTAAAATTGGACCATCGCAATGTTTCAAGTCATTTGAAACATTTCCCTGTTGACCTGATAGAATAATCACACGTCGAACGAAAATAAGAGAGAAGAAGCGGATAAAAGTAATAATGATCAGCAGAAGAAAGACGGAGAAAAAGACAGACAAAAAGACAAAAAGACAACATTAAGAAAAAAAAAAAGGCCAAGGAATAGACAAGTGATTCATATCACAGCATACGCTAATAAAAAAAGAGACACCTCATCTCCCCCATCCATTGCTCCCAGCCCTCCCTCGCGACCTCGCCTGCGCAGCCCATTGCCGGTCACCACGCTCCCAATCGATCCGGTCTCGGTCAGCTGATGGTCCCCGTGGGATGTATTGAGAACCCGCGTACGGCGGCCGAGTGGATGCATAAGGGGGTGGGTGCGTCGACTGAGTCATACTCCCCCGGAGAGCACGAGGTCCACTTGGAAGGGGTCGGGAAGATATCGGCGTTGGCGTAGGGCCAGCGGCATTTGATAATGGAGAACGGGAAAGCGGGGGAGCAGGCCGACGGGCGACAGGCGCAGTCGAGGATGACGTGGGCCCAAAGCCTGGTGAGGATGGGTGGACGGCATGGAACGAGCGCGGTTGTGTAGGTGGTGTATGTGATTGCGGCAAATAGGTTTTTGGTGGAGTGGAACTAGTAATTTCGCCATCTTCGTGTGAGGGGCGACAGGAAGATGGAATGCTCGACGATGAAGTGGGGGCGTGGGCATGCGGCGGTGCATTCTGATTCGGTGTAGAAACAGGGATGCCAACTGAATTCGAGCGCGAGTTGACAATGGATGTAGACGTCGATGTCGACATGGAGGCGGGTGTTGAGGTAGAACCAGGCGTCGAAGGAGGGACCGATCTAGGTATAGAGCCTACGGGGGCGGTGCGGTCTAACATTGTGATTTCGCTTGTCTGCTTGGTCGTCAATGGCGGCGGCGGAGGCTCAGGAGCAAAGCTCACAACATCAGGCGTACAATCATCGGAGCCAACAAGCTCACTCGGTACCATCGCATCCATGATCTCCATTTTGGCGGTGAGCGTCATCGGAGGCTTGCTATCGATCTGCGTTTGCGTCTGATCCGTGTTATCCTTGTCATCAATAACACGTGACGAAGTTGTCAATGAACGTGTAGGCTGTGGAGAGGACTGCGTCTTCACCGCTTCAATCATAGAGGGCATCTGTGTCTGTGCGGACAGTGTGTTATCTTCTGCCGTAGGTTTCTCTTCAGTGCGCCCAGAATCACGAACAAGGTGATGCCCGTGCCCGGAACGGCTGTCAAGCCCATTCGCGCTGACATGTGCAGTCCTAGACGAGTCCAGGGCATCCTTGGTCACGTCATCCATCTTCACATCGTGGCCGTTGGCAATGTCAGAATCCGCAGTCTGCACAATGCCGGCATGCTCGCTTATGAGTTCCCGTTTGATGTCGCTGGGACTGGATGGTAATCCGGAACCGTCAGGTGTCACAGGCGAACGAAATGCTTTCGCTGCCATTTCCTCCTCCCGCTGCTTCTTCTTGCGTAGCGCGAAATCCTTGAGTGACATTTTGACTTTGGGCGGTGGTGGAGGTGATGGTTCTTGCGCTGATTGCGCAGGCTCAGGTTCTACAGTCATCACGTCAGCTTGTGACGTCGTCTCGTTGACATCGAACATCAGTGAGGGCGAATCATTTTCCAGCGCAGCACTATCCGTCACATCGGGGATCCTGTGGGGTAAGGAATCCAGTGGGGGCGGAGGGTGGGGAGAACAGGGCACGTGCAATGACGGGTACTCGTCCTCCGGGACATGATTCATTCTGCCCTCAGAGGAATCCGCATGCGAAGGGATGCTGCTATCTTCCCTCTGGTTATCACCGACGACGTCGATATCAACATCCATGGCGTCGCGGTCCAACGGGGGAACTTCCTGCTCGTTCACGACCCCAATCGCGTCGTCATCGGCTGAGACACCACTGCCGGCATCAAGGGGTTCCGAGCTATCCGATATCGTTCTCCCACTCAGCCGAGGGAGCCCGGACAATATTTCTGGCGACGCGAACCGAACACGATATGCTTCCCCATCGGTACAACACTTCTTCTCCACATCCGACGGAGAGTGTGTCTCGTGTCGTGACTCGGGTGAAGACCTATATGGTTGTTGATACTGTGCCTCAGCGGGGGTATCGCGCATGCCGTCGGGAGAGTTACGGGTCATCGTCGGCGCAGAGAGAGACGCGGGCAAAGAAGGCGATTCGTTTTGCGGATGCAAATGTAGGGGTTTAGACGGTCTGTGGGGTGGAGGTGAGGAGGCCATATGATCTGAAAAACGTTGCATCGAGGCGGGTGCAGAAGATAGCGACGTGGTTTCGCTGGGGCTGAACAATACAGAGAGATGTGCTGAGGATGATGCATCGGGCGAATGAAGGGAGAGCTTTGAGAACGTGACTGAGGGCGATACACTTGGAGCCAGAGGTGGGGGGTGGGACTGTACGGGTGCTGGCAGATGCGACTGAACTTGCACTTGCATTACGAGTGGGAACGACGTCGAAGAGGATAGAGTGCTATTGTTGACTTGCGGTGGTACGGGAGAACGTGTAATGATCGAATCAGGAGAGGCTGGGGCCGTGTGCGTGCCTTGACTGGGTGGCTGGCTCGACCGCCCCGATGGTAAAGACGTCGGTGTCGGTGTTTGTGGCGGTATCCATGTCGCAGATACGCCGTTCTTGTCCCACTGAATGGAGCCACGAGGAGAGGAACTTCTCACCGCATGAGCATGCACAAGAGATGAGACAGTGGTCGGATCGAGCGAGGCAGGCATTGGCGGGGGTGGCATTTGCCGTGTGTCTATCGAGATCAAGGTGAAAAACGACCATAACACCCCACTGCACGAAAGGCACTTACCGTCTGATCCATCAGCCTCCGTCTCCGTGTCAAACTCTGTCTCCTGCCCATCTGCACCGTCTTCCCCGTCACCGTTCACATTCACCGAGCCTTGTTTAGGACCAATCCCCTTATCATTGCTTCCTTCCACAGCGCCAGGAATGGATATCGGACTTTCGGCGTTCGTATCAGGCGGGCTGCTCCATCTTTCGTGCGCTCTCCAACTCTCGTATCGTTTTAAGTGGTCTCGTGGTGGGTTTTCTTGCGATGATTCCGGTTGTCCCGTTAGAGGTCGAGACCAGGCCTTACGCATCCGTGGGGGCAACGTAGACGGAGAAGGGTCGACGTTCAGATCGTCATTGTCTGCCACCCAGGGGTAGAAAACGTTAGCAACTTGACCACAGGCAACAACCAACCAAAAGCGTGAATACTAGTAAAAGAAAAATAGAAAGAAATACGTATGGGCGTCAGCCAGCAACCACTCACCGTCAGCCATCCGCGCCTTTTCTTTTCCTTTGCTACCTACACGTGGATCTTCCTCCGCCCTAACTTCAGGAAACGCTTTGGGACTCGACGGCATAATCTCCACTCCGCCCCACCCGCCATTCATCGGCACCTTCTCCCGCGTCCTAAACCCCCGCTTCACACCCACCAATGGACCCAAATCAATCGCTGTCTTGGCCTTTGGTTTCAGCGTCGACACGGGCGCTGCTGGCGCAGCAGCGCTTGCATCCCTCCCTCCGTCCGCATATGTCGCATCCTGCACTTTGTTCTTCTTCCACATCTTGCGCTTCTTGACCCGTGGAGTCCGCCCGTCGACTTCGCTTGATGCGTCCATCTCAATGTCCACGTCCACGTTCATACCCAACCCCCAATTCCGACTCGGGCGCGGATCTAAATGGCCATCCCCTTCAACATCAACTTCCCCCTCACCGTCGTCCCACTCTTCGCTCGCACCATTCACATCGGAGGAGTCACCCTCAGATCCCTCGGACGTCACCTCCCCATCGGGCCATGGCCACCGTCCCTTGACAACTCTCTCCATAACACGAACAGCACAATCTCGCGTCGAAGAGCCACAGGCGCAAGTCGTGAAGGTGCTGCTCAGAGCATGGAGGATCGACGTGAATTGAGCGCGCAGGTGGTGGAGGTACGCTGGGCTGTATTTGCGTACGTCGCGCGGTCGATAACGTTGAAAACGTAGTGTACACGGAAAGGAGAGTCAAAACTTCGATGAAAAATAGATCAAGGTACGCCACAAGACGAAAGACTCACGCAAATATTCCAGGACTTTCCATCAACGCAGGTAACATATGGACCGCATGCCCATCGTCCCATTCCCAGCCTAAGACAATTTCCTCGTCTGCTCTCAAGTCCCGCAATGCGAACAGCGCAAAAGAGAGTGACGTCGGGTCCGCATCGGAGTCGGATGCCGAATGCACATCATCTTGGTCGGATGAATCGTCCGTCTGTTGCCCTTGCATCCGCGACATTGGAGGAGGGACGGGCCGACCGTTCACCGTTCGTGGTGGATTACCATCCTTGGAGACGGTGCCACCGTCAGGCGCCGCCTTCCCACACTCGGCCTTGTGCCGCATCCCCTTCGTATTCTCCCTTCCCTTCGTTCCACAAACGACGGGCCGCACTACTACGTTTGGCCAACACCCGCACCTTGCCCATCTCGCTTTGCCACCCCCGATATCCCCTTTGCCTGCGGTGACCCCATGTCCTTTCTCACCAGAATCGGGAGGGTCAGGGACTCCTCCAACACCTCGTGCGTCCAGCCCAACTCCCCATCCACCTCCGACGAGCCTCACCTGAGGCTTTCCCATACCAAGATGGGCGTATCCGTTTAACGGGTCAGCCAGATACGCAGCAGAGGGAACAATCGCGGCTGTATAGGGAGCTAAGAGGGTGGTCGCCGGGATCGTATCGTTTGGGTTGGAGGATGCGATGGTGTTTGTAGAGGGTGTAAGAGGGGACTTGGCGTACGAATGTGGATGCGACGAACTAGGTACAGGGGGAGACATGTAGTTGGATATAGGTGGTGACGGATAAATGCAGGTATGCGAGAAAGGTGAAGGATCCGAGGCAACATGTAACTTGGGAGATGGGGGACGGAGATGTGCGGGTGTACATGTCGTCGAAGCTGGCGGATACTGGGAATGTAAACCCGAAGGTAAATTGAAGTAAGACATAGGTGGGTCCGTCCGTAGCACCGTCCGAGGGACAAACACATCCCCAGCATTTTCGTCCAGTATCACTGGCGTCGTGTTGTCAAGAGGAGACATGGAATAGCCATAATGATCCTGGTACCTGCACTCTCATTAGCAAACAGACATATGCATACAAGCAATGAGACACATCGTCGCCTGTATGCGACATCCGTCGAGATGAAAGAACAGGAACAACATGAAAGATAACAAAGGAAAATCAATTCACCCTTGTGAGTCCACCCTCGTGTATCCTCCATCATTATAGGTCTTCGGTGGAGGGTGTGTGAGTGGCGAAGGGGGATTGAGAGCGGTGACACCTCTCCAAGCTTTTGCAACACGAAGCAATTGGGCGTAGACAGAAGGGTTCGGGTAGATGTCTGGAGGGAAGGTAACAGGTATTGGGGGCAGGCTGCTGGAAGCGGTTGAGCCGTTACCATTAAGATGTAACGTGCGCGAGCTGCCAGGATGTTGTTGCATTGCGGTGTGATTTGAGGGAGGGATAGATGGAGATGAGGGATCAGCAAGAGAAAGTATCGACGCACGTCGCTTCTTCCTTGACGAACCAGAGCCCTCGATAGCGGCAGCAACAGCACTTCCCCTCCTCGATTTTCGTTCCACACCTGGGCTCGCCTTCCTCCTCGAAGGTGGCTTCGTTACACCACCACTTCCCTCATCTGCCGCTGGGTTCCCGCCAATTCCGTTGGTAGTTGTTGCTCCTGGCGCCCCTCCGTTCGTTCCGTGCGAAGCCTTCATGCGCATAGCCCTCAGCCTCCCTTTTTGGGTCTTGACCGCTCGCTCTCTATCAACCTCCAGTGCGGGATCACATACCCAACACTTCCAAAATTCGGGTACCTCTCCGCCTTGGATGATGCCAAAACAGGCTGCATGACACCATCGTGAGCAGTCGTCGCAGGCGATCGAAAAGCCATCGTCATAGGTAAATCCACAGATGCACGAGATGGCGTCCGAGTCTGATGGGGGTGGTGCGTCAGAGAGAGCGAGTGGCTGTTGCGACGTTGAGGGGGATGCAAGCGGAAGGTGTGAAGTTGGAGGTGTTTGTGGCGGGACAGAACTGGTGTGAATGGGAGAGAATGGACGTTGTTGAGGGTGTCGTTGGGGAGGTGCTGTCGAGGATTTCGTCGACACTTTCGAGAGCGGACGGTTGGATTTGATGGGTGGCGTCGAGGAGGTCGCTAGAGGGTGGGACGACTGTCGTGGCTTGGTAGACAACCCGTCTCTCGAAACGCTTGGAGAGAATGGCGTCGCGGATGGTGCTGACAGAGCTGGTGATGGCTGCTTCCGTTTGAGAGGGACAACTGAAGGCGAGAGTGCGGACTGAATGATATGCGAAGCACTTGTTCGATCGATGGCAATACCGACACTACTCGAGGTCAGGGACGGCCCGTGTGCAACGTGGTGATGAGGTTGCGGGTGCGGGTGCGACTGAGGGGCGTTGAAGGGAGAAAGACCGAGTAGACCAAGGGCGGCTTCTGTCGCATCGCTGTTCATCACACCCACGAGATACACCGAAAAAAACACTTGACTGAGTCGTCTCTGTGTTCCAGCCGTCGTCGGTGTTGATTGTGAGCGCCGACCGTTTTTCTTGTTGCCGTCGTGGTTGTTGTTGCTCGCAGGTCAAGTCACTCGATGGCCCTCCTCGCTGCACGGACCGCTTCCCCGGGGAGTAGATTGCGGAATCCCTTTGAGCTCGAGAGCTCGACGATGAGCAAGCCAGAAAAAAAAACGGAAAAAGAAAAGTTGGACGTTCCCTTGCAAAGTGACCCCGTTCCAATTCAATCCCTCTTTCTCTGCTCTCTTTTCCACCAAATACAAACCAACAGAGGGGCTTTTCCCGTCCTTTCAAGCTCCGACTCGATCATGTACCGACACCCGATCCCGACGTTGTCCCACCATCGATCTGCCGCATCTGAAAGTTATTCAAACGGCGTATACATGACATTGTTGGCCTCGCCTGTCAGTGAGTGGGCTTCTTGAATGATATTTTTGATCTGTTGGTTTTACGAAACCGCGTGTACTTGCACTAACGTGAACACTAATCGCGTAGTCTGGATTCTGATATGGCACGCAGCTCAGCGACAGAAACAAATAAAAAAACTGATATGTATGGAATCTGCGGTCAGCTTTAGCGATGATCTTAGGTCTTGCGTTCTAGAATCCAGACTCCACAGATATTAGAAGATTGTCTACTAATCTGCCCACCACAACTGAACATACAGAACCTTCTGGCCCACAGGCCCAGATTGTACAGTATTGGACACTAAGAGGTGGCACCTCTCCCATGGGCCCAATTTTTGGCCAGGAACTGTCAGGTTCAAAATTTGATAGGAAAATAAGGTAAAACAGTAGTATAAATCATGCTCCCTCCCAGTGGTTGTTTTGAAGGTAGGGGCCCCCATCCTAGTACATATTTTGTACTTGATTACCCTAATGTACCAAATAATTTGTTATGGAGATTGTCACACCTAGTGATAATCTGTAATAAATGCACAGGGA
Organism: Boletus pseudo-olivaceus; assembly: GCA_038092955.1. NCBI lineage: Eukaryota > Fungi > Basidiomycota > Agaricomycetes > Boletales > Boletaceae > Boletus > Boletus pseudo-olivaceus. Next base: position 53,089 of record JBBPRI010000019.1, read on the forward strand.
AGGTGTTCTTAAGGTTCCTTGTGTTACAATTCTGGACGGGCCCCTATCCTTTTCCCCCTCTCCCCTTCCTTCACCTACCCTTACCGAAGACCATCCCGCCTATCCGGTCTTCGAATCCCTATTCCCAACGCCGGAGCTGTCCAGCACTGCCTGGGCAGAGCTTCTCGAGGCAGAGCTCTTCTCTGCCTCATCATACCCGACTCCACCCGACTCCAACCTGGTCTGATCCTATGCTATCCCTAACAGACACTGCTCCTCGGCTGTTCTCTTACACAGCCTAGTGTTCCGATTCCTTCCGAGTTTTCCTTATTTAGTATTCCCTTATTTAGGTTCAGGAAGCCTGCCCTAAATAACTGTATAATAGTATTTAAGTTAGAGTTTCTGTTATGATATACTATATTTTCAAACTTTTTGGACTTAGAACATTTTCACTTCCAGATCACGTGACACAACACGTGACCGTGAGAAACACACGTGATCAGGCCTAGACCTTATGACGTCATGCCTCATGTATTTAATCTCCGTCGACCCTGAACACACCTTTTTAATTACCGCTCGTTCCATCCCACACTCACTTCTTTACTATACCTATATACAGTAGTATATCCCACACACTGCTTGGTCCGTGCGCACTCCTGTATACTATATAAACCCTACTGTTACGAATTTTCATCTTATCTTATCTTATCTTATCTTATCTAATCTCTTCATCACACGTGGCTATCTTATCAAGATAACGGACTTGTAACTTTTTCTTTCTCTCGCGCCTCATGGATGCTCTAGACTCTTTCCATTTCTCACGAGATCCAATCTCGTTCCCACATTCATTTCCGTTTCCTTCTCTTCCATTGTGATGCCTCATGCATCACAATGCACATCACACGCTCTTTTAATCTCCGTCATAATATATCCTAAAGTAGTACTTATCGTACACGCACAGCATGGTCTGTGTGCACTCCTGTACCGTATATAAACCTGCAATGCAGACCAGGGAACCCTCAGTTTGGTTCTCCTGGAGTTTCCCCCAAAGAGCTTCAGATAGTAGTACTGCCCTCCTCTCTTCATTCTTAGTCCCTGGAACTGGTGATAGTAACCTGATAGCCTAGTGCTTTTTGGGTTGTTTCATGTATGATAAGTACTACATTAGGATATATTATGACGGAGATTAAAAGAGCGTGTGATGTGCATTGTGATGCATGAGGCATTACAATGGAAGAGAAGTAAACGGAAATGAATGTGGGAACGAGATTGGATCTCGTGAGAAATAGAAAGAGTCTAGAGCATCCATGAGTCGCGAGAGAAAGAAAAAGTTACAAGTCCGTTATCTTGATAAGATGAGCCACATGGTTGATTAGATAACCACGTGTGATGAAAAGATTTAGATAAGATAAGATAAGATAAGATGAAAATTCGTAACATTCCCAGGTCGAGAATTTGTTAGTTTCGCCATAAAATTTGGAATGCCGTTCCAGATAGCGTAGAGGTCGTTGTACCATGGGAATTCTAGTGAGATTGCGACATGGATGTTAGCCACATCTGCACCGGGTTGAACGCCTTGTCCTGTCTTGTTGAGCAACCCATGATGATGAACGAATGTCTTTCGAAGGCTGCTTGCGAGGTGAGTAGCAGCGGCCTGGAATGATTTTTGAACTTACTAGCTGAGGCGGTTTACTACTGAGCTTGTGAATCTTTTTGGCATGGCAGCATATCGGTCCTGCCAATCCGGATCCTCAGAAAATATCAGCTGTGCGAGAACACCACATATCGCAGTCTTGTCCTTGCCCGATGGCTTCTCCAGGTGGTCCAAGCGATCTGCTTTGTTCTCGGAAAAAAGCACAGTGCAGTCGGCCGGGTGGGATTTGAGCCAAGCGACAAGCGTATCTGTTTGCGAGCTGGTCCACTGGATGGTGAACTTGTCAGATGTGTCGGATGGCGGTGGAGTGACGACGGTGTGTTCTTGAGCTCGACGGTGGGGTTGACCACCCCTGGAACCCCGACCACGGCGCCTGGTCGGGGGATTATTGGGTGCAGGCAGTGGTGGGTATGCTGGTTCACGGTGGGGGTCCATCGATGGGATCGATGAGGTATAGGCTGCCTGCAGCCTCTCTGACCGGCGTGTTTGGGAGTGTTGCGCAGGCATGGGGATTTAGACTCCGCCCGAATGGCCACATGACTTTCAGTACATTTTCAGAGGTAAGTCACAGACCCTTCTGACTCATCGTGAGTGCGACTAGTGTTACTCGTCTGCTTTGTCCGCTTGTTGGGCCCGGAAGTATTATGTAATGAAGCTGTATCTATTCACAAAAAATTGGAAGGGCTGATTGTGTGTGTCAATCAATTGCGGCATCATTGAACACCGCTATGACATGATGGCACAGTAGTAAGCCGCGCGCATCAAAGTTATACTAGCCAACTAGTACCCACAAACAAAACCACTACGGCATTGGCGACCAGCAGCTGGTCGTGGCTGCTGCACTCAGCCGTCATACCGACTGTGTCGCCAGGGTGGTCGTTCTACGAGCAGCTTCTCCTGTCGCATTTCGATCCGACTCGAAACATTGAAGTTGGCTTCAAGCCACAATAGTCCAACCAGCCTTCCAATACCCGCCGGTTGATCACAGCCTTGACGGTGACACAAGGGCTTCTTATAAGTAAGCGATACCGTTTTACTTTACCTCTTATGTACTAGTCCATTCAATATGTCCGTTCCGGCGGTATTCCAACCAGCTGCCTGCTATGGCCCTCATCATATCAACCCCTCCGACATGTGGCCCCGATTCCCTGGGCATAACAGGCGCTAGTGTGTCTGTAAACCCCTCCTCAACTAAAGGCAGTGGTTACTCTCCTCACTGCCAAGTTGCCAAGCTGCGGAGCCTCAGCGGGGGTACGTATGGCCCCTTATTTCTCCGTAATGCCTCATTACGTGGGGGTGTCGTACCGCTCAATATAAATCGGAAGGTTTCTGTTCGTGCTACTCGCAGCTCTTCTTTCCTGAGTTCAACTCATCAGAATGGTGAACACTACTAGCGCGGGTCTCATCGGTGTTGTTATACTCGCTCGTCATGGCGATCGTTCTGGTGTGGTTTTCCAAGACTACACAACTTACAACTCGACACAAGGATACTTGACTCCATATGGAGCGGTATGCCCAACGATCCTTGTTTTGTGTAGTACTGAAGTTCTCGCAGAGCCAAGAATATGACCTGGGTGGTTACCTGAGGCAGACCTATCTCGACCCGGCGTCGCCATCCTACATCCAAGGCATCGAGACTGATATAGCCGATGTTGATCAACTCTTTGTTCGGGCAGACGCGGGAGGAGGGAATGTCATACTCGATTCCGCTTATGCTCTACTTCAAGGTCTTTACCCACCAACGGTGACGTCCACCTCAACCCTCGCTGATGGTCAGACGGTCCAGGCTCCGTTGGGAGGGTATCAGTACATCCCAGTAGAGTCTCTCGAGTTCTGGCAGGCCCCTTCTCTTACAAGTTGGATGGAGTGCGAGGTGAGTGTTTGAGAGTGGGTTAGGTTATGATACCAATCCAGTTTTTTCTAGTATTTCCAACTCCATCTGGGTCGCTTGAACACCGGCGTTGTGTTCCAGAATGCAGCTGCGCAAGCCGCTCCTTTCCTTCAAGCCGTACAACCCTACCTCAATGGCATGAATAGCAGTTTCTATAACATCGTATGTGACGTTCATTCCTTTGTTGGTTGTGTTCTGACTTGATTGAAAGTGGAATGTGAGTTATAGAGAACGATAGTAATTGTGCTTCATCTGAAGTGTTCACGACCCTAAGATCTATGACTACCTAAACGTTCAGTATACCCATAACGCAGCATTCTACCAGTCGTTCCCCGAGACTCTGTTGAAGCAAGCCCGCTACTTCGCTGACATTCACGAGGAAAATGTCTTCACGGACAGTGTTCAGAATGGAGTTGGCCAAAGTAGGTGGTTAAGTGGTGTTATACTATTGCCTAGCTGACAGTTCATAGTTGCTATCCGAACTCTTTGGCCTCAGATTTTCTGGTCATTGGGCAACATGACTTTGCCTGACAACAAGGTCAAGCTTGCATTGACGGAGGTTGACTACAAGCCCTTCATCAGTCTGTTCAACGTTACTAATGCTACGGTGACCAACCCCGAGATATCTGGAATCGGTGAGAGAACAATCGCTAGTTCTTCTGCATTTCGATCATACAATTGTAAACAGCCGACTATGCCTCCGCTGTGGCTTTCGAGCTGTCCCAGGATACTGCAGGCGACTATGTAGTTGCTATGAAATTCAAGAATGGGACAAATGACGAGGCGTTCAAGCCTCTGAAAATGTTCGGCCAGGACAGTCTCACTTTCCCTAACATGATCCAAGCTCTTGACGTAAGCATCGATTCTCCTTGTCTTACCGTGTTTTACATTGTGACTCTGCTTTTCTTAGTGGACTACCATTAACTCCACCATCAACTGGTGCTTCTCTTGCAACCAGACTATCCTCCGTGGATGTTCTGTTTTCAACTATAGCAATGATCCATTCCTCAACCCTAGCTAGTACTACCACTGGATACTCATAGATGGACGCTGCAGTTGTTGGCCAGTGACATTCGTAGCTATTTCCTAATTTCCGCAAACTATACATTCCCTTGCTCTGAACATATGGAGTATGAATTTTATATTTTGAGATGATCATAGGTTATCACAGCATGAGAGTATCAACGACCTTATGTAGCAGACGTGGGGGACGGCCTGGATGCCTTCGGCGGCCAAAAGTCTGATTATGGTGGATATGTAAGTTTGGTGTCCCACCGGATAATTTGAAAACATCCTCAATGTAAGTAGGTCATCTGGGTGTTCATCGCCGCTCTGCCAGCAGTCCAGTGTGCCTTATCCGAGGAAAAGTAGTTTCCGCACTCCATGTTAAACCTCTTGGGTCGGCTCCCGCCCTAGCTATTCGAAGGCAGATCTAAATCTCTGCAAGTAGTACACAGTACGAAAATTCTCCGATAATGTGCCATTAAGCCGGCAGAAACTCGGCCTTGAACATTCTTGGCAGCCGTCTCCGAGCCATATCATAGCAATGCACGCTAATCATAGTCTTGTGTGTTCGTACAGTGCGCAACATTGGACTTTGCGCTGTCAGGCAAGCTCGACGGATCCAGCCAAGTGGAGATATCCGGGCAACGTGCGTAATTTCCTGGTGTAACTGTACATGTGGGTGACCATCAAGAAAGCCAAGCCAAATGTCATCGGAACGGCGCAAACACAGCTCGGGCGCTTTCAAGTTGGAGATCAGGACGGAGATCAGGCTACGAAACACATGCGGGATTCAAAACGGTGTTAGCTAGGATCTAGAGAAGCTCGACGTTAGGAAGGGATCGGAAGGCGGTGGGTTTATGCTGATGTGACAGGGCTACGGAGTGCAGGGGCCTGAACTCTTGACACCAAAATGCCACACACTAGTAGCCGGGCCAAAATTGCTCAAACTAGGATCCTTACATCAATTCCAGCTCTCAAAGACCTGTGGTGGAGTCGTCAAGCGACAACGTTACACACCTACCCATCTTGCAGATGTAAGTGCGGTGCCTTTAATTGTGTCTTGGAGCGAGACAGCTTTCTTGATGGAGGATGTTATTAACGAAGTCGAGTTTAGTGTGACCGTTGATATCGCAACAAACAGTGGCAGGAGGCAGAAAACTGGATGCTGGAGCTTTGATCGGTTAATTCCCCGGACCTTGCCTCAACGTTGGTATGCACGAGCACGCTGGGAACCAGTTGCCCGCCGCGTCCCCCGCCATTCGTCCGACGGTCCGAGACAGGCAACCAAAGCCTTTACAATCAGACCCACGGAAAAAAGGCATGCGACGCTAAACCAACTCCTCCATGTCGCTTTGTTTGCTGCTGAGCGCGTTGAAAACTAACGGAATCGCCGGCAATGCCCACTGCCCGTGGACTTGATAATCGGCAACCGTTTTGACTTCAAAACCTGAAGCATTTGACAATGCGCTTTGATTCATCTACGGCGTGAATCCAGCGCCCATATATTTAACCATCGGTGGAAAGATGTTGCGTCTATATTTCAATATTCGGCTCGCGTATCTTCATCAAAACAACACTACAGCGTGATACGCGATCACGTGACCTAAATATAGTCGAAGATTCCCGCCAATGGCAGTTGTTCCGTCTACCACATCCAGTTCTCACTGGGAGTCGACTTCGCCCCCTCGCCCCCGTCAATCACTACTACCGGTGGCCATGTCGAGATCTCCAAAAAAGAAACGAAATACTTGTGCAGCCCTTTCCTCGGCGGGCATTGAATGTTCACGTGCGCCAGTGGAGGGCGTCCAGTGGTGCCCCCGGCACAATGAGGTGCGCTCTAGTAAAGTCTAGCCCTGTCCCCTGATAAACGTTGCTGGCTTTAACTCACAGGAACGTTTCAAGTTATACACGAATTACAAAACTCACGGCGTACTTCTCAAAGCATACCCTGATATCCCTGCGTGCCATGATGTCGCGACAATCATGGCGTGCGACAGCCTTTTCCTTCTTCGAGAGTGGAATGCCCACTTTCGAGGCAAGTATAATCTACTCACTAGGTATGTACTCAATAAATAAAACTTTTTTCTGGCCTTTCACCATCCTGCAGATGCATCGAGGCGCGGGTCTACTTTACCCGGAGATTCTTCGGGTGCGTGTTACGTCGCATCCTCTCGATAGTAAGTCCTAAAGTAAACAAACCACTGAAATAGTGAAGACATGGTAAATGTCTTGTGCATGTTACGATCCTAGACAAACTGACCTTCAAGTACAGGATTTTGGTCACAAGATATTCTGGGATAGTCTAGTGCGGAAGAGGTCCGAAGTGGAGCAACTAATGTCACACGTGGAAACGCGCGGCTACCAACTCATCCTCAAGGGCCAGAACGCACTGTGGGTCCTAGAGCAAGACACGCACGAGACCGGGGACTGTTCCGGCTACGGGGAGCGCACCCACGGTACTGATGCACCGTTCCATCCTACGGAGAGCGTTGAAGGCGCTGCCATCGAGGATCCTCTGGAGGCCGTCTTACGCGAGAAGGCTATCGAATTTAGAGAGAAGATTAGGATGTGCCTCGCTTGGTACTGCACCGCTCCGACGTCGCGATTTCACGGCGAGCGGCTGGAGGTCATCTATGCATACGTTCGCCGGGCGATCTACAAGGATGCTTCTCTCATGTTTCTCTCACACAGCTATGATAGTGTCATGGCCTTGTTGAGCGACCAAGATCTAGATCTTATTACGATGGAGAAGATCTGGTACGCCATTAGTGCGTTGTGCATACATGACGTTCAGTCCGCCGTCGACGATGTCCTGCGGTCGACAGACGGTGATCATGTGGTCGTGCTCGGCGGAAAGGTCTTTAAAGATGTCAGCGATGAACGATGGCCTTTGCATGCATGGGGTCATATGATGGCCATCCGCCAGTGTTATTCCTGTCTTCGCACGACTTGTCGAACGGTATACCGGTAATTGCGACCTTTCTGAACCCACAGCACTCACCATCCACACAGATCGATGGAGTCATCGACCTCACCCGGTACGCTCTGTTGACACGAACGCCGTTATCTCAAACGTACCTCAAGTACGACTTTAACTTCGATGGCTCCAGAGAACTGATATTGGCTGGTTTTATCCCGAACGACATTCCGCTTTCCTCGCCGCGCCACTCAATTATCTGCAAAGAGTCTGGCTCACTCTCCACTGGCCCTACCTGGGAAGAGACCAAACGCAACCTCTCCCTGTATGCTGGCTTGTCCCTGAGCGATCCGATGGCCCAGGCATTTGTCAATGCATGTATTCGCCACCCCGACTTCATGGTCATGCTTCGCAAAGGGGCGGATGCGCGGGTTATCCGCTCTTCATCTGTCGTGTGGACCTCTCGCAAGCGACACGCCCGGAGTCCCTCGGCGCTCGCTTCTGTGTCTTGGGAGAAGACGACAGACATTGTCCGTCTCTCAGACTTGGCGCTCGAAGATGCCCAACCATCTGGATGGGACGAGAAGATCGTTGATTGCATGCAAGTCATCGTCGTTGATGCCAGCGAGGGCACGATGGGCGACTTTGTCCGGAAACTTGTCGGGATCTGGTGTCAGGTGTACAACGTTGGCGACAAGGATGACCTGTACGACGCGCTCAAAGGCCCTTACGAAGTCACGGGCGAGTTGCAAGAGTACCAGGAGGTGACGGGCAAGATCGTGCTTGATTACTACCAGAGTTTGTGGGGATGTATGCCTCCCTCCGCGCTCGTCAGGGACCCAGAGCGCTTCCGATTCGATTCGTTCTAATGTTTTTTCTTTCTTTCTTATTTTCGGTACATTCGCTCTGTATTCATGCATCCCTTTTATAATGTTCCTCATCGCTGTCCCTTGGCGCATATTCATTTCTTACTCCATCTTCAGGCCTAATCTCCATGGACACTAGCAGCGTATCATCATCCATTCACATCACGTTTGTAAATTATTCTATCATTGGAGCAATTTTGTAGAATACACCGCCCAAACACATTAAATTAGCCGTTGAGTTGGATTATGATCCCAATGACCGTCAACTGCCGTTCCAACATCTAGAGGATAATACATAAGACCGCGAGCACAGATCAGAATACAACGTCTCAGGAACGAAGAGATGCCCAAAAAATGCCACCAAAGACTCATCACGGACATAAAAGTATTCCGCGTTAACCAGCGCGCAAGTACGGTACCTTAGCAATCGACGCATAGATACATATATAAGTAGCGAGTTCCCCGACCCTCAAAAGTTTTCTGTTTAAGAAACAATGGTATTAGAGACCGAGCGTCGCAACCCCGACAAAGGAACATACCCTTTCCGAAGAAAAACCTAGTTCCACCGGCGCTAGGGGTCGAGTACTTGTTAGACATTTGGTGGAGTTGCCTGGACAGCACAGGTGGTCCACAGAAGAACTGCGGAAGAGCACACATGGGGTTAGGACGAAATACTGCGGACGTGTGTGGAAACGTACCACGCCGACATCTGTATCAGGGTGTTTGTCGACGAGGGACGCGAATACTTTATCCCAGTTCGGCCGGCCGAAATGAGTTGGGGCGCGCAATGACGTGATCGCGTCTTTTTCTGCACCGACGTCCTGAACCTACATAACACACGCGGGGACCAAAGAACAAGCGGAGTCAGGTCCCGATATTAGTCCGGTTGGCAAGCGAGGAACAACGGATGCGAAAAACGCACGATGATGTTGTTCATGTCATCCTCCTTGATTTTGGCTGTGAGATAGATGTTAATCTCGATGCGGTTCTGAGTATCTTGATCTTCAATGGCTTGCAAGAGGGAGTGGAACCATTCTGCGCTGCCAAAGTCACGGATGACCCAGGTGAAGTAAACTTTGGAGAGGCGCGTCGGCTTTGAGTTGTTCACATTGTTCATGCGGTACCAGATAGACTTCAATATGCTGTGATAAAGTTGCTATCATCCATATTCCTTAGCAACAGGCCGGAACTTACGAGGCAAATGGCGTAACGCCAATACCAGCACCGACAAGCAGGACTGTTTCGTAGTTCAAAAAATCCTCCGAAGCGCTACCAAATGGACCATCGACCATGACGCGCGGAAGTGCCCGGTTGAGGGGTGGGTTCGTGTTGGTGCCTACCACCATACCACCATTAGCATTCACTTCCTTCTCCTTCTTAGAATCGAAGTCGCAACCGAGGGCCTTGGCGAGTGCTGTAGTAAAGTCGCCGACGACACGAATATGAACCGAGATGTAGTCCTCCTCTGGCGCACTATAAGGACTTCAGAAAAACTCGTTGAGGGTAGGCGAGAAATCACATACCTGGTAAGAGTGAAAGGATGCCATTGGAAATACGAAATTTCTGGGCAGCAAATGAAGATGTATTGTCCGGCACGAGTCGTCGTCTTCTCCTTCTTGATCTGGATCTCAACGACCTTTGAAGGGTGCTGGATGACCTTGGAGATGTACGTTTTGTGACGGGATCGAATTTCACGCAAGACGCGCTCGTAGGTCCAAATGGTGCCACCAACAAGCCAGTAGCGCTAAACAGGGACTATGAGAAGCGGGATGCTGACGTTGACTTTGAACTCACCCAGAAAACACCGATGGTATTGGATGAACAGAAGGGTTGTCTGTCAGGCTGGATCATGCACCACATTCCGTGGAACTGCCACGCGAGAAAGAAGATGAGGAAGAGGTGGTGGGTGTACCAGAATCTCTCAAAGCTGGCACGTCGGCGTTTCTCCATGGCAAACCAAACCATGATTCCAAGACAGGCAGTCATAATCCACCCAGTAGCTCCAGGACCGGTGGCAAAGTTTGCCTGCAAAAAGACCAGGATACGTTGACCAGTAGTCTTAGCATTGGGATCAAGCATAGCGAGTTCTTGGAAGTTGCGCATGTGAGCGCCGATGTGGATGACTGTGAACACAACCATGGACCACGCCGTCGCTTTGTGAAAGGTGATGTTTTTGTCGAACGGAATGAACTGGTTCAATGGGGTCCGACGAAGGAGGGAGATGAAATTGCGACAGACGGGCAAAAGGATGAAGATGACATCGGTGTGTAGCACGAGAGCAGCAGAACGAGCGATGGCTACAAGAATGTTTTACTAAGTCTTTGTTCACTCCGATAATGTAGTAGGGAACACTGACCGTAAGTGATACCAAAGGTGGCACGAGCGGTCGTTAGGTCATCGCTCAGCTGATAGTTCATGAAACCAAAGGCAATGACCAGACAGTGAAAGAATATCCAAGAGAAGAAGAATAATCGCTTCCCCCCTTCGTTGATCATCCATAGCTCGAATCTTTGACTGAGGGTGTGGGGTTTCTGTGGGCCCTTTGGAGTACTTCCATTTATCCATGTCTGCTGGATACCTTGGAGCCTGTCACGCTCTGACTTATTCCTATGGAGGGATGTCTCGATGGATGCACCAGCATGGTTATAGTCGGCCTTGGGGTCGATGAAAGGGTTCTGGTCAACGAAAGGATTGCGGTCTTTGAAGTCCAATCCAGAGAACCGTTTCTTAGCCATGGTGAGGTCGAGGACACGTCCAGCGGTGACCGGAGATGATAAATAGGACCTGCCACCTGAAAGAAGGTGGGAACAGGAGAAGGTGGGTGGACTGGTTGCTGTGAGTCTGGTTTTATTATCAAATAAGGATGTCCCCTTGACGAGACCTTGTATCACATGGCCGACTCATTTCCCATCATACCAACCAACGTCTCCGTCCCTCGGCTCAGAACTAGGAAGTAATTGAGAGTTCCAGGACTGGTCGATTCAGTGACGGGGCCATCAGTACAGGATAGAAGGTGCGAACAAAGCAGTGACCCGCTGTCAGATGAACACGGATCTGATGTTGATAGACTGGTACTCTGACCAGTGATTCCCGAATTCTCCTGATGTAGTTACAACATTAATGTAGTACTTGGTTGTAATATCCAGTGCAATTGAGTTTCTCGTGACGGTGCCTTTTTGTTTGCCACCGCCCATTATATTTTCTGTGGACATATTGTGTCCATGTCAGACATGTCAACCGTCGCGATGGGTACATAACGGACAATCAAGATCTCCCATCGGCTCAACAATGACTGGACACTTGCGCCTTGCTTGCGGTCTCATTGAAACCAACAACCATCAAGGTCCAACACAGGAATGACGGCCGTACAAACGGAACTCTCAGATTACCGAGGTGTCCACCAGACCATCTGATGTTTCGACCAGAAAGAAGGGTTGATCGGTGATTGGAGGATCATCGAGTCCACTTGTCAGCGCTGTTGTATCTGATAGTACAACCCATACCATTCCCGTTGCATTGCATGGGTTGTGAAGCCATGTTCCTTCTGAAGGGCTCAACCACCTACCAGGCAGGCCAATATCGACAATGACATTCTGGCGATATACTTGGGAGAGTTCCCTGCTGGAGGTATCCGCTGCGGGGCTACACGCCAGATTGACAACTTAATGGAAGCCGAGCTGAGCACTTGACAGCTCGTGGACAGGAGATACATGGCTTACTGGTGTTAGTGGCGGCGGTGCCTGAGATGTTGATGAAGCTGAGATTATTGAGGTAAAGTTTAGAAGGTGCATCCCCTTTGAAGGATCAGGAGTGTAACAAGAAATTAGTCGATCGTCGAGGGGACGAGACATACGACTCGGCTCCATTGTTGAGCACCAAGTTGCCAGTGCACACAACTACGTTGCGGACATTAGCCCGGTCGACGCCACCAGTTCAACACAATCTCACACATGGGAAGGATGCTAGTTGACGCAACCGCACTTCTGCTGCCAGTGAGAGATTCCATCAACATCCCGCGACCTAGTTCCGTTTCTGTCGATAAGCGAAAGACAACTTGGAAAGGTTTCACACACCGGGATACGCACACCGTTGACCGCTGGATTGAATCATTGGATCGAAATGAATCACCTAGTGACGGATGAGTAATGTATTAGACTCATCACCATCGTTCGAGTTGAGGGGAGTTCACCGTCACCTGGAAGATTCCAGGGCATACAGTGGGGAACTAAATTGATATATTGTCCCAGGCTGCCTCCATGACAGGCAACGTGTCCTACATACCACTGGCACCGTGTCTGTTGGGTCGCAAAACAACGAACTGGGGTCAAAAATAAATACTCGCCTCCTTGATAGCAAGACAGCCTTCACCGGCACCCGTGGCCACGGGAAGGAAATGTTGACCTCATGAAACTCGACGATGTAACAATGACACATACCCAGTTCAAGAGTGTAATTCCATCAGTGGCAGAGCGATCATCGAGATCATGATGCATCACTGGCAATCCCTATTCATAACGTTGAGGCTCACGACCAAGAAAAATTCGGGAGAACAAGCTAACGCACCGTCAGTATTCGGCACAATGATGCTATTGCTGTTGAATACCAGCAGATTCAACGTGTCTCGTCGAGGGAGCTCACGTTTCTATATAGTATCTACATTTTGTTCTATCAACGGCACCATTATGCGGGATGGTCGACTAGAAGGCTCGGAGTGCATCGGATTCGTTTTGGTTGAAAGAAACAGAGTATAGGTATATGCAGTTATCGTGTGGGACAGCTTCCACAACCGTCCGTCCATAATCGCTAGCAACGATCAGCAATGGGCCGGGAGAGCAATCAGGCCCGAGATTCTAAACCCAACTTGTCTTTTCTCGACCTCGTTAATCAGTGCAATAACTTCCATCTTCCCGCCAACCACGGTTCAGAGGATCCCGCTGCATCCACGCAGCGAGACTACGTGGTACCATGGTCGCTGTCACAGTCTCCAGATAGCCCCGTCATTGGCCTGCTAAAGCCAGAAACAATCGACGCTCTACGCCAAGAACCAGAGGGTACTTTCATTATACCTGAACGAGCAGGACCAGGATCAAGATACCGTGTTAGTTTTCATCCCTCTATCAATACCCCCTCCAAGCGCACAGACGTTATGAAGAAGCTCTGTGAACGATGGCGCGACAGTGCTACCATCTTTCAAGACACGATCGGACCCAAAAAATGGAGGAATGAGCTATATCCAGTGTATCGTAATCCATTCGGCGTCCACCTCTCTCATGATCCTGATGCAAAGAAGAATGACTCTGATACTGGTAACTATCTCTTCGAGATGGAACGCTCTGCGTGTTCGTTGTTCGGGATCCCCACTTACGGTGTGCATATGACGATCTACCACGAAGATGCGGACGGGAGTAACGTGCGGATCTGGACCCCAACTCGGTCTCGAACGAAGCAGACGTGCGTTTCCATACGGTAGTCCTCGATGCTGCTTGTCATACATGTGCTATCGTTCAGGTGGCCAGGTTACCTAGACAACAGTGTCGCAGGTGGAATACCAAGTGGAATGTCCATCTTTGAGAATCTTGTCAAAGAATCGATGGAAGAAGCAAGCATCGATGAAAACATAGTAAGGGCGCATGCAAAATGTGTAGGTTCGGTCAGCTATTACTTCCGGTGAGCATGCAGCCTCTCGCATCTCGGACACGTTCATACCACTGAACCGCACCCAGAACCGCAAAAGGATGGCTACAGCCTGAAGTCCAGTAAGGCCCTCGTCTTTGCATCTCCAATGCTTACTCAGTGGTACTGGTCAAGATATGTGTATGATCTCAAGGTACCGCCTGACGTTGATCCCACTCCGTTCCAACCGAAGCCGCTAGACGGAGAAGTGGAGTCCTTTGATGTAAGCTCGCACACACTTGGACTCACGCGTTGACCGGTCGATTAATGGAACCCCGTTAGCTATTGCCACTAGATATGGTCGTCACGAAAATGAAACAAGGGCTGTTCAAAGTCAACTGCGCCGTGGGTGGGTTGAAAGATTGCCCCCGTGTTGCAGATTTTGACCATCACATGCAGTTTTAATCGATTTCCTTGTCCGACGAGGATATATTACCCCTGATAACGAACCTGAGTTTATGGAGATTATCACAAGAATGCACACAAGGTTCGAATTCGAGAGGTGGTAATTAGAAAAATTCTGGAACTTCCAAAGGGGGGTGGCGAAGTGATTGCGCGAGAACTGGACATGCGATGGGAAGCGGAGGTGGTGGATTAGAATAAACTGGAACTGAGCTTCGAAGTGTAGGACTCGCTCGGGGTTCGATTTTGTTTGCCACGTGATCTAGGAGCAATAGCGATTGGCGGCACGACAATGTTAGCCCCCGCCAAGGAACACATACCTTTAGGACCTTATAAAGCCCGGTGACGCCCTCTGCCAATACTACACGACTCAGTGTCTAGCATGGCGTATTTCTTTGCATCTCCGGTCGACGTACAGGTTAAGCTCGATGGAGAGGAATTGCGGAAACAGGTGGATGTGAAAGGGGATAAAGACAAGGTTGCCCAGTGTCCTGTTTATTACGATGGTGACTCGGTCGGCGGACAGGTTCGTCTCTGGTCCTGTTTTATTCCAAAGATCAACGTGTTCGACACACTTACAGGTCACGATACGTGTACGCGATGGGAAGAAGATGACGCACGAGGGTATCAAAGTCGAGTTCGTGGGCACCATAGGCATGTCCGGTCGCTTCTTGTGCTCCCAGCTTCCTTCATCCATTCAGTCTAGAACTTTTTTACGACCGGGGGAATCACCATGAATTCCTGTCGCTTTCTCAAGAACTGGCATCGCCAGGAGAACTACGGCAGGCTCAGACGTTTGAATTTCTTTTCAAGAACGTGGAGAAACAATTTGAGAGCTATCAGGGTATCAACGTGAAACTACGGTCAGTTTGAAGAGCTCTCGGCCGTCGCAACGTCTTCTGAAATCCGACAAGATACCTTATACGAGTGACGGTCTCACGACGGATGGCAGACGTGACGAAAGAGAAAGACATTTGGGTCCACTCTTTCCGCATGCCGCCTGACAGCAACAACGCGATCAAGATGGAAGTGGGTATCGAAGACTGTCTGCACATCGAATTCGAGTACAACAAGTCAAAGTAAGTCTCCTCCCCTTCTCGCTTGATTCAGTCTATGACCGGTGATTATCAGGTACCATCTGAAAGACGTCATCGTTGGCAAGATTTACTTCTTGCTCGTTCGGATCAAGATCAAACACATGGAACTATCGATTATAAGGCGCGAGACGACAGGCTCACCGCCGAATCAATATAACGAGAGCGAGACCATCACAAAGTTTGAAATCATGGATGGAGCGCCGGTTCGGGGTAAGTGGTCTTCTTTCAGCTGGGAAATGCGGTGTCCTGAGGAGTTTGTGTGCAGGTGAAACTATACCTATTCGATTATTCCTCGGAGGTTTCGACCTTACGCCCACATTCCGTGATGTCAACAAGAAATTCAGTATACGGTATTACCTCAACCTGGTACTTATTGACGAAGAAAATCGGCGATACTTTAAGCAACAGGTCAGTAGGCTTTTTCGTGTACTGGCTGTGCCTGAAAACAGTGGGTTGCGCTGCAGGAGATCACGATATTTAGAATACCGGAGGTGAGCTGTTCATTCCAATGTGTCTTCACCCACCACTAAAATTATCCATCAGAACTAGGATGTCGTTAAGCTATCAGACTGTATGCTTGATTGTTGACCACTTTGTTATGGTGGATTCCTACCACGCTGATTTGAATCATCAACAAAGGCCATGTATTGCGGTGAGAAAAAGAGAGAGAAACGTTATCCGACTTAGACACGTGGAGATCACCATTTATGAAAGACCGTCACTAATACTACATATTAGGATGTTTGCAGGCTGAAGCATCAATCACTCATAGACTCCGGTCTGGTCCAATCACCTGTTGTCACGGCATCACGGTCGCGGGTGTCTCGACTGAGTCTCTATAGATTCCCTGACCCATGTGACGGCGACGCACGCTCGCATCCTGACTTGAGCTCGGCAGGCGTAGGTGTAGGTGCTACTCGCATAGGTATTTCTCCAATACTGGTGCGGGTGATGGCGCGGGACTGACTCGGTTTGGAGTATGCCCCGGCGTCGCCGATGGATCTCCTCGCTTTCGGAAGAGGATTCACAGCAGGTAACGAAGCTTCACCCACACCAGACTTGGGACGAGCTGACCCGGGCCCCATGGTACCTCTGCGGTACATCTCAATGTCCGTTGCGGTGAGGGGTATTCGAGGCGAGCGGGGAGAGCTTGCCGAGGCAAGCCACTCTGCGGAGCGGACGCTCACGTCGCTCATGGCTCTATTAGCTCTTCTAATCATGTCGCGAGCGGTCGTCTTTCGTGATCTGGGAGTGCTGGGAGTACTAGGTACTTCAGCTAGTGCAGAATCTGGGCTGTAGGCGGTGGTGCTTTCAGAGGGGCTGTAAGGCAACACGGGAGAGACCGTGGGGTGGTTGGCTGTGTTCTCGGTCAACCCTCCCCACGTGGATACCGGGCGGTTGCGCCGCTCTGAGATATACGTGATGTTGCCAAGGAGGGATGGGGCCGGTTTCCGCTTGATCGAGCCGCTTGAGCTAAGTGCGACAGAGGTACCGCCTTCTTCGCTCGGACCGTCTTGGCGTAAGCTGGACTGGCGGGAGACGCCGACAACTGGGAATGTATCTTCTTCGTAATTTTCACCAAGGATGGATCCACGGTACCTGCCCGTCACGCGTGGGGGAAGGTTGGGGAACCTGCGTTCGAGGTCTCGAACAATGCTCAGGTTGTCTGAGACGGTTGCCCCGCTTCCCTGCCTTATACGGGGCTTTTCAGGCGGCCGGATCCAGTCGGGGGGTTCATGGTGACTACTGGTAGCCATCGCCGCCAATTTCGCCCTCTCGTCGGAGACGTTCTCTCCATGCTGTTGCGCGCAACTGCCTGCACTTGCACGCCCTGGGATCAACCCAGACAGCGACCTTCGTCTCTGCTGCAACGCGTCTGCAAGCATAGCCTGCGAGGGAAAGTCGAAAGTCGAAGAACGGATTTGCAAGAAAGGCGCTTGTCCTTTCTCGTAGTGGACAGTGACGCGCTGGTCTCTAAGCTGCTTCTCAGCTGGTGAGTGTTCGTCCGGTTGCACTTGCTCGGCATATGATTGGGAGATGCGACGGAACATATTTATCCGTTGGGGATTGACGCCGAGCATGCGAGAGATGCGTCTGCTGACGTGCGACACACCGCGCAATTCGCTTGTGAGGGCTTCAAAGTTTTCTGTATCATCGAGACTGTTTGAAAGGGAGGTTAGGAGTGACAGCGAGACCGGTAGCGAGTGTGGCGCACCCTTTGAGCAAGCCGTACATGAGAACGGCCCGCGCGCTCAAACGGAATATTCTGCGAGTCAACGCCACGCCAAAACTAACTTGGGCGAACCCGGAGATAGTTTCGATGACGCCGATGATGATGCCGGCCGTGATCCAGGCGATCCCATGGAAGTAGTGACGTTCGTCAGAGTGCGTGAGTTCTATCCGCCTTTGGTCTAGGAGTGCCTTGGAAAGGCGAGAGAAAGCAAAGAGAAAGAAGAGGAACTGGATGATTGCATATATTGTGAGGGAAGACTGGCTCAGAGAATGCCACAGCAACTCGCTGTTGTATGAAAACGTTACGGCTGGGTATTGATCGGGGAATGTCCCTGGTTATGTTGATAAGCACGTCTCACCCGTACACATGAAATCAGGATATACCGAGATGTATTCCAACAAACGACGACACTTCATTGATTGCTATAGCTATCACCAACATGATGAGCAATGAGATTTCGAGATACCGCTGGAACTTGCGAGGAAGGGTGGGGATGAAGTCACGGAAACTGAGTCGATAAAGATAGATCGAGTAGACAAGGATAGGAGTGAATGATACGGCTCCTGGATACGATTTCCAATCACCGAATGGTCAAGGAGGTTCGGGTAGGCGTACCAACGATAAAATCAAGTGCCCTAAAGACAGACAACGAAGTCCGCGCTGCGGGGACTACGTGCGACAACATGTCCAGCAGTGCCCATATGAAATACAAGATGCCGTCCGCTGCAAGGAGGATTTGCGCCCGCCTATCATACTAGATGAAACCATTGAGCTGTCCAGAATATTTCGAATACTTGCCTGTCGGGACCGGAGTACAAGTAAATGAAGAATAATGATATTATAAGTTCAATAGCGGGGGGTATAATGAGGGCCTTGAATTGCCCGAGTGTAAAGCCGACGCAGCGAAGATTTGGGGTGAGCGACAGACAGACAAGGTTCAGCTGGCTCATAGGGATGAAAGAAAGACAGGGGGAAGGAGCATGCCACACTGGCCTCAAAGGAAGGACGAAGGCAGAGTAGCAGCTGGCGGGGGAGGCCCTCGAGTCGAGAGGTGAGAGGCTGTTCACGATGATGGGAAAGAACAACGAAGGAATAGACATGTCATTACACCTTGCCGTTGCTACACCGATGGCGGCGGTAACTATCCGAACCCGGCAAGTACAGAACAACAGTGAACGCAACATCTACTCACAAAAACGGACGGACATTAAGGCTTCATATCATCCTGCGTGGTTTGCATGCAGTAAGTTGGACAGCATGGTGGCGCAAATGGTCAATTTCTTGTTCTGAGAACAACAATCTGACATACCGTAACTGGCATAATAACCTGGTCTATCGCCTCACTGCGGACTTAAGTGTTTACTCACATTAATTAGATGTGAAACACGTCGGCGTAGTGGGTAAAGTTAAGAGTATCCAGCGTCCGTTCCCAGACTCATATCCCAGAGCTGGAGTCCGGAATCCTCCTAGAAAGGCCCGCTGAGCTGAGTCTCTGTTGTATAAGTTTAGATAAGCAAGTGTACAAGCCACATTCGGCCGACTCCACCGAATTTTATATAGGATTATTAACAAAAATTTAGTAGTACTACGCCCATCATCATCTACTCTGCGCATCACTCTCAACCCATTGTTGATCCTTCGGACTATAACAAGGGAGTCCCTTCCCTAGCTTTTTACTGTCTTCCCATACTTACCTCTTGTTTGTTTTCCCTCCCCTCGTTCAGTGATTTCTATGAATTTTGTTATTCTCCTACGTCCGCACGTATTTTAGCAACAACACTCACCAGACTTCAATGGAGTGGGCTCTCCTCCCCTACGACAACAAGTCGGGTGCCTTCTCCGCCCCCGGGATCCGCCCCAATCGTCGGCGACGGCCGCGGCCGCATCGGCGGCCTCCTCACCGGCAGTGCTGGCAAGACGGAGTCCTCCGACATCACGTACGCGACGCCCTTCTTCCGGCTCTTCCTGCGCATCAAGCAAAACGGGTTTCCTAACGCTCACCTCTACCCGGTCATGGACTAGGCACCGCGGCATCGACCAGAAAGACACCGGGGATGCTGGCAAGGCGGTGAGAGGTGGAGCCGTCTCGTTTCTTTTGCCGAGTCCCAGATGACTTGATATGATTAACTGGACTGTCGGACACGCTCGCGACCTTTGAGTGGTATCTAGTAGGCATATGCAAGCATCGATGCGTCTTTACAATAGCTTCTCGTCTCTCGAACACTAGCAACTTAACTGTGTACTATCCCCTCCCCACTCTATCAATTTTGACTTGTATCAGCCTTGTATGTTGAATCGATAATGTTGACTTCGTGTTTAACCCGCGTGTGATGAACTGAGGTTTTGATATAATACCTCAGTGAGGTTGATTTGTACCGGTTGGGATAATAGAGTCATCTTAAAATTCCCACCACTCCTTCGTACCGTATCCGATGGTATGTATCTCCTCGACCTCTCCAGTCATGTCCATAATCACACCTCGTTCAGAAAATTTCTGTTCTTCAGCATGCGCCGTCTGCGCATCTGCCAACGAGGCCCGGAGACCCAACGCCGACCTCGCGCAACCTCGATCCCTTGCTCCATCCCTTTGCACGTGCTCGCGAGCGGATGCGTGCTTTAAATGCCGCCAAAATGGACAGGATGTTTGCAAAACCTTTCATCGCAAGTTTGGAAGGTCACATTGATGCCGTCGAGGTGCTCTGTAGGAAACCGGGCACAGTCAATATCGTCGCCAGTGGTAGCTGGGACGGCGGTGAGTCTTTCACGCAGTCCATCGGTTGTAGACCAACCGGTCACAGGCGTCATCGTACACAATATCGCCGAGCAAAAATCATCGCATCAGATACAAGGCGCCCACAAGGGAAAAGTGTCCGGACTTTGCTTCGCAGACCGTGACAGGCTGCTTAGCTGTGGTGTGGATTGTAACATCAAGCTCTGGGGTGCTTCACCACAGGAACAAACCTCTGTCAGCATTCTTACGCCATCCATCCCCTTCCCCGACTGATAGTCTATCTAGCAACAAAAACCGCTCAATGTATTTTCCGGAAAATCACCTTTCAAGTATGGCCATTTATTGACCAACCACGCCGTCCCACTCACGTGATTCTATAGTTCTATCGATCATCACAGAGCAGATCCTCTGTTTGCTACGGCGTCGAATATAGTCCAAATATGGGACGAGAACAAGTCACTATTCTTTGCCATGTCGCATCTGTCCGATTGATCATTTCCCTCCAGGAGCGCCGCTATCTCCAACCTCACTTTCCCAACAGCCACTGAGACGGTCACCTCTGTGCGTTTCAACCTCGCTGAAGCGTCGGTGCTTGGAAGCATAGGTTCCGATCGCAGTTTCACGCTTTATGATATCCGTACTGGTAAAGCCGAGCGGAGGGTCATCATGCAGATGCAAAGCAATGCTCTATCGTGGTCTCCGACTTTCCCTACATCAGTGCTACTGGCATCAGAAGACCACAACCTATATACATTCGACGTCCGCAATCTGTCGACTCCAACGCATATCTACAAGGCACATGTTGCTGCTGTTATGAGTTGTGATTGGAGCCCCACAGGTCTGGAATTTGTGAGCGGCGGGTGGGATCGAACCCTACGCGTATGGAAGGAGGGGCGGGGTACACAACCGGAGGTGTATCACACGAAGCGAATGCAGAGGTGAATTCGCTCCCCTTCCCCGCAGAATCATTTCCTCATGCACTCCGTAGGGTATCATCATCGATATTCAGTGCAGACGCGCGATTCGTCATCTCAGGATCGGATGACGGTAATGTCAGGGTATGGAAAGCCAAGGCTTCAGAAAAAATCGGCATCATTACAGCACGAGAACGTGCTGCAATCGAGTACCGTGAGAGTCTCAAGGATCGATGGAAACACGACCACGAAGTTGGCAAGGTATCGCGGTAAGTTGTGAGGTGTTCACCCGGACTTTTGTCGTCTGAGGCAATCTAGGACGCGGCATCTACCCAAGCCTGTGTATCAGGCGTCAAAACTCAAGCGGACGATGCTCGAAGCTCAGCGTGTCAAGGAAGAACGCCGGCGGAAGCATACTCGCGATGGGCAGAACAAACCCAAGGCGGAAAGAAAAAAAGTTGTTCTCGCAGAGCATACCTAGCAATGCTTTGTCTTTTTGGTGGTGCTAGGTCAGGTACTTTCAACAGGAACCAAATCTTTACGAACATGCCAAATGAACTAATATACACGCATCGAAGCAACTCGCATGATAAGGTAGGTATCATGGAACGACAGATGATAAAATTCACTGCGAAATAACATCCTTCAGTTGAGTGACTGGGATCGCCAATGGGTATGCCCTCGTCTGTAAGCGTGCCTTTGTTGCCTGTTCGAAAGCATATGCAAGACCAATGAGCGTGTACTCGCTATACGATGTCCCAATGAATGCAATGCCGAACGGCATGTTTGGGGCACAACTGTGTAGCGGTACGGCGTTTATAGGTACTGGTTGTGCATCCTGTGGATAATAACCGAGGGGAACTGTGGTATTTCTTGGTGGGCAAGGCCTTCGACCCAGTATCGTCAGTACACTCACCAGAGATGATTGGGTAACCAGATACCCCGGTGGGCTTCGTTGCATGGCCTGACAGAATCAATGAATGAACAAAACTACAGAAGTATCTGAATATTCACGAACTGTCAGTTGGTAAAATCAGGGCGTCTAGTTGATGAGCTTGAAGGACTGCATCGATCCCCCGAGTACGTCCCAGTTCCCAATTCTCTGCCAATGCAGAATGGTATTTCTCGTCAACCTGGCTTGCCTCAGACGCAAGTAACCTTGAAAGTGGTCTCAGCACAACCAACGAAATGCGTACGACGTGACAAACTGGGATTGATCCGTGTAGTAAGGTGGTGGCAATTCGACGTCTGCATGCGCGAGGTTAAATTTGATGACGTCTGCCAGGTTCCTCACCCCGGTGGGGACTTCTACCAACTCTGCCAAGTACTTGTTTAGAGCTGGCTTAAAGTCGACTGTCAAGACTATGTCCTCTGCCTTTGATTGTTTCAGCTCGTGAGCGCTTGGGAAGTCCACCGGGTCAATGACGTGTGCCCCCAAGTCACGGAAAATGTCGAGTGACTTGTGGAATGTGTCGTTGATGATGGGGTCGTCTTGGAAGAGCGCGCGGGGAACCCCGAGCCGTTTTCCATGCAAGGCACCGGCATCCAATGCCTTGCTGTAGTCAGGCCATTCCTGGGGTGCAGGCAGACCGATGTCACAGGTATCACTCGGGTCATTCCCAGCAATGACAGAAAGGAGGAGTGCCGCGTCGGCGACACAACGAGCCAAGGGGCCAATCGTGTCTTGGTGAGGAGAGATAGGGATGACTGATGCGGCGGGGCACACTAATTTGAATTGATTTCATATACTCATGAATCACCACCTTACCTCCGGAACGCGAAACGAGGCCAACGGTAGGCTTGATTCCCACGATATTGTTCCGACTAGCAGGGAGAACGATGGACCCTGTTGTCTCTGAGCCAAGGGTGGCTGCTGCGAGACCGATCGCCGAAGCAACGGCACTGCCGGAGCTGGAAGCACTTGGGTCGAGGTTTGGATGATATGGTCCAGTGGTCTGTCCGTCGCGAGCAGAGAAGCCGTTGGGTACCTTTTCACCACGGAAGCTTGCCCATTCGGACATACTTGCTTTGCCCAGCAATATGGCACCTGCTTCATGGAGTTTTAATGTCACAAACGCCTCACGAGGGACGACAGATCCCTCGAGTGCGTAGGAGCCTTTGTATCGCGGATGAGAACTAGTGATTTAACAAGACAAGGTATGCTCACCAGCAGTAGTGTTCATGCTACCGGAGGAGTTGAGAGTCATTTTATAGGCTATCAACTTTGGGAAACTTACCCCAGTTCATGGGAAGTTGCGATATTGTCTTTGATCAAGATGGGTATGCCATGGAGTGGACCACGACTCCCGTGCTCAGACCTCTCACCATCCAGATCTTCAGCTCGACGTAAAGCGGTAGCATTGATATCTGACACTGCACGTAGAGCTGCGCCTCTCAAATTTACTTGTTCAATTCTCGCCAAGTATGCCTACGAAGGTGACATTGTAAGACACGAAGAAAAGACGCCAGCACACCTTTACGAGGTGGGTGGATTTGAACCGGCCGCTCTCCAGGCCACGTTGGATCTCGCTGATGGTAGCCTCGTAGAGGTCAGGAAGGTTAATCTCAGAGTCAGATCCTTGCATGAGGAGTGATCGATATCAAACATTTACGTAATGGCAATTCACCTCCTATATTCTTGCTTACCGTCGGGTTACCCGATTTGGATGTTTTATCACGTGATACACGTGATACAAACAGGATTAAACATTCGAACAGAGGGTACAGCAACAGTTGTAATAGAGCAGTTCAGCAACCCGTCCTTTTCTACCTCCTCGTCGTTCCCGACTTTCCTAGTTGACCATGTCTGACTCTGACGGTGACATTGACGATGAGCTCCTCGAACTTGCCGGAGCTACCGAGAAAAAACGAAAGCGCCAGGCTAGTGGCTCCAAGCAGTCTGGAAGCAAGAAGCGCAAGTCAAGGTATGTACTTGCACTAGCTCAGTTGGCACCTTCTTCTATACATCAGTCTACTAGCGCTTCCGACAGCGACTCGGGAAATGTTCCGGAAAGTGAAGAGGAGGAGGCCAATCCCTTTCCTTTGGAAGGCAAGTATGAGGACGATGCAGATAGGGAACGGTGAGTTCTACTCTAGGGACCACAACGTAGTTTTTGACACCGCATCCCCGATGTTATCAACGTGGCACCAAATAGATTACTTGCAATGTCCGAGATTGACCGAGAGAATATTCTCGCCGAACGACTGGAGCAAATGCAAAAGATACAAGACAGACGGAAACTACAGGAGATGATCAAGCAGCAAAAGAATGGCTCAGGCAATGCGGATGCAGTGGCCAAAGCCGCGAAACGTGCTGACAATCCCCCCTCCCTCTTTACAACGCAGCGTCTAACGATCAATTCATAGGTCAACATGCTGTTAGAGGGGTTACGAAGGAGAAGTCGAAGAAGCTTGACGAGCTTAAAGCCCGGCGCAAGGCAAAGGATGAGAAGAAGCGCGTAAGCATGGACAATGCAGAAGCCGACTTCGTCTCTCATGGCTTCTAGAATCGCACGGACTCTCCCAAACGGGACCGTTCATCATCACCTATGGACATGGATACCTCGTCTGGCGAAGAAGAAGATGGCCAAATCACTAAATACGAAGAGGAGGAAGAAAAGGACCGCAAACTGTTCTCTAAACAGCCTAACCCTGACGATGAACCAGTCACTCTTGAGGATCTGTCGTCCTGCAGACTTACTCGGGACATGCTTGCCAGGTATTGTATGGCACCTTGGTTCGAGGACTATGTCAAAGGCAAGTCCGATTCAGCGCCTATTCATAGCCAGCTGAAAGCTCCTCATGCAAGGTGGTTGGGTGCGTTACCTGATTGGTCAGGAGAACAACGAACCGGTATATCGGTTATGTGAGGTGACGAGTGAGTCAAACTTGGAGCTTTTACTACTGCTGCGTTAATAAACCGCAAGATCTCGGTGCCAATCTCACACGACCGTACAAGATCAATGAAAGAACTGTCAACCAAACATTGGAGCTTAAACATGGCAAGTCAGTCAAGGCGTTTTATATGGACAAAGTCTCCAATGCAGCCTTCGATGCGGTGTGTATTTTATATTTTTCTGCCATCAGTTCTGATGTCGCAGAGTGTAGAAGGAGTTTGATCGACTTAGCAAAACGTGTGCTGTGGACGAAGTGCGACTACCTTCCAAACGACAGCTAGAAAAAAAGGCTGTACAGCTTCACAAATTCGCCACGCAACCCATGACAGAGGTCTGGGCGTCTACTGCAATTGCCAAGCACGGCGCTGAGGTATCATTTAGAGTGACATCACGGCTATGGTTGCACGAAAGAACCAGTTTAGCCAACAGCAGAGCCCAGCGGCTATTACAATGGAACGATCCCGCCTTATACAAGCAAAGACGCTGGCTCTGCGACGTCAGGACTACGCTGAAGTGGTCGACATCGAGGCAAAGCTAAAGGAACTCCCTGTCGTCCAAGCCACTCGAGAGGAGGAAGAATCGCTTGCCGACAAACTCGCCAAAGTCAACGAGCGAAATCGTAAAGCAAACCTTGAAGCAGTGCGAAAATCCGAGTTACACGAGGCTGAACGGAAACGAAGAGAACGGAAGCTTGCGAATGCAGGAGGCTCGGGCGTTGCCACGCCATCCGACCCAAGTGCAAGGTTGAAGACCATACCGAGGACGTTCAATGATACATCCAGGTTCGTACTTTATCTTGTTGTTCGTGGTTTGAGTTTTGTGATATTTTGTCCTGCCGCTGCATTCGTTCACCTTGTGCGGGACAGGTCAGCGACGCCGAATGTGACTGGAACGCCCGTCATCGCACCGCAACCGACAGCAAGCCCGCGACCTATATCCCCACTGCCACTATCAGCCCTTGCGAGCTCGCAACTCACGCCACGGAAAGACAAGTCTCCAAGAGCCTCCGTAATAGAAAGCATAGAAGTCGACCTTGGGGATTTCTGATTCGGAGATCTTGTATCAGTCATGTACGATCATCTTTTCGTGACTCGCTGATTTGGGAAGGGGCTTTCTCTCTCTGACTCTTAACACTGTTTTAACCCCTGCCAACCTTTTGTAATCTCCGGCCGTGTCTACCCTATGTAAGTTTATGAGGCGGGGTGATCGCTCGGCTGGTCAGCGTCAGTCTACGTCCTCCCAGTGGAATATATACATTTTTTGGTCACTTTGTCGCAGTGCTGTGTGAGTGGGGAGAAACAGACCAAATCCAGGCGTCTCGCCCCAGACCATTCGATGGGTCCAAAAGTACTTCGGGACTGTATCCGACTCGGAACTCAGGACGTCGCCAATGCATGATACCTCGAGTCCATCCCAAGACACGATCAAAGACACGATCAAACCTGTCTCAGATCTTCACGGTTGCAAGTGCCATCGACGATGCCATTTCATTATTCATCGCACGTACACCCTCTTGCGCGATGCTTGATTACGAGTACCATGTAAATATGCCTCTTGGCGGTCTATTGGACGGGAGGGGAAAAAAAGCATGAAGATGTTCCTGGAGCGTGCCAAGTAATTGAAATTCGAGTACACGCACAAAAAAAAATCAAAAATATATACAAGACCGTCCATCGCACTCACGCACATCCCCGTGCCACTTGACGATATAATATCCTTCATGGTCCATCAACGCCCACTTTTTGTGTGGACATCGCGGCGACGGGAGGTACACCGGTATACGGTATCAATGGCGACGTTGTCCGGCTTCCCGTGAAGAGGGGCGGTGCACTGCCCTCCCCGGGCGGGCCACCGACAGTGGGGGCAGGGGCTATACCTGGACCCGGGGGAACCCCAGGTCCGCTTGTGAGTATCCCGGAGGGTATCATGCCAGGCCCCCCACTCGCGGTAGACAGGACGCCCGGGACGCCAGGACCTGTGGGTGGGACGACACCTGGGCCTGCGAGGCGGGGAGAGTACCCCAGCGGGGGCATACCCAACTTTGGAAGCGCCGGTGATGGCTTGCGTGGGAGTGAAAAAGGCCCGGTGGATGACGAGGCAGATGGAAGAGGTAGGTTCATCGCAGATACCGAAGGCGAGCCCGTCGGAACGGATGTAGGGAGTGCACGGGGAGGTGAAGTCGTCAGCGGCCGGGGCAACTGCGATAACCCATTTGGAGTTGGGTTTGAAAAACGGTGCGGCACGGGAGTATGGAAACGCTCAGGTGGGAGTGAGAATGGAGTTGATGGAACGCTCGCGGGGCCTGGCTCGCCTGAACTGGGGGTCCAGCCGTGTCGGGGGGAAGATGCTGCGGAGGAGATGGTGTGATGCGATGGTGCGAGTACGAAGGGTGTCGCAATTGGTCGGTCGCGTTCCCTTTCCCTCTCTCGTTCCCTTTCCCTTTCCCGCTCATCATAATTGTGTGAGGGTGGAGGTGGGTGGGTAGAAGGAGGCCTACTTCCAGGCATGCTGCTCCCACCAAGCTTCGTCTCGTCCCTCTTCCAATGCGACTTAGAGGAAGGGTTCGCAGACAGATTAATGATCTCCATCGTTTGTACTCCTGGTGCAGGGCCAGAGCCTTGGGGAAGCGGAGAAGCTCCGTCAGGGCCAGACGAACTTGCGCCAGAATGGTGGTGGTGTACGACGTGATGGTGGTGCCTGTGGTGATGCTGCCCTACATGATGATGTGGTGGCGCGTGTGATGTTCCATGCTGGTGTTGGGTATGCTGATGCGGATGTTGTCCATGAGAATGGTGATGTTGAGGGTGTTGGGAATGTTGGTGAGAATGGGACTGGTTTGCGTGCACCGGGGGCGGTTGATGGGGCTGGACAGGGTGTTGTTGCAGCTGGTGGCTATGCGAGTGCAAATGGGGATGTTGGTGTAGATGACGGTGGGCGGGCGTTGGGACAATTGATTGGACTTGGGATCTCTCTCTTTCTCTGTCGCGTTCATTCCTCTCAACTCGTTCCTTCTCTTCCCTGCGCCGCGCGTCCCCAACACTCCACTCCGTGCCTCCAGCAGGCTTGGAACCCCAAGCAGGATATCCGGGTCCCATGTTAGGGCCGAATTCCCTTTCTCGCTCTCGCAGCTCTCTCTCGCGCTGGGCCGCCAGTTCCCGATCACGTGGGGTGAGTTCTCGCTCCCGTATTTCACGATCCCGCTGGATCATCTCCCGTTCTCTCTCCCTCTGGAGTTCTCGCTCTCGCTCCACGAAACCGGAGGGACGTTGGATTCGCGCTCCTCCAGGCCCGACGACAGGGGTACTCGTCGTGCCTCCGGGGCCGATCACGATACTCGTCCCACCTACACCTGAACCAAGGGGATATCCTGTCGGACCTGTTCCAATAGAGGGAGGTCCCTGAAATACGCCCATCGCCGGCTGTGAGAACGATGGCCCGTCAGCATTCGCAATGCCTGGCCCTGGTATACTCCCAGGTCCAACAATGGCGTTCAGTGTGTTTTGTGACGGTGCAGAGGACGGTGCAGGTGGTGCAAGTGGACCAAGTCCAGCTCCAGACCCACCAAGTGCGAGTGGCGGTCCTCCGATTTGAGCGACACTATTGCCAGGAGCGATGCTAGGACCTGGATTTGGTGGGTAGGTCTCCGCGGGGCCTCCGATCCCCAGTCCATTCACTCCGAATCCTGGGTTTGGTGTGGGACCTCCAAAGCCCACGCCTGCAGGACCAAATCCGGATGTTGTACTGTTATAGCCAACACCGACGCCCATCGGTCCAAATCCCATCCCAAACCCATATCCCATCCTCCGGTGCTGAAAGAGAAACTCAAGATCGGCTGCTATGACATGGGGAGAGAGTGTTGGAAGGTCGGGGTAGGCCGTTGTTCCACCTACATAGTCACAAATCAAGTCAATCGCACTGATTCATAGCTCACAAGTGGTTGGCATACTCAATCCATCAAGCCCCGGGTAAACGCCGAGACCTTTTGCATAGGATAACTTCTTGTTTGCCGCAAGATGCGAGAGGTGGGATGGGAGAGGGAAGGTGTTTGCAATTTGCCGGAGGGTAGGTGCGGGTGGGGGGTTGAGTATTGCATTGGGAATGCGCCGAGCTAAAGACAAGTCAGTTCGCGAACAGACGTCAGGATTTACGTATACATACCTGCCGCAGGTCGCTCGACCGTCCTCCTCTCCCGCTCAAGCTTGCGTCTCTTTCTGTTTGTCTCGGCGATCATCTCAGTTTGAAGTTCGGTGCGAGCAATCTATGGATGGTAACAAGGGAATTAGCAAAGTGTATATATGCGCGCGAAAACAAGGGAAAATGAAAGTCACGCTTGAACATGTCAAGATCCACACGTGTCTTGCTCTATCTATACTCACATCCCAGCCTTCCCAACACCATGTCTCTTCTTCGCGCCTCTTCCTCGTAACTGCCTCGATCTCATATGTCCTCTTCTTTGACGCGAGCATCAACCGTTTGTCGCGTCGTTTTGTGAGTTCGCTTTGCAGGTGGTGGAGCTCCGGATGGGTACCTGATACGATAGATATGAACAAGCTTAGACCAACACGAAAACAACGCGTACTGACCGTCCCAGACCAAAGCCTCTTCCCATGCTAAGCCTTCCATTTTTTCTACATAGACCCTCTCTCTCAATAGCGCGAACTTGAGTTCGATCATTGCCAGGACGTCGAGCGCCTCTGCTCTGTGGGCAGGTTGGAGATCAGGATCCTCGTCCTCCAGCTCTGGCTCGGGTTCAGGTTCCGCGAGCGGAGTAGGAGAGGGGGGCTGTGAGGGCTCCTCCGGTTGTGCATCTTCATCTTCGTCTCCGTCGGCTTCTACGTCGCCATCTGCAGGGGGATGGTGATCATCGTCATCAAGGGTGTCTGGATCATGGTCTTGGTAGACGTCCTCGTCCGGTACCGCACTAGGCCGGACGTCTTCATCTGGTGGGGATGCGGTTGGGTCTACCGACGCACAAGTCGACGGTGGGACGGATGGGTTGTCAGCACCAGGGTCTATGGCGGAGGTGGGGGGTGGGGGAGTGTTTAAATTGGTGTTGAGAGTGAGACGAGTGGGTGATTGTCGGGGGGAAGTGGGGTCTTGGTCTTCGGCGTCCTCATCCTCATCCACGTCCATTTCGTCCTCCTCGGAATTAGAAGGACTGTGGTCGTCGTCCTCATTTTCGACATGGTTGTCATTCTGGTCGTCGTCTTCTTCGTCGGAGGTGGGGGCATTTGGGTCATAGAGCTTGTAACCTTCTTCCCATAGCTGCTTGAGCATCATGTCATTCTGAAATATATTTATCCTTGCCAAGGGCCTGACACCACGCTTAGATCGAGGTACCTTTTCACGATCAAAGGGCATGGGGACAACAACTTTTTTGCGAGGCTTGCCCCAGCGAGTGGGACCTCTGCGTCGGGAGTGTTTACGATCGACGGAGCGATCCTTGCGTGGATCAGCCTCTTCGCCCTCTTCCTCCTCCATGGCGCGAGGAGGGGTAGGAAGTTCTTCCTCCTCTTCCTCCTCGGCATCCGGGGAAGGACTGGCAGGTTTGGGTTTGGAGGGAGGGAGAGGACCGAGGTGGGAATCAGCGTCGAGGGGACGACTGGGACCAGCTGGGGGAGTTGTATTGCTGGCAGAGGAGAGACGGTGGCCGGGAGTGAGAGTGGGAGTGGAAGTGGGAGAGCCGGTAGCCCCGTTCTTGTATGCCCAATCCCACATGGGAGCGGGGACGAGACCCCCGCGTTTCTTGCGCTTGCTTGAAGAGGGGGCACTGGCTATCCTGGTTGCGTAGCTAGTTGGGGGAAGACCCCTCCTTGCGAGACCCGGGCGCTGTCTTTGCTTTGGGTTGGCGGAGGCGGTGGAGGCGGTCTTGCGGGAGCGGGGGGGCAGGTGTTGTTCGTCGTCGTCGTCGTCGTCAGTAAGGGAGGGATTGGTGTCGTTGACGATCTTTGGGTCGTGGTCGTCGTCGGTGAGCTCCGAGAGCTCGGACTCGTCGATGGGGTTGGGAGGGGGGGACGGGGACGGGGAGGAAAGAGAGCCGAGTGGGGAGACGGAGTGGGACATGTGTTTACGCGTTGGGGGACAAGGGCAGGGGAGGGACGGAGGGACGAGTGGGACGGGTGAGGCGACGAGGTGGTGGTGGTCGAGCACGCGTGCGACGACGACGAGGCGATCGAGGCGTGTCCAAAACGGGCAAAAAGAGATGTGGACCGTGCGTGAGTTTCACGTGACGTGAGTGATAGAGGTCAGGGGTTAAATAACTTTTTTTGTAGTTTTAACTTTGACATGATGATGAACGTGAATCTTGACGTGCTCGAGCTGATTTTCGGGCAGTTGGACGGCTCTGATCTCGTCGCGTCTGCCCTCGTTAGCCGCGCCTTTCTCGCCGGCGTCATTCCTTCCCTCTACGCCCGCATCGAATACACAACCCGCCATGCAAAGCGCGCCCAGGACATCATGTCTCCCTTTGCCACCCTTGCAGCCCACGACCACCTCGCCGTGCACGTAAAGCGCATCGCCCTCCACGCTGCTCCCGTATTTCAGCCCTCCTCCAATCAAGTCAGCCCCTCCTTCTTGAACGATCTCGCACATGCTCTCCGCACGGCTACGAACTTGCGCAGCTTTGTCTGCACAGTCAAGATCCTCCCGCCACTCCTCCCCCACCTCGTCGACAAGCACAGGCTCCACCATTTGAGAATATGCGCCTCGCTCGGATCCAGGCAATTGGCCGTCCTCCAGGACCGCACCGGTCTCCAGAGCCTCTCGCTCGACTTCCCCTCCTGGAATGTCACCGACGCCTTGCCCAACTGGACTGCTGGCATGCAAAGGACACTCGTTCATCTCACTTTATTCGTATGTACCCCATTCACCACACGTGCCACAAAGCTCACTACTCCTAGATGTCCCAAGACATTGATGCTGCCGTGCTCAACGCCACCCTTGCTCAGCTACCCCGTCTCTGTGGTCTCCACCTGATCGGTTGCCCGAGGATAACTCATATCACCGTCCTCAAGGCCCTCTCCCATACCCCCGATCTCCGCGAGTTGTCCTTCACTGTATTCGTATGTTTCTGCTTCTCCGAGACTGTCACATTCCCTCACTCCTCCAACAGCCATCTCAAGAAAACGCGCTTCCTCCCCTCAATTTCCCTACTCCGCCTCTTACACACCTATCCATCGACATACGCGCCTCTTATCCTAGCCTTAAATCACTCATCGCCCGCATCATCTCTCGCCTGTCCCCGAGAGATGCCCTCGCCATATGCGGCGGTTGGATCGGCGAGATAAAGGACTCCTCAGAGCACGCTAACGCACCGCGGGATACTGGTGGTGGAAATGGTCCAGGTGAGGCTGCTCCCGGCGCAGCTGTTGGAGGCGGGGGTGGTCCATTGGGCCAAAATTTCCACGTCTGGCAGGGTCATGTACATCTACACGGCCCTATGCCCGGTCATGGTCATGGACACGGACACGACCAAGCCGACGACCCACCACTCCTCACCCCTGCAATTCCCCATCACGGAAACGCCCATCCAACCCAATATGCAGGCGAACCTCCACCCAATCCAGGCAATCCCGCTCCTCCACCCAACTTTTTGGGGTTTCCCTTTCCCTTTCCTCTTGGTAATTTCAATGGAAACAACAATAACGACAACGATGACATACCCGGCGCGGGTCCTGCAAATCCTCCCAACCCGCATTTTAACTCCGATCTGAATTCACCTTCACTCATCTCCTCATTTCCGTCCACACTCTCGATCCTTCATCTTCCCCAACTTTCTCCCGCTGGTCTCAGAGAGGTCGTGGAACGCTGCGAAGGTATCCAAGTGTTGGGCATCGTCATAGGGAA
This sequence comes from Boletus pseudo-olivaceus, assembly GCA_038092955.1. NCBI lineage: Eukaryota > Fungi > Basidiomycota > Agaricomycetes > Boletales > Boletaceae > Boletus > Boletus pseudo-olivaceus. Next base: position 86,192 of record JBBPRI010000019.1, read on the forward strand.
CGCCCTCGCGTCCTCAGCCACAGTTAAGCCAAGCAGAATGACCAGTCGAATCAAAGGACACGCGGCGAAATCGGGAATAAGACCCGAGGTTAGCGTACTTGCTGGTATCCTCTCGCGTGCAAGAGTACTGCGAGAGTTGATCATCGACACCAGCGGCACAGACATTTCCGGGAGCAGTACCGGTGCTAGTACAGATACCAGAACAGGCGGATCGCACGGCGCGTCATTCAGAGGTGGCGCGTTGCTCACGCCTCTCGCCGTCCGCATGCTCATGCAAGAGTCCCCGTGCCTCAGGCGAATCGTCGGCGAGAGTCGCGTATGGGAGGTGCGTTTGCGTTTCGTCTCTGACAACATGGCTACTGTCATCGCTCACTATGGACGCGCTTTCTCGATCCAGTCCTGTACCCCCACCCCATCATCGCCTGTGCCTTTCCCGCACTGCCTCGCCATCGATCTTACACTCTCCAAGGCCCGCTATGGTCCTGGCGGAGGCAATAATCATGCGCATGGTCCACCCGGCTTTGGAACGCATGGGGGTGGGTATAGCCAAGTGGAAGCGGGAAACGACCATTGGTTCTGGCTGACGGACAGTGCAAGTGGGGGCAAGGTTTACAATGGATTCTAAGTCGGAACATACGGCGACTCGCAAGGACGCTTGAAATGTCGATTCGTTCTCGACCCGGTATGTAGCAGTACCCTTAACGTATGTACGTCTAGTGTAAGGTCTGTTGTATCTTGTCTTGAGCAACTTTATTCTGTTTCTGTTTCTTGGGGCGGGAAGTTTATACAAGTAAAAGTAATACAGTAGAGATGTTCATAACGCATAATCGAAAGAGGAAATTTTGAATTGAAAAGACCCTCAACTTGCCTTAGAAGGCTATGCATTATGAGCATTTCTAGTAGACCAAGTCACTGTACTACATTCATATAGATTAGAGAAGTGAAAACCATGCATAAGACTATACAATACATTTAATAGAGATATTCAAATGAGATATCGCGATCCAGGATCAAAAGACGAATGAGTAGTAATGAAGCATTGCATCATCATCGCGGGTACGCAACCCGCCATCCTTTGTCCAGCGCCACAACGCGTCCAGTCGTTTACGCATTTTCTCCGTCAGCTTTACTATCAGCGAGCTGTTTCGCACCAGCCTCCCAGTCCGCCTCCCGGATCCCAAACTCCACTGGCAAAACAGTGAAGTTGAAGTGGAACATTGTTAGCCCGTACGGCTTGCGGACGCGCGATTCCCATCTCTCCGGAAGGCGCTCTTCAAAAAGAACCGTCCGAAGATCCTCCACTCGGCCACCAAAGATAGTGAGCATCGTCGACGAACTAACCAAAACGAGCAAGGGCCGCCATGTTAATCCTAAATAGATGGGATCAAGCTGACGGAAAGATGACGTACTTGGCACTGCCAAAGATCCTGTGGAAGAGGCTGGAGCTGTAGTCTTTGTTGGTTGCCTTTGCCTCAGCGCGACGTTTGCCCGAGATGCGAGACATGTCTTTCTTAGTGAGGAGCGGCTTTCCGTCGGCGTCCTTGCCGGTAGCAAACGAGAGAAGTTCTTCGATGAATATGTGGTGCTTGACGGATTGGTTGGGTTGCAGTGCCGTATCCAGTCCTAGACGGTGCGGTGTGAACAGTTCCTTTGCGTTCGCAGCGCGTCAGAACATGTTACATACGGGTGAGCGAAGCGTCATGTTCAATGCCGTTGTGCAAGTCAAGCTCCTCCAAATCAAACGTATCCTTGCTGTAGCTCTTGTTCAACATGCGGGCGGCAAGGTGCGGCACGAAGGAACAAAACGAAGCACTAAAGTTGTAGGTGCTGCGAATCTGGTACCTGAGATCGGTGAACTTGATGCCGCGTCCACTGCGCGAAAGGATGCCTAAAGAGAATGCGAAAATAGGCCGGTGAATCGGGTTGCCGCAGCGGTCGTGAAAAAGGAGCAGACGTACCATGGTTGGCCATTGCGTTGAGCGCTGGGCAAGAACACCGACTATCGCCTTCCTGGGCTGGCCTGTACTCCGGCCAGTACCCTCCATAGCCAGGGTAACCTTCGGGCGTCACTTTTCCAACGGGTCGGCTATATTGCACGATATTGCCTAGTGCCAGAAAGACATCCCAGGTCATCATACTGGCATTGTAAAAAGCATAGGAGATATCGCCGAAAATCCCCATTGTGCGCTGCAAGGGGGTAAGCAAGATCGAGGAGGAGGAGGAATGATGGGAACGTGCCAGGGAGAGGGACCAAGGGGAACTGTGGAGCCGAGCCTCGAGGCCATTCTGACATAAAAGTACAGCAACCTCAGGGAAGCGAAGAAATGATAATCGCGTACCTACTTATGCCAAACACGCCTCCGTAATTTTCAATAAAGTGTTTTGAAAGCGCGCCCTGGAAATGAAACGGCGTGAACAACTTGATAGATCAGTTTCCACGCAAATGCAGGAAGAAAATTCTTGCGCATTGAAGTGAGCTACGAGCGTGAATGAAATGAGAAAGCCTCACAGAATCGAAGGAAGCCGGGCGGCCCGGATAGAACCACGTGGTGATTATGATACGCCTCCATCATCTATGTCGTGGTGGGGTCCGACCGCGTGAGGACTTATCGGAGTCTGAGCGGGACTTAGCCTATAGTACGTGGTAAGTCCTTTCCACGCATCATGGCTCAACAGCACGCCGTAAGCTTTTGTTCTTGATTCGAGTCTGGTTATTCTGGTTCCTAGAATCTGATGCTAACCATACGAAGCGCCGAGTTGATCATCTACTATGCAGCGGGCCGGAGTTTTATTTATCAAGCGACTCGATACGATACACACGCGAGAGCCCACACACAGGAGAAACGAGTAAAGCGCTCCGCGCGCAACCTAGGCAATAGGTCATGGAAAGCTGAAAACAAATCTGTCTATAGAGGACCGTGGCACGTTGCCCAGTATTCTGAATGTGACGTTCAGAGTACACCGCATATCTATATGCATTCTGATACATCTATCAATCGATCATCAGAGACCAGACCCTGGCAGAAAGATAAATCATTCGGGCCACCTACCTTATTGCAACAGATTCTAATAATAATAAAATAATGGGTGGAGCAGGTGTCGCTATCAACGAGACCTGGCATTATTTTGTTGAAAAAGGTCCAGGTCATCCTTGAGTGCGAGCCAGCCAAATGCGCTGGATAAGCAGAGAGTTAAGGAAATATATGTGAAGGTACATCGCTAGTGAATAAAGGCGATCAGAGAGAGATGAAACAATAAGAGACATACTATTACACACCTCATTCCGTGATGGATATTGGTAGCAAGTAATACGGGATGGCCCATCAAACAGCTGGTAAAGTGGTTCTGATTGTGACGTAAGGTCACTACATGATACGGTAGAAGACCCGTGAACTCCTCTCCGGGCATAAGTTGAAAAACGGCGTTGCTGACGGCGTTTTTTCAGGGTCGATGGTGACATATGTGGCGGGCAGGCGGGACCATCGAAGGTGACGGGTGGGGGAAGAGACCACGGCAAACCTAAAGCGTCGCTGTAGATGCTCCTTGAATGCGAAGGACCTGCCCCAGATGTTGCACGCGCGGTAGGAGGGGAGTTGAGTACATCCAGTGATTCATCTGACGTGTTCCTCGCTCGAAGCTTTACAGGGGCGTCGAAGATGTCAAATATCTCTGGAACGTTGGGGGACCCGAAGGGTTCAGTTGAAAGAGCTGTAGAAGAGAGGACGGCCGAATGGCTGAAGGAAGCAGAGACGACTTTACGAGGGGTGATGTCAAGGAGAGCACTAGTGGCTAGGCGGTACATTGAAGCCATCACGGATGGCAGTCGTTTACGCTGGGAGTCGAATAAGAGCAGCTCACAGTTTATATAGTTGCAATCACATGCTCTATGGAGGGACATGATTTATTGAGAAAGTCCTAAGCGAATTAGATCGACATGGTTATCGGCAATGGAACGGCCTTAAACTGACCGGGACAAGATTCTGAATCGGCCATGCAACCAATTTGGTTTAGTCACAGAGCGAAGCGACAACTTCCTGCTATGCGCCAAGAAAACCAAGATCAGATTAAGCGTAAATTCCGGTAGCACCGCTCTTGGGATGATTCAGTGCACATGAGGAACGAGGAATGAGTATGGTGCGACGTTTTATGCTTACCGACCCAAGCCCGACTACCTCTGTGCGAACTTTGGCACTCCCGAGGAGGAAGAACCAATAATGGTCGTCCAAATTGTCTACGAACGTGGCAAAATACTGTGGGCATGGTGAAGATGGGCCGCACAAACGCCACAAAACGAGGGGCAGCCCAACGGCTATGCTGAGTAAAAACGTGGCAAAGCTGATCAACTCTTCCAGGATGAGGTGCGTCCAGTCATCATGAAATTTGGTCGAGCACTCGAGCCGGGGTTGAGGTGGTCGCCAAGACCCAAGACCCGCAAGGAGAAGAAGGGCTACTCGCCTTGTGGCATTGAAGCCCGTCTCTTGATTCTCGTGGCTACTGTGTAATTACGCATCAGTCCTGCCCAGATCAGATCACCTAGACTTTGGGATGTGCTGCTCGGGAAAAGCCAAAGGGCTTCCCGAGTTGCTTGCCTTTGCAAGAGGTTGCTGCGGAATGAACTACGCTATGCGAATGATTCTGCAATAAGCCGAGAGTCCGAGGACAGCCTTTGAAGATTAGTATGTACAAGGTACCAAGGGTAGCACCCACAGGCATCTTGGCAATCTGGCAATTCGGAAGCTTACACGCAGGCGGTACTGCACGAGGAATCCATGATGCAGCCCGTTGCTGCGGCGTGTGGATGGAGCGCAGAACGAATTTTGCCACAGAGCGCTTCGGTCAAGTCGTTCCGCCGCCACATGGGCTCGGTGATGAAGGCGTCAAGTTCCGACCGCTGCTTCAACGGCGGCGTCGTCGAGATGGTGAATTGGGTGTCCAGCTAGCAGCCGGCGCAAATTCGCAATCAGCCTTTTGCCGCATGGACTACACGTGTGGTGAAGTCGTGTTCTCCAACACTCATGTTCCACGCTCTAGACTGGAACCATGTCTTGGATAGGCAGTGATAACGCCTGGCGAACACGAGGTCCAGCCTACACGATGATAGAAAACCCTTACGCCCCAGCATCTTGGGCAGACTTTCTGACTCTCGACGATGCCTATCCCTGCCCATGATTCTGAGCTTCCGGCTCAAGCAATGCAGAGCCCGTCTTCCGGGAGTCCTCTTCCTCAGTATGGCTTCGCCTCTGAATTCTCTTTCGATTCCCTCGTCCAAGACAATCCCTTCCTCTTCCGCGTCTATACTCCTAAGACCCACTCACACATTTTCGACCATGCGGCCGAGCCCTACTTTGTCGGGCAAAAGTTTAACGAGCATTTCACGCGAGCAGCTGAGCAGCTGAAAGATCCCTTGTTTGCCCCTGGCGAGTCGGTCGCCTCCGTTTGCACGTATCGAGACGTTGCCCAGCACATGGACTGGACCCAAAGACATATGTCCCCATTTATCTCGACTACTTTCAGCTTCGTCTGGGCGATCTGGGAGGCTACCCGACGCTACAAAGTCGGTCTGAAACATGATGTCGAAATCGCTGTGATTGATGCGAGGATGCTCGCCGGCCGAGCAGCCACCGCATTGGAGTTGCTGCGGAAAGGTGCCCCCAGAGAGTAGGTCCACCTACCACTCTAATCCCATTTAAATTTACCAACTGAACTTCCTAGGAGACACCTTGATTACTGGAAGTGGTATAGATATGCGCTGGAATCGCAGGATGTTCTCGTGCACGGAGCTATTCCCGCTCCAGCCGTTCTGGCCTCTGTTCCGCTTCTTTCTTTGATCGATAAACTTCCGTCCTACTTCCTGCGCCAAGACCGAGACCCCAAGTCATCACCGCCCTCGTTGGACACCCTGTCTTGGGATACCATGGAGCGGAAACCGAGTTTCCGACGGTTTTGCCAAGATATGTCTGACCAGTTTTTGCGACTCTCCGCCGAGCATCGCCTGCGCGATGCAACCGGAGGCTCCGTGCGCTTGGCAATGGCCTTCCTCAGACCATGGTTCCACAGTGTTGTTGCCAAGCACTTTTCGGGAGCGACCGACAAGGCTTGCACCCTTGCCTTTATGATTGCACAGTGGCCTGCCCAATGGTGGTCACGGGATCATCTGGAAATGTGGACACTCATCAGGTCGCTCGTTCAAGCAGTCGCCGAGGAGGTCCGGGAGAAGCAGAAAGGGGAGGTGAACGAGGAAGTTCGCAGGCTGCGGGACGTTGTCACCGACCTCGAACGCGTCGTGGATGATTACGAGGAAGCTGAAGTGATTTCCAGCGTTGATCCTGCAAAGGAGAACAACGACTTCAAGGAAGAATTCGTGGTGTTGCCACCCACCCCACCCCACTCCCCTCCACCGTCTACTCCACCCTCCGTCACTGAGTGCCTCTACCCTGTGCCCATCAATCCAACTCTTTCCGTTTCTGTTCCAACACCTGCGGCACAGGATGTCGCTTCAGTTGTTCGACCCGTGGAAGGTTCGGATAATTCCCGTCCAGCAACGGTCATCCTCACTCCCACTATCATCATACATCAACAGCAGCAGCAAGGGCAATGCTCTCCTGCGGAGACACGCTCTAATTCACCCTCCTCGGAGCACGGCATCGCAAAACCGCGGAAAGCCCGATCGCACTCATTCATTGAGACGGCCTCATGTATCTTTACTGGCGTTCTCGTCGGCGCTTTTATCACTCTTTGCATCGTCAACTCTCAACGACGCACACTCATTTACGTTACCTAAACGGCAACCTCGACTTGAGAACTAAACGTTCAACTCACGCACTTTACACGGCTGCAGTGGAAGACGGAAAGAAGAACACGACCTACGGTGTATCAGTATTTTGATTCGGTCATTATTTTATATTAGTATCTATTACCGCGAGCTGGGATCTAGTTACCTCTAGGTACTTGCGACATGTACTGTAGTTAGTATACACAAGCGAAATGCCACTGATCATGAATTTACCGTCTGTACAACATGACTTTCAAAATGAGTGTCGCACTCCAGCGAGTTGCGCAACGATCACGTCAGCCATGAATGTTTTGTCCTCTCAGTCTCACAGGACTCAGCTCGTCCTCACTGCGGTGTCGACCTGCGTGATTACTTCCACGTTATTCGCCGCCTACGATGCATACCGCCGGAGAGAACGGCGAAGAGACCTCAGTGAAGATGTTCTCCGGTCGATAGCCACTCATGAAGAACCTTCCGTTCACGGACTTCCGGTGATGACTGAAGAGAGGTCGACCGAGGAGCCATACATACGTTCTAATCGCATCGGCGGATACGACGAAGACCTCATTAAAGAACAACTCGCGCGAAATTACGCATTCTTGGGTGACGAGGGCATGGCCTGCATCCGTGCTGGTTCCGTAGTCGTTGTGGGTTGCGGAGGTGTCGGTAGCTGGGTTGCAGTCATGCTGGTTCGGTCGTACGTGCAGTGATGCATCCTCCCGTGGCCTGGCTCAATTTCCATTCTGCAGCGGGGTCTCGAGAATAAGGCTCGTCGACTTCGACTACGTGACATTGTCGTCCCTTAACCGACATGCAACGGCCACGCTCTCCGACGTTGGAACTCCAAAAGTGGGGTGCGTTGAACGGACATTAAAACAGATTTCGCGTTGGGTAGAAGTAGACAGTCGGGTGGAGATCTGGAGGAAGGAAGATGGCGGGAACCTGCTGGAGGGCGCTGATTGGGTTATAGGTAAGTTCGGGTGTTTCTCGAAATTGATGTATGGTTTCATCTCCCGTCTGCCAAAGATGCCATTGATAATATAACGACGAAGGTGGACCTTCTTAAATATTGTCATGATCACAACATCAAGGTATATTCCACTCGCTTGGTGGACAACGGTAACTGAATCCCATTGCTGGCTTCCAGGTGTTCTCATCTATGGGCGCTAGCGCCAAGTGCGACCCTACCCGGATTCAAATCAGTGATATATCTTACACTATTTATGATCCTCTCGCGCGTTCCGTCAGGCGGAGACTGCGCCTCCAGGGTGTCTCATCAGGTATACCCGTGGTCTATTCTACCGAGGTTCCCGGAGATGTCAAGCTGTTGCCATTGCCCGAGGTAGAGTTCCAGAAAGGCGATGTCAAGGAATTGGGTGTATTCGATGATTTTAGAGTTCGGATACTGCCAGTGCTTGGTGTGTGTTTAGTTTACATTCGCCTCTTCATACTGTCCCTCATTATACTCGCAGGCCCCCTGCCATGTCTGTTTGGCTTGTATATAACCACCTATGTGATCTGCGAGATGGCAAAGAAGCCCATTCTAAACCCTCTACCGATCAAAAATCGCAGGAAACTTTACGAGCGCCTCCTGAGAGACTTGCTGCACCGTGAATCGAAGCTCGTCGGCGAGCAGATCAAGTATGTGAAATCACTTTCCATTACTCTGATTCATTCGCCCGATATTCACCCCTCTTTAAATCTAGCAAACTGTCGATTGATGAGGATGACGTTGCGCTCGTATTCGAGGATCTGTATCTTGGGCGATCTGTTGTGCCGCCGCATAACGTCCCTGTTCGACCACAGCTGCTTCGCTGGGATCCCTTGAAGCCATTGGTCCCAGAGAATTGTGTTGTGTTTGAGTTTGCCGAAGCGGAAAAACACCAGAGAGAATGCCTAGGTATCAGCAATGCGAAAGAGTGTCGACGGCCAGTAGAGGTCTGGGGCGATGATGTACAGCGTATCGTCGACAAGAATGCGGCCGAGATTGAAAAGTATCGTTCGTGGGTGGGATTGTAGACTCCGTCTTATGGTAGCACACAGCCTGGTCTTTTTTCTCTAGGAATGTGTATGCGTTTTGATTTTAATGGTAGTGGGCCACGTGGCGTCGACTACGAGGCAAGACGCGTCTTGTCTGCACCTTGCACCGCACCAGTTGTACAACTTTAAGACCACCTTCAACGCCTTGTATAATGGCATACGTCGCCGTGGACGCGGACGAGGTGAGTACAAGATGCGACAAGTCTTGATCACATATGATTATCTTGCTCGCAGCATCTAGAGGAAGGCCCGGAGGGCCTTGAATTCAAATGTGAGTGGTGTAGCGTATATGCGGGCATCAAGCTAGAGAAATTTCTTCTCCACTATCCCCGTTTACAGCATTCCTTGGTGCAACCGATGGTAGAACGCAGTCCGCATCCCCAAACCTTGATCGTGGTGGGTGCTACGTTTAGTGTTCTCCGCTGAGCGTGCGTAACCTTGACGGACTGGCACAGGCTACCTTGCCGACCGTGGGGCTTCACCAAAAGGTCCTTCCGGCTTTTGGACAGTCGATTTCTATCAACCCTATTTCGACGTCGATACTTCCACCGTCTTGAAGCGCTGCTGCACGACGTTGCTTCCGTTCTCTCCGTCTTACCTTACCACCCTCTCCTCTGGCTCTGACCTATATGGCCCCTTCTGGGTCTCCACGACACTCATTCTTGCACTCTTCCTCTCCTCTTCACTCGCTGCCAGCATCTCCAAGTACCTCTCTGCACCGGGTGCAGAATATGGTTATGATTTTGGCCTATTGTCGCTCGCCGCCACGATTGTTTATGCATATAGCTTTGGGGTCCCAGTAGCTCTCTGGCTAGCATTGCGGTACTTGGGTGTTGGTGAGTGGGGTATCGTGGATGCCCTCGGAGTGTGGGGTTACGCGCTATTTGTATGGATTCCCGTCTCTGTCAGTTTTCTTGCTTGCAAGGATTGTAGGAGCATTGACAAGCAACAACAGGTGCTGTGCGTAATACCAGAGTCCATCACGCGTTGGGTCCTCGTGGGCGTGGCCTTCGGCCTTTCTGGCTATTACCTCGGGGCGAATGTGTACCCCATTCTTTCCAGCGTAAGTCGTTTCCTGATCGTGTGTATGATTTCGATTGGGTTTACTTGGCCGCGTTGCAGGCGGATGCAAAATCGACACGACTTCTCATCATCGTCGTCGCTGCATTGCACGGTGGTCTCGCACTCACGTTTAAAGCGCTCTTTTTTAGCTATTACGTCGTCCGCGACCTCAGCGCGGGAAGTGATCCTTTGCGGTAGTACTAGTTTATTGAATCCAATAATTGATGTGTTGGCTTTACAAAATGGTAACGTTGTATCGTTCACATTTGGCAGCATGAGAGTATCGAGAGCTTGCCGGTTTGTATGTTATGTGCTAATAGTATCAATAATCCTCTGCCTGACATTAGTTGCTCATCATTTGGCGAGCGTAGTATGATGTCAGGCCTGATGCATTGATGGCCGTGTCGCAATACCATAGACACGCCTCCGACAAAGTTGGTGGAGAGCGGAGTGGCTGGTTTTCTCGCACATGACACTGACACTTCGACAATGCAAAACGGTACGCAATGCAGTGAAAATAATCTCTTTGAAATCGTTGACTGCAGCGTCCCCAAAGTCACTGTGAACCCGAGCTCATGTACGGTTCCACTGCCACCCACGCCCGACGAAATGCAGTTTGACATTGTCTTTCGTCGTCAGCGAACGCGCACATCGGGCGAGCCCAAGTTCAAAGCAGTCCCTTCACGCTTCTTAAACCTCAGCGACGACTTTGAGTTCGCAGGATGGGGCTCCATCTTCAGGATTGCGCTCTCTCAGGATGACCTCTCGCATAGTCACCATGCACTTCTTGACCTGCGCAACCAGCGAGTGTTGGGTCAATTTACAGCCAGTGCACTCGCTGCCAACGATATTTTGGGGGGCGTGTTCTATACGATTCCCAGCATATTCGCTGTATCTGGTGTATAGTGAGTTCGTCGGTTGTTCTGGATTGTTTAGTGGTGGCTAACCATCCCGCTCTCCGTGACTTCAAAGCTCGCCACTTTCCATGTTTGTTGCCACTTTGACACTGTTTCTCTGGCGGCCAATCATGATGGAGCTGGGATCAGCACTACCAATAAGTGGAGCGCCTTACACTTATCTGTACGTCCTACCGCTCATCTCACTTACAAAACTATCGATCAGGAAGCATAACTCTCAATGTGATAGATTGAATGGGTCAACGAAGGCTGTAGCACTCGTCGGTGCAGCGCTTCTTCTTCTTGATTTCGCCGCAACGGCTGTCGTGTCAGCCGCGACTGCTAGCTCGTACCTCGCTGGAGAGGTTGCTTTACCATTTCCACTCTACATCGGAGCATTGCTCGTGTTCGTTCTTTTTACTGCTGTCAGTCTCATGGGGCTTAGGGAGAGTGCAAGAATTGCGAGTGGTGTGCTTGCATTTCATGTGTGTCACTGAACATATTTGAGCATGGGTCGAGGTTAACTGACCCATGGCGTGCGTGCAGCTTCTCACAATGTTTTGCCTTGCAATCTCGTCCATCGTTACGTGGGCTTTTGCCGGAACCCTTCAACTCCGAGAGAATTGGGTCATTGGCCAGGCAGGACTGTCCTCGCCTGCGCCCATCCTTAAACAGGCTTTCAACGGAGTATGCATTGGTATGCTAGGTTTGACCGGGTTTGAATGTATGTAAGCTCCACCACGAGGGATACTGTTCCGAACACTTGTTGCAGGTGCCCCGGCTTATGCAGCCAAGATGCGACCAGGCGCTTACCCAAAGGTTCTGCGCAACCTCCATACCTCGGCTATGGTCCTGAACCCTATGATGGTGCTATTCGTGTTAGCGTTGCTTCCGTTGAATGTGCAAACGGAAGAAAACGTGTTAAGTCTGTTGGCACAAAAGGTTCGATTGACTTTTGTTTGGTGTCTATCGTGGTTACGGGTGCCGACGACAGGTGTTGTAGGTGGCTGGACGCTGGTTACGGATCTGGGTGGTCACAGATGCAGTGATCGTTCTTTGCGCAGGGGTTCTCACTGGTGAGACGAGATCTACCCTGTGGTTTTTGCTACCTCGTTTTACTGACGTCTCATTGGGTAGGCATAGCGAGCGCTTGTGAACTCCTGGCCGAGTTGGCCCGTGATCATGTACTACCTCGCACATTCCTAGCTGCCCTACCACACACGGGGGCTCTGTACGTTGCAGTTCTATCATTTGTTGGCTTTAGCGGTGCGATTTATGCCAGCACTGGGGCAGATTTGATTGTTGTCTCAAAGATGTAGGTGGTCTATAATGTGGTTTTACATGCGAGTAGTTAATAACAGGTTACAGATTTTCTGTTGCGTGGCTTGCCGTGATGACGCTCTTCCCTCTCTCGCTTGTGCTACTGCGTTTTTCACGACCCCGTCTTCCACGTCTCTCACGATGTTCGTTGTCCAGCGTGGTTGGTGCCTTTGTTGTGGCAGTCGCAGTATTTGCGGGAAGTATTGCCATTGATCCAACGATTGCCGGGTGAGTCACATACTTTATGGTCAACCACCAAAATTGAGGTAACTTCAAGTTGGTTTGCACTCTACTTCCTCGCCTTGTTCTCCCTCTTTTCAATCACGGACAACAAAGTCGCTATTCTACGCTGGGCATATTGGGCTTATGACCAAGTTCCTCTCCTCCATCAACTGAGGCTCACACGGAACTGGGGAGGGGGTTTGATTTATGCTATGAAAAGGCTGAAGAGGCAAGAAGTTTGTCTGTTGGTGAGGACTGACGAGGTGCGGTACGGTAAAATTGATGCTTGGGAGTTTGAGCTAACGAGGTAATGTCTTTGATCAGATCAATCAATTATTCAACATGATCCTCTATGTCCAACGTAACGAGGAAACATCTTGCTTGAAGATCGTCCACTTTCATACGGAAAAAGTGCCATCAGAGATGGAGGCAAACGCAAAAAGTACGTGATGATAATTGTCTAGAGCATGCGAGGCTAGAGTTCACGTTCCCTCGTACAGTCCTGGATGAGGCTTTCCCGCATATTACTATTGATTTGGTGCGGTCATCTTTCTCGTCGGAAGAAAAAGGACGCGATTCATGATGTCGTGCAGATGCTGGTCGAAGAGGACTTTAATCCACACACAATAGCAGCTCTTGCACATCGCCTTCAGATTCCGACCTCGTTGATGTTCATGTGTTGCCCTGGACCCAACTTTCCATATCCTGTTGCCGATTTTGGGACGAGGATCATCCTCCTCTAGGATGGGGAAACATGTTCAAAGTGACATGTTACGATTTTTTTTCTTTGACCCTTTCACCGGGGCTAGAGCACTAAGTTAGTACATAGATCATGTTATGGCCTTCCCACGCATTACACTAAACAATCCGCTGCGCACCTTGCTATTTGATTACCACTACAGCTCTATTCATTATGGCTCAAAAGTTGCACCCGCAAGCTCAAAGGTTGCGCACAGTTATCGTCACAGTACCTATTATTGGGGCAACTGCATGTGCGTTCGCGATAGCATGGTTCAGAACTGCAAGTGGGATGTCTAACGGTTATGTTGCGGACTTGTGACAGACGTCTTGTACGAACGGCTTGTGCACGGAAAGCCACAAAGGACTCTACCTCCGCGACACAGTAGTACCGAGCCTTCCGGACAGCACCAAGACGCGCTGGGTAAAAGAACGGAAAATAACGGGACGAGCGGCAACTACACGAGTTCGGGCTAGTGGTGGATGCTCTATGTTTTGTGATAAAAGGACAGGGCGACATCTCTAAATAGCATGCATTCGTACGAATGAGAACGTCCCTCCAAGAGGTCGTAGCATCGTTTGACGCCTATTTGGTCTCCTGTTCCGTTATGATGCGGGTGCCGGGTACGCGTGCGGGATTGAACGAGCGGTCGCAGTCGGCGTAGGCAGCGCCCATGCCGAAGCCGGATGAGAGTGCTATGGGCCAAGTGCGTCCTGAATGCTTGTGAGTTGAGCATGTCGGACGAACGGCGAAACGCACTTCGGAAGAGAATGACAGAGGCAACTACACCGACGCCAAAGCCTACGCCACTAATAACGGGTCAGTGTACAGACGGAAAGAGAGACGGAAATGAGCACACGTTTTGACGAGCAGGTCGGCCACTTTGTTGGGAATGGGGATGTTCAGTGGTCGGACGAGGCGGAGACAAGGAAGAGAGACGTACAACAGCGGTCATACTGTTGTGAGGGTGAGCAGAGAGTGGGGCTAAGAGAAAAGCGAACCTGCCTTTTGACCGACAATATTCTCGCTCGACGTTGGTTGGGACATTGCGAAAGTACGAAACAAATACGAATCAACACCAACTGCCCGCCAACAGATCCGGCGGTTCGGGTTACAGTTATGCACAGTCCCATCCATCATGTCCTCACACCAATCTCCCATGATTTCGATCCCCAAAAAGACCACCGATGAGGTCGACTGGACGACCCCAATCCGTGTTCTAATCGCAAAGTCTTATGGGGAGAACCCGGAGACATATGCACAGGAGTGTCAGACTCTCCAGCGGTGCAGACAGGATGCAGTCAAGGGTGCAGGAAGCGACATGACCGGTCCGTTCTTCTTCCTTGCTCCCCTTGCTGCACCGTTCATCCAGTCACAGGCCGCGATCTCCTTTACAAGTACTTTGGCCAGCTCGAACTCCTCGAGCTGCGCTTCTCCGAGATTCGTGTCAATTTCTCCTGGCACGATGCCTTCACCAACAAGGTCACCATGCAGACATCCATCGCCTACGAGAAGGCGTCCATTCTCTTCCAGATCGCTGCCACCCACTCCGCCATTGCCGCTTCTCAGAGTAGGTCCGATCCAGAGGGCTTGAAGCTCGCGTTCCATTACTTCCGCACGTGTGCTGGCATGCTCACGTATATCAACGAGAACTTCCTACATGCGCCTTCGACCGACCTCAGTCGCGAAGTGATCAAGTTCTTGGTAAGCGTCATCCTTGCCCAGGCCACCGAGGTCTTTCTCGAGAAATGTATCGAAGAGAAGAAAGCAAACGCACTCGTGGCAAAGATTGCATCTCAGGCCGCGTCCATGTATTCATCTCTCTCCGAGGAAGTAAAAGATTTCATGGGAAAGGGCATCTTTGATCGCAACTGGGTAACACTGATACAGGTATATCCTCGGTATGAGCTGTTCCGCTATCGATCTGACCCCATTGCAGATCAAGTCCAAGTTATTTGGTTCGCTCGCCCAGTTCTACCGTGCCCAAGTCGACAATAAGGCAGGCAACCATGGCGATTCCCTCGTGCGGTTTACTCTTGCAGAGACCCTCGCCAAAGAAAGCCATCGTCCTGCTCAATCGTTCTCCGCCCTTTGGTCACATGTGCCACCCACTCTACCAGCCGACGCGGGGACGTCCATCCTCGAGCGTACGAAATCTCATCTCCAAGTGTGCACTGACCGCAAGAACGAAGCTCAACGGGACAACGATCTTATCTACAACGCTGTCCTTCCTTCTCCGGATGCCCTCCCTAACATCGACAAGGCATCGGTGGCTACTCCTATCACTATTCAAGAAGTCTACAGTGCACCCGAAGTGCAAAAGGTCATTGGACAGGACATCTTCATCAAACTTATCCCTCTGAGCGTACACGAGAGCGCGAGCGTGTACTCCGAGGAAAAAGCAAAGTTGGTTCGGAAAGAGGTGGAGAATACCGAAAGCGCAGAGGTCGAGGTACGCAGTGCATTGGAAGCCATGGGGGTACAGGAAGGTCTCGGGCGATTCAAAGCTATGGCAGAGGGAGGAATCGGCGCCGAAGACGAGATCCCGCTAGAGGTGCGACGTTGGAGAGAAGATATCGGGGTCATGGAAGACCAGGAAAGCGTCGATACACTCATGCGCGAAATGTCCCGCCTCAAAGATGCTGTGAAATCCGAGCTTGATTCCATCTCACGTGATTTGGACGTCGAATCCCGGGAGTGCGAAACGATGAGGGTCAAGTATGATCATCTGTGGACACAAGAGCCATCTGCATCACTGAACAAGTCCCTGAGACAAGATCTCAAGTCTCATCTGAATGCCCTCGAGGCAGCTGCGACCTCTGACCAGCAAGTTTTCGCGATCTGGGAAACCGTGAAAGGAGACATATCGTTGGCGTTGTCATCTGGTCTAGAAGAACTCTTTCGTGCGAGCGTACAGCACGGCGGTGCAGAGAGCCTGCTTGACCTGGAAATTAGCTCGGAAACTCGCGACGAGCAAGAGCGGGCCCGAATTGAACAATATACCACCGAGATAGAAGAACGTATCGGAATGATAAAGAAGATTGCGTACGAACGAAATGAGGTCCTCAAGGACCTCAAGGACAAGGTAATCTTTACTTTGGATGCGCCTCTTCAGCTGCTCACGATGTTCAGATCCAAGCAGACGACGTTTCACATCTTCTTCTCCTCAACCGTCGCAATAGCGGTGTCGAACCCACTTTATTTGCTGCTGAACTCGAAAAATTCAGACCATACCAGCAGCGGTTGGCTGCCACCGCACACCACCAGCAGATCGCTTTGCAAGAAATTCAGAATTTGTGGAAGAGTTTACGAGACATTGCAGGACGTGGACCTGGTGCAAAGAAATGGGAGGAACGAGAGAAACGGAAGAAAGACACCATCCGGCGAATCTCGCGTGCACGCGATGGTTACATGGAAGTCCGGGATGGATTGACGTGGGTTCATCCCCTGCTTGATTGATTCGCCCGCTCACACACGGTCTTTGCACACAGGAAGGGACTGCAATTCTACACTCAACTCACGGAATTGAGTGCGACGCTTTCTCGCAACGTGAAATCTTTCGTTTCAGAGCGACGTTCAGAGCGCGAGAAGCTAGCAGGACAGGCAGAGGTTCAACAACGGTTGTCCGCTGCGAAGCCGCCTCTTCCTCCGGCCGACACCAAGCCTCCCGTTCCACCACCACCCCGTTCGCCCCCTTCCATCGAGGCGCCATTTGCTTCGATGAATTTGCAAAGCGGGACGAGCCGTCCATCGCCACCAGCGAAGCTTTCCCAACATACACCATACACGAGCCCCGTTCCTTCCGCTCAACCTCAGCGCCCTGCCTCTTATATTTTTCCCCCGCCGCCGCAGTTACCACGCAACCCGTACGCAGCGTCGAACCCACCTTCAGATCCATATGCCAGTCTCGGACTATTTGGCTCGTCACAATACATTCCCTCGCCATCCGCCCCACCTCTACCACTGTCCGTACCTCAGAGGCAGTCATCGTTCTTGCCGCCGCCGCCACCATCACCATCACAACCTTCCCGTCAATATGCGTCACCGGGATACGCGACCAGCACGGCACTCCCTGCACCCCCGCCTTCCATGCAGTACTCGTCTCCTCCCCCTCCTTCAGGTACTCCACCACGGCCACCAACGCAGTATCAGCCGATGCCACCACTCCCACAAGGCTATAACCCCCAGTATTATCAAGGGTTTAAACGTTGAGGATGTGAGGCGTCCCTCGGAGATGTACGGACGGGACATTTCATCTCGATCAAGTCTTTTTACTAGGTATAGGTAGTATCAACGCCATCGACGTCTAGAAATCGTGGTTTTCCGTAGTTACTCTCAATATGTAGGAGAGAGGGGCCCATATGACCATGTTATGCGAAACTAACCAACTTGTATCTCGTTCGTATGTGTGTAGATTTAAGCTCATTGTGACGACGATGATACATCCCCGTACAACACCCTCCTTGTCCAATCCGACGCACGTCGTTCCCATCTCCCGACGTTCGAAAAGACGTTGGCAACGTGCTCGTTCCAGCGTGATTGCAACATCGTCGTAAACGGCCGCTCGACGACCCTTGCGGAGGCAGGGAGGGGACCCGGAATCGTCGCAGACGCGTCTACAAGTCTTCCAGAGAGGAGGTGCAGACTGTCATGCGGGAAGAGTTGCGTCAAGCGTCAGCGCGAGACACACTTGAAGGAGCACGACTCATCGTCACGCACTCGTTACGGTGTTGAGCGGTCCTACAAAAGTAACCACGTCCGAACGTGAAGGGCATCAGAAAACGGGTCCCGGGTTGTGAGCATGTTAATGCCAACTTTGTTGCTTACCTCGCTTGTATCAGGTTCGAGAATCCATAGTACACCTGCAGTTTTGTGGAGAGATGTCAGTACTAAGTATTAGGGCCCGTCCCACACTTGTGTGCTCGAGAGCTTGGAAAATGACTTACCCCTCCCGTCGCGACTGCTCCAGCGAGGGACCCCACAAGAAACGACATTGATGCGGTCTTGTTTCGCGGGTCTACGCAGTATACAAAAGCCAAGAGTGGACTCTAATCGAGATTGTTTCACTCAGTGGTTGGTCAATACTTATGCTCGACCGACGACGAGCTGACACGACCTCGAGTCTTTCCGGGGTCTTCCCACGCAAGTCTGATCAAACCTGCATGTCGTTCCAAACAACCAAGTTGAATTACCGTACGAGAGCGGAATGATATACATAAATTATTTGCACGAGGAGTTGTACATAGAAATGCGAGGTCGAATTCGGGGCCACAAATCACGATTATTTTCTTTTTTTGCATCACTTGGTATGGAGCTTCACCATATTGTTCTCCAGGCAGGTGATGACCTCTGAATCCAACGACCTCGAGACTTGCCATATACCCGAGACCATCTGTTGACTCAAAATCACCTCAGTGCCCCTGGCGGATCCTTCCAGTGGAATGGCATGATCGCCCACTTGTTCTGGACGAACAGGAGTGAGATAGATGATCGGTACCTCTATCGTGGTGCCCGTTCGACCTGGGTCGATGTGCTCGATAGTGATGAGCGTGTCCCCGGGGGTTCGGAAGACGTTGATCACAAAGCCTTTGGCGCCGTCGAGTTCGCCACCATGCCAGCCGCCCAACGTGCTAGTGATTTCCACCAGTACTTTCTTGTCTTGGAAGGCTGGATCCAGTAGCCAGTTAGGTGCTGAAAACAGAATACGTGAGACGTTGCTCTCCGATTGACCAGGTAGTCACTCACTCGAATCGTCTTCGTCCGCTGCCAAGACCCCCGGTGTCGGGGCCGAGTGCATGAAGCCTGCCGACCCCATGGTGCGAGGCGTTGGCGCACTTGAATACGACGCAGCTGGGGTCGGAGCAGCAAACGGTGTTGGAGCAGCTGCTGGTGTCGGGGCAGACTTTTATCGAGCGTATAAGCTGCGGGAAATACCCGTGACTTGGTGGTACTTACCCATGAGGAGTAACTTGCGTCAGCTGGCCGCGCGGGTGACGTGTTGCCCCATCCGCTATTATTATCCGGAGAACCACTCCCCCATCCTTCGCCGCAACCCGGACGAGGCGTTCTGCCGCCGTCGTTAGTCCAGTTTGGGGAATCATTGTTCGCATATGGGTTGGGGGTCCGTGATGAGGCAGTCCACGGGGTTTTACCGCCGTCTTGATACGGATTAGGCGTCCGTGAAGAGGCGTTCCAAGCCGGTGTTTTGCCACCATCCTGGTATGGGTTGGGCGTGCGCGACGAGGCGTTCCAAGCCGGAGTCTTGCCACCGTCACCACCAGATGGATTCGGTGTTCTGGAAGAAGCATTCCACGCGGGGGTTCTTCCATCGCCATTCGCGTACGGATTTGGTGTACGACCACCTCCCCATCCAGGTGTGCGTCCACCGGTCGCTTGTGCATAAGGGTTGGGAGTCCGTGCTGGTGCTCCCGGGGCCCTGAAACCACCCTGCCCGGGATTCTGGTAAAAAGGCTTGTTAAGAGGGATGAGTGTTCCATCAGGTCTGAGACAGGGGGGGTGAGAACTACGATGTCAAGGATCAGACGCGCCACATACAGTTTGCGGTGTAGCTTTTGTTTGTCGACGGTAATGACCCTGTTCCCGGTGTGCAACTCTACACGGGCAAGGTTTCCGTTGGTATCTTTGATGATCCCAAGGTAACCTTTCTGTGGACCCTTAATGACAGCGACGAGAGCGCCAATGTCCCGATCTCGAGGACCGCGCCCGATGGCAGAGCCGACCATGCCTCCTGAGGTTGCACCACCGGCCACATGTGGGTTCATCTTACCGAGGTCTGTACCCGGTTTGACAAGATTTCCCTTTGGTGCCAGTGAAGCCAGGGACCGTGCACGGGTGACAAATACACCACCGTTCTCGGGAACATCGCGGTTGTGTAGGAAGGCAAAGAATGATTGGTGAATGTGAAGCACTCTGCCTTTACGATTCTGTGGAACATCTGAGAACGGGTCAGCGAGTGTTTGTTGTGAACACACCTCTCCATCCACTTCTCGGACATTGTCATTGACTCGAAGCTCGTGACCTTCAGAGTCAGTTGCTATTGCACGATTGGAATCCCTACGCATGGATATCTGATGAGGTTGAACAAGCCGTACTTGACCATTCTGGTCGAGCACTCGGAAGGAGTCGCGCTCAGTCTTGTAGATAACTCCCACAGTTTGTAGACTAAAACTCCATCAACTTCAAAACAGTCGTCAGCGAAGTGTGCACCTACTCAAGTTGAACCAAATCATGCAACTCGTAGTTGCCCACGATGTTGGTGCCGGAACCCACCTCAGCAGCCTCTCGAAGATCTTTCGAGAACACAGAAACCTGGATGGAAACGTTGTGAACATCGAGTAACACTACAAACAGGGGACTTACCTCTTGCATCGACATATCAGAAAGGAACGTGACGACGTTGTCAGAAACAGACACAACAAGACCAGTTTCGTCTGCGTTCTGACCGGCCATCACTTTGACATGGTCACCCGGTTTGAACCGCTTGCGGACGCTGCGAGCTGTCACGTCGACCTTTTGGCCGTCAATATCTACACCGACTGCAGTGACGGTGACGACATCCTGGTTGATCGAATCGACGACACCGTGTACACCGGCTTGTTCTCCCTCAAAGACTTCGATGTGGTCCCCAGGTTGAAGGACAGAGATCGCTGCCTTTCGTGATGCTTCTGCTATGATAGAGAGGTCAACTGGATTCTCGTTCTCTGCACCGTCTTGCCCTCGGGTAAACCGCGTGATTTCATCCAAAGTGGGATTAACATCGTCCAGTTGTAGCGCCGAGAGTTTGAAGTCCTTTTCAATGAAACCGTCCTTGTACGTGTCGTTTTGGAAGACATAGACTTGGTTCCGTTTTGAGACCTGTTTGCGACCATAGACCTTGACAACTTCCTCGTAATTGAAGAACCGTTGGGGAGGCCGCATCGTGGAAATACCAGTTGTAGCTTTCTTCCGCTTCCGTCCATCTACGCTCGCATCGTCCCTCGGGTTAAGATCAATACGAGGGATGAATTTGAGGCCAACATCCTCGCCGTTCTCGGTTATGTCCATGACCTGTGCAAGGTCACCTTGGTATTTCCCGCGCTTTACGCGAACCCAGGTTCCGGGAGTGACTGTTAAGTCTTGCTTCTTGATCTGCAAAAGGCTGGCCATTTCCTCAATGGGTACCAAGGTGATACCACGGCTAGGGTAGACACCGACCAGACCTTTGCATGCCTGGTTGACTTGTTGGGCGCTACGAGCCTCCACGTATATCATCCCCGGCAAAGAGTCTCGTTCAAAAGCCGATGATATTGAAAGTGGTTGAGCCGTATACTCGAGATCGATCGCCTTGCGCATGAGACTGAACACGATGTCTCGCTCCCGTCCGGGCTGTTACAAAAGGAAATGTGAGTGAGGTTATATGGCCGCATTTACCGATTCACTACCTTGACTCTGACTTGCCATAAGCTTGCATCATGTACAGAGGGCATGAGCAGGCGTTGTGGGACCTCGTTCATGTCACCTGTATACCGTACGGCAGCGCGTCCATAGCGCTCGTGTAGATTCTGGGCAATTTTGGCCAGGTCTTGATCGTTCAGTTCTCTCTCTCGGCGATCAAGTCGAGCGTTAACAGCTGCCCTTCTATTTATATCTTCGTCGTCCCCCTCGAGACCAGCGTCCGCAATGAACTCATCTAGACGAAGGTGGTTAGGATTGTGGGGACAGTGATCCGATATCGAGACAAACCACCGCCAGCTTCTTCTTCTTCCTCCTCCTCCTCTTCGTCTGTGTCTACCTCGGCCTCCACATCGAGGAAGCGGTTGACTGTATTGCGTTTGTGACGGTGCTACATGGATGTCATATGAATAAGCCTGAGGACTATGTTGCAAAGAACTCGAACCTTTGCGCGTTTCCTCCCGCGGTGATCCTCCTCTTCATCCTCTTCGTCATCTTCATCTTCGTCGTCGTCGTCTTCGTCGTCATCCAGTGCGTCGTAAATAGACCCTCGAGACTTTCCGCTTTTGCGCTCCGGCTGAGTCTGCCTTACCTCTTCCACCTCGTCGTTCTCGGGTTGCACAGGATCAGAATCCTGGTCCTGCATCGCATAGTCGTCGTCTAAGTCCATGAGGTCGAGATGGTGGTGGTACGAAGAAAGGTAGACGTTGACACGACCTGCAACCTCACGCTTCTGATTAGTCAGCTTTCTCTGACTTTCCTTCCGTCCACAAGATCGGTAATATGTCAGTACTTCAGTCACGAGTCACTACTCGTCGGGCCCGTAATGGCCCATTTCCTCGAACTTCCACTGGAGCTGCTGCCAGTAATTTTTGACTTTGTTCTCAAGCCTCAGTACATATTCACACTATGTCTTGTGAATCAAACATTTGGCAGATTTGCGACCCCTTTGCTGTACCGTCGTATATTCATCTTTGCTTGGTATAAAGAAGCGAAGACCAGGGTTGGTCTCAGACTGAAATTGCTATGCACAAGTCGCTTGATAGTACTCTCCACGCAGGTCATTTTGCTCTTCCGGACCTTATCTGGATGTCCTCATCTCGCTCGTTATGTAGAGAAGTTAGGCAAGTCACCGTTGATCTGCCCCGCGACTCCAATCCCTCACGGCACCTCGGTAGAGATCAGAGACTTTCCGAAGGCCTTATCCGCCGACGGACACTCTGACTTACTGCAACTGTGCGCTCAAGGGGTCAGGAACTGCGTTAACCTTAGGTCTTGTACATGGACCAGAGACGGATCCCTTCATTCTGCCGTGCTCAAAGCTCTCGGCGGCTGTCCACGGCTGCATGAGTTGGAGATAAATGGAAACGACAGCGGATATGATCCAATTTTGCTCACTCAGTTTTCTCGTTTGAGCAACATCTCGTTGATTATGCCCAGTGCTCACGTTCTAGACATTTTTCCCACCTGGATTTCAATCACAGGCGAAACACTTCGCAGCCTTACGATCATTTGTAAGGTGAGGTGATACATGCGAATCCAAACTAAATAGTGAGTGATAACCTGTCGGCAGGCATCAACCCTGGTAACCGATGCGTTTCTGGTACATCTTGCGTCGAACCTTCAAGGCCTGGAGTACCTGTGCATCATCGGGTGTCCAAAAGTGACTCATCTGGGTATCGGGACGGTCGCCTCTGCCAACAAGAACGGGCTTATCGGGATCAGTCTCGAGGGCCTCTCACAGGCATTCGTACGTGTTCTGCGCACGTGCTTGATCCGCTGGCCTTAGTCGTGCATCCGGTAGGATATATCTGCATTCAAAGCCACATGTCTCCACAACCACGCGTTCAGACGGTTAAGAGCAATCACTCTGACCGTCCACATTCACATGCCTCTGGCCGACTGGACCCGTGAAGTTGAAGACCTCTTATCTTCCGCGCCGCTGGAGGTTTTTTCGATATATTCCACGAGCACTTCGATATGGACCCCTATGCTCGACGAATTCTGGAAAAGTATAGTGACAAAACACGGCCAGCGACTGAGGAGGTTCTCTGTCCATCGCATGCAGATTAGTCTCGCCGCATTGGAAGTGATTTGTTCAGAATGTCCGCTGCTCGAGCAATTATTTGTAGTGACGGAGCAACGCGAATTAGTAAGTCCCTATCTGATCGCAATCATGCTCCTGCATGCGAAATTATCGTATTTTTTTCAGGACGATGCAGCGCGCTTGTTTGCGTTGGCAAAGAACCTTCGCACACTTCACATCAACTTTCCACTGAGTGAATCCTCCGTGGTGTCTCTACCCATCCTGATGCAGAGGGCGGTCTCGATCGTATCCGTTTGTTCTCCTACACTTGCTCACATTGGATGTAACACGCGGGTATGGCAGGTGAGAGTTGCGTGCGTTACTCCGCATGGCTTTCGCACTCAGCGGCTACTCGCTAAGGTCAAGAGAACTGTCCATGAGGATGGAAACGGCGAGAAGTTTGTTATACCATCACTAGCTCCGCAGGAGAACCCGGAAGTTCCTGAACAGTTCCTTGTCATTCGAGCATGATGCATGAACTCCAGGTTGCATGTGAATCTTCGAAGTCGTGGGGTTGAATGTTGCATCGTGTTAACAGTGCTGTGAGGGGATAGGCCGTTGTGTCTCCGTGGCACAGCTGTTGTTACCGTCAAACGATATATTGATTGGAACAGTGTAATGAATGAATACCGAGTTACGTTCAAGTTGTGATGTGGGTGACCCTTAGGAGAAATTTCATCCGGAATTAGATAGGCCAAACACGTGTGGCTGGGCGGAGTGGCGACTGGCGTCAGTGACTGGATAGGCCAGCATGCATTCTTCCTCTTCCCCCTCGTCCTCTACCATGGAATCTGCGGGCCCTGTATCAACGAGCACCTCTACCATCCGAGCACATCCACGACAAGAACATCACGTTAGCTCTATCAGCTTCGCAACCAGTGCCTCTCAGCCATCGTCGCCTCGGTCCAGCGCACTCCCTTCGCCTCCCGACAGCCCATCAGAGTCGATATCCTCGCTTCCATCCGTCGGATCCTCTTTCTTTTTCTCCTCTGCGGCCGCCAGTCCCCCGCACTCGCATCCTCAATCCGACCATGCCAAAGAATCCACACAGGGGCTCATCATCCCGTCTCTAACCCTCCCAGAAGCCCTTCCGCGGCCGACACAGTTCGGAAAGACCCTGGGAGACGTTCGATTACTCGTGATTGGGGATGCTGTACAAGATCACAGTCTGGTGTCCAGTCTGTTGTTGGCTGACAACGAGGACGTGGTGGATACCGGTGACTGGGAGGCAACCAGTGACTGTTTCGTGCTACGCGCTTCGACGGACTGGATTGAACACAAGGACGCGCATGGACTCGAGAAATTTGAACCGTCACGGAACGTTGAGCTTATTGCCCGTCACAACATTCAGAGTGATGTGCGTGTGCCACCTCTCATAGCGAATTAATTTTAATGAGCGGGTGGTTACCAGCCTTCGTCCATACTGCCAGCCATCCATTCACCATTTCATTCTTTACTGGAAATAATCGATCAACGCTGCCAGCCGTCTGTCGCCCTGGCTAACCTGATCGCTTCACCATGGACCCCGTTATACACCGCTCTTATAATTCTGACAGATTTAGGTGAGCAAACCACCCATCTCCGTCTTTCTGTGCATCCGCAGGAGCTAATCCTGCTTTGTGCACAGGACCTTCTAGCACCGAAAATGAAATCATTGACACGCTTGCACTCCATATCCCCGTTATCGTGCTTCGCCATGGTCCGGATCAGACTAGATTCCCTTCACGACCTCACATGTCTTCCTTCAGACCTTCCTCTCCTTCGGCGCTCCGCAATGGCTTATTCCGATCTCCAGAGACCCTCTCATCCTTGCGCTACGAGGCAGCCGAACGGTTCCTGCGTTGGCGGGAAGTCGAGCGCGCAGTAGAAAACATTGCTGCAAGCCATCGCGAAACGGCACACTACATCGCCGAGAAGCCACAGGGTTGGGACAAGGCCAGGTGGGAAGCTGAGTGGGAAATACGACTATCCCAGGACGTCGCCACTCGCGCCAGAGAAAACACTGTTACAACTCGGCCGGACGCAATCAGTCCGCCCGTCCCTTGTGTTGATCCCCTGCATCTTTCCAGTTTGCTATCGTTGTCTCTTTCTCTCATTCAGCCGGTCAGAGACCGTTTACACAAGAGCATGTCGAGGGCTTGGGCGAAGCTGTCAGATGGTGAGGTGCGAATCGCATTGCTAGGTAGCTTTTGCATCGGAATTGGGATTGGCCTCATGATTCGATAGTTTCTCTTTCGTTGTCAGTGTTGATTCTTGGCGCTGAGTTGTATTGTATTCCTGTACTGTTTTCGTCGGACTTTTTTTTTTTTGCCGATTTATGGAGATGCAAACGCTGGTCATTCGGGAGCGTGCGGCTCAATGGTCTAGTCGCATGATACGTGCTTCGGGTGGTTTCCCCGCCACACAGGTGGTGAAGATGTACGTGACCCGGGTTCAATTCCCGGTTGAGCCCATTGATTTTCTACCAGCAAACGTTGTCATTATTGTTGGCACTGCGCACACCGTTTCTGTTGTCTTTTTTTATTCTCCCTCTCTAACGATTTTGCCAACTAGAATTTCCAGCATTACAGTGATCTCGTCGCAAAAATACATACAGATAATTTACCCCAATCTGGGGGCCGTCTGAACTAAATATCATACGCAACGAGTGGCCCCACGGAGCCACTGCGTAGTCTTGGTCCTACGGCTCTCTGGCGAATGATGCGATTGCCGGGGGATATTCGAGGCTGGTCTCGTCTAAGAGCTTGTGAAGCCAGCCATCGTTCAATCGTGGCGACAATATCCTGTGAGTTACAACAGTCAGACAACGTGAAATCTCTCGATACTAGCAATCCGTCCGACTCACAGCTATAATCGTTTCCGAACGCGGGGTAGTAACCCAGAGGTACTCTCCCGTTTCCCCATCTCTAGACGTGATTTCATGTTTGAATGTCATCAGAGCTGAGAGGTTGCGTTGCTTGCACAGCTTATCGTTGGCTTGGACTAGCAATGCATGCATAGCGCACAAGCGATCAAAGTGCTTCTCTCCTTCTAATAGAAGGGACAAACAAAGATGAATATCCTTCGCGTTGAATATTCCTGCATCGAACAGGCTACCCATCAAGCTGGCAATATTGATACCGTATGGAGTGGATGACACGGTATTCGCCCGAGTGGATGACACCTCCATCCAGGTATCGTTCTGTATATTCCCCTTTGTTGGCCAAGTCTCAATGACAAAAGTCTGCAATATTGACCCACCGGCTTCCAGTCCTTTCTAAACGCTGCCAGCGCTGTGGTGCGAATGGTGTTCTCCAAGCTCTTCCCTTCAGTGTAGGATATCTCTGCCACCTTCCTAATGACGGCACGCGCAATACGGGATGCGAGTTTTGCGGTTCCCAGGAATACCGCTCCGAACGCGATCAGTGATTCAATAAAGGGTTCCATTCCTCGGGCGCGGTAGTCCAACAACCATTGGTTGACCATGCTGTGAAACCCCACTGGCATCGGCGAAGCTCGACTGCTGGACGAAAGGCTTTCGTGATCCGAGGAGGGAGAACTGCTATCGGTGGATTGGAATGAATATTCTTCATTGCTTTGTCGGTCCGGTGACCGATCGGGATAGCTGCACTGTGACATTGAATCGCTGCCATTCGTGGTAGAGTGTTCAAGAGCCTGGGATGCCACTACGTCAGGCGTAGGCCAGTCGGTGTCGCCAACGAGCAGCCAGCCATCATTGATACTGCCGTTGAGAGGCGAGTCGTCTGATGTAGCGTCGTCCGTGTCAAACGCGAGTCCCGTCGGCGTTGGTGGAGGGGCTTGAAGGAATACCAGTTCGGTCGTCATAGACACGGGCAGGATATCTACCGTGTCGTTTGGCAAGTCGTTCCATGCAGCAATCACTTCGGCCGTCGGGAAGGGCAGGCTATCCCCTTGGAAGCACTCCCTCATCCGCTGAAGGTTGACCCTCAGTTCGTTGGCGAAGGCATGTTGCTGCAGGTTCCTCTGGAATTGCCGTTCGATATGTCGTGCAAGCAGGTTCATCGTGAGTGGTGTGGGGGAAATGAAATGGGTGAAGAGAAAGAGATGTGGACTTCTGGACGTCAACCTGGATGAATTTATAGGCTGTGGGCTTGCGGGCTTGTGGACGGTTGTGGGTGCGCTTTGACGACACGAGGCGTGCCAAAGCGTTCACGCTGGTGACAGGGAGTGGCGGTCCACTGATGCTCCGAAAAATATACATACGGAGGCATTTGTCCACGGCATCAACGGTCAAAGAGTGTACCAGGCCCAAGCGTGTATCATCGATGTCGGTAGCTTGTTGTTAAAGCGATGGCACATGCCTCAGATAGGTCAAGAGGTGTTTTCCATGGAGATAATGGGGTTGCAATCCTACGACCATGTCAAGATTGTTCGAGGAGCTGCATACTCAAATACTCACTTTTGAGCATGTTTTGATTTCGAGATCGTCATCGCAGCCCCGGATTCCAACAAAACAGATCTCAGTCTGCCTTACGGAGTGGCGTGCGAAGTAGAGTCAACTTCACCACCGCAACCAATCTTGAACAATAGAAAAGAAAGATCAAAGCAGAGGTCCAATTGCGCACATTTACCCACAAGACAGGACAAAGACTAGACGTTGCCACTGAAAACGTCCGACTTATTTCCGAAGTAAAACACAGGGATTTGGTCGAGGGGAGCGATGATGTTTGCAGTTTGGCCACTTTGGCCATAGTTCACATCGGTCCACCTAGCACGTCGCGTGCGAAAGAGTACTGATACTCTGTACGATGATATATTTACCAGTGCGTCCACGTCATGCTTTGCATGGACGCGGGGAGTCAGGGTAGACTTCTTTCGAAGTGGCGCCTTGCACGCAGACGGGTGAAACGAGCAATCTGGGACCTAGATAAGGTATGTCGGGTAAGTCAAGCTGTGCAGAGGGAGCCAATCACTCGATAAAGCACCCGGCATGAATTAGTGAACCACAAGAGGGTCGTTGCTCCAGTAGTTTGGGCGACGAAGGGGTCCGAGAGCCAGAGATCGTAATAGAGCGGACGCATGATGATCCACAAAATCGCCCGAAACGTCTCGAACAGGGTCTTCATGTAGGGGACGAGCTGGTAGCAAAGTGAGATGTACTATAGATTGCCGGCGGTGAGACGAGGTCACATCATATTATGAGTCTGGTTACCTACTTGATGATCTCAAGGTTCTGCTCGCCATATGACCAAGGCTCGTTCGGACAGTTGTTAGCGGAGAAAGGTGTTGAAGGTGATGTAATGTTACCGACACGCGAATTGTGATGACATCAAACTGCATTGCGTTTAGGAAGCGTTCAACCAACCCATGCACACGCATCTCTCTGGCGCATGCAGATAAATCATTCTTAAGGTGGACAAGAATGCACTCACATATGGGAGGGAAGTATCCAACCCAGTTATCTCACAAACAACTCTCGCCCTTGTGAACCCCTCATGAGCATTGGCGTCTAGATCAAATGTAAACGTATCTTACATATTCTGTCTCAACGTCCTTGGACTTTGGAAGGGTACGAGCTGGTCGTATGCCAGACCTTGGTTCCCTCCTGGGCCCTCGAGAGGAAGGTCTACGTCGTGAAGATCTTCACCATGGCACCGCAAGGATCCATCACTCCTGAAGACGTAGTTCTCCGAGTCGTGTTGAAGGTTCCATACGGGAGATCAACATGTAGATATCGTATTCGCTTGGAAATTCTCGGCTTCAGGGCAAGCTTCAGTTGCCATCTTCCTGGAGGACATGACCAAGACGTTACTCACGTAGTTGCGAAAAAATTTGAAGTAAATAGACAGCTGGGTATAGTGTTGCTCGTGACATGTGCGACCGAAACTAAAGCAAAGAGGGTACCGATACCTAACATTGTCGAAGTTGGGCAAAGACCAATCTCATCTCAGCACATCTCCTATAAGCTCAGCGGCCACGGGCAGGCCACTGGGGTATGTCACATGAAGGACATCGGAAGATCTAGCGTTTGTGGAGACGTCCAGCCCCAAACTGGCCACACGCAGAAAAATCACGGGTCAGCCGAACCCGAATCCAAGCGAGGATTTACGAAAAGGCTGAATACATTGGTGGGTAACCCGATACGGGTACGTACAGAAATCCTGGGATGGCTATCCTTGAAAGGCGACCCCTTTCTTTGTTGTCTCTGCAAGTCCACCTCCTGCGAACCCTGTACCTAAAAGATGAACGAGGTTAACGCAAAGGAATGACGAAAGACCGGGATGTCGCGGCAGAATCGCTGACCATGCGTACATACCTTCCCTCTTAAGCTCCACCATGTCAAGGTCCGTCAGTCCCCGGTCGCAAACAATGCACTGGCTAGCGGGCCGCACAAGGGAGTCTGTGCAAACTTTGCATACAACGTGGGAACAAGGCCGCATTACTAGAAGTCATATGTGAACCACCATGCCTCGAGGCCAACAGGGTGCACATACAGAACAGTATCTTATTATTAGAAAGATTGGTTTTGCAGGAAGGGCATATTGGATTCTTTGACTCTTCAACCTTTTTGACCTCGTTAACCCCAGGAGTGGAGTCTGTTGAATGTGCGCTCGAAGAGGCAACGAAGGTAAATTGGACAGGAATGAATGACTTCAAGCTTCGAATACAAGATGAAATGAAAAGGAGCTCGCAGATCCTTGGCAGTGACACGCACTTGATTGCATGAGGTGGATCCCCGCCTCGGCACATTGTTTGAACCTTTACATCTTTCAATGACGAAGGTGGGCCATTCGACGTATAGGTAGGTGTGAGCGAGGGTAACCAGAAATCAGGCAGTTTGTGCCGCAGTGCCTCCGCCTGTTCTCGCTCTATCAGCCTGAGTGCAGCTTCCTCAGCGTCCCGTGCAAGCATCTCCACGTTCGAGCTGTCGAAATCAAGTTTCCGTTTGCCTGGGCGACCTGCGAAGCGCTCGCCATAAGATCAAGATACGGCTGACACCAAATCACGCACTTTCTTTGGTGGGCTCTCCGCCAGATGTCGAGACGATGGCAGGCAAATTGGCAGATAGAGTGAGTTGACCCTTTTCGAAATCTCGCAGAACGCGTTCCCGTGCGGCTTCCAACGCGTGCTGCTTCTCTTCTTCTGCCTCTCTCTTGAGCTGGTCTAGGCGCCCTTTCTGTCTCTTTATGTCTTTCTTCTGGTTCACTGTGTCTGTCTCTCAGTCCATGTCTCGCTGGCGGAACACACGATTGCGTACGGAGATCGGCATATGCACACTCTTTGCAAAACAAGTGGCCATGATCACAGGCAATGGGATCTCGGGCTCGCTGTAAGCACAGAGCACAAGCATCAAAGTTTCGCATGGATTCATTCCCTAAGCGTTGCTAGAACGTATGAATTTACCAAACGTCTGGGAAGGATACAGACGACATACACGTTTCGTGCCATATTCTGTCTTCTGCTTTTCTGCATACGAGAAAACGGAAGAGGCCGTGTTGTTTTTGCTATGCTTCGTCATGTCTCTCGTTCAAGTTGAACTTCGAAACGTGGAATTGAGTGTTAGAGTTGTTTGCCTAATCCGGGATGACCTCGGTTGTTGTGGGTATCGAGGCCTTCAACATCCTCCTCCACTCAATGTAACCAGGATCACGTTGTTGTTTACCAAGTACAAAGTATCGAACCTCTGAAACGACAACCGACCATGCTAACGGTTCATCGACAAGCCACGCCATCAAGAAGATATGACATCCCTGAGCTGCGTCTTTGGTATAGCCTCAACGAATGCTTTCCTCTGTAACCGCACATGCGTTGCCTGCTCGAATGCATAAGCAAAGGCGATCAACTGATACTCGCTGTACGCCGTGCCCATGAAACACAGGCCGAAAGGCATTCCAGGAGCTTTGTTATGCAAAGGCGCAGGTGGGTTCGGTGTTGGCTCAGTGGTAGCGGAAAGGAAACCGAGGGGAACTGTTGCAAAGTTTTATGCGTGAAGCGAATTCGCGAACGCGGGATGAAACACGTACCAGTTACAAGTGGATATCCTGCAATTGCCGCAACCTTGGTAACATAACCTGCGCACCGAAACAGTTTCAGTGTTATCCTACCAGAGGGAATCTGACGTACTATAGTCTGAAACTGACGGCAAGATGATTGCATCAAGCGCAAACTTCTTGAGCATAGCATCGATACCATCCGTGCGGCCGAGTTGATAGTCTTTCTCGACGGCTTCATAGTACTGCTCGTCTTCCTTGCTTGCCTCAGATTTATAAAACCTTGCGATAAATGAATGTCGGTGAAGACCTTATCCAGTAGAAACTCGCTGACTCACTGCGATTGGTCGGTGTGGTAAGGTTCAGGAAGTTCCTTGTCCTTGTTCTCATCGTTGAACCGAATGAGATCCGCGAGGTTATTGATGTTTTGCGGACGTTTACGAAGTCCTTCGATGTATTTGTTGACCCCAACTTTGAACTCCACAGTGAGCACCAGGCTTTCGTGTTTAGACGCCTTGAGCTCCTCGGCGTTGGAAAATTCAGCAGGATCCACAATATCCGCACCGAGAGAGCGGAGAACGTCGAGGGCATTTTCAAACTCTTCAATGATGGGACTGTCATCTTTGAACAGTTTCCGCGGCACACCAAGTCGTTTTCCCTTGAGAGCATTTTTATCCAAAGCTTTCATATAATCGGGGACCTCGGGTTGTTCCTTGGTTGCCTCGTCGTCGTCGTCCTTTCCAGCAATAAAGCAGAGTAAGAGCGCAGCGTCTGCAACGGAACGACACATGGGTCCAACTGTATCTTGAGTAAATGATATCGGGATGACTAAATGACCGGTAATTAGCAAGCGTTCCCGCAAGGTTTGCCTCCTTGATATTTACCTCTTGTACGAGAGACAAGCCCAATGGTAGGTTTGATCCCAACGATATTATTCCTGCTGCTCGGAGAAATGATGGAACCATTGGTTTCCGACCCAAGGGAAGCGGTAGCAAGTCCAACAGCCATCGCGACCCCGCTGCCAGAACTCGAGCCAGAGGCATCCCCGTTGGGGTAGTACGGGGACAGAGTTTGTCCACCCCGTCCAGAGAACCCGTTGGGAACATTTCCTCGAAAATTGGCCCATTCTGACATGTTGGCCTTGCCGAGGAAAATGGCTCCAGCTTCGCGTAGCTTCGCCGCTGCAGGGGCGTCGCCTACGACCTCGGAACCAAGGAGAGCGTATGATCCTGAGATAGGTTTGAGACGCTAGTCAACCCGGGCCGGGCCCATGATAAATGCATACCGGCAGTTGTATTCAAGCCTGTAAGATGGAAATTCAGCCCAGATCGGTCACGATGCGCGAAATGAGCTCTCACCCTCCTCGTGCAGAGTCGCGATGTTGTCTTTGAGTAGCAAGGGAATGCCATGTAATGGGCCACGACTACCTTTGACCTTGCGCTCAGCATCAAGCGATGCTGCCTGTGTCAAGGCCCGTGGGTTTGTCTCTATGACTGCGTGCAAGGCAGCCCCCTTCAGATTAACCTCCTCAATCCGTGCGGCGTATGCCTAGAGAATGCATATGACACCAGGAAATCGCGGACACGCTGGCGCAGGACCGACCTTCACCAGGTCCACGCTCGTGAACTGACCTTTTTCAAGGCCCCGCTGAAGCTCGGCGATACCTGCCTCATACAGGTCGGGAAACGCGGAAACCTCGTGAGCAGACATATCTCCAGGTGACTTGGGATTGAGCAAAGAACGCCAGAAAGCAAACGCTATGGATGATAACAATTCCGTCTGCGAGTAGATATGCCAGCTGAGTCATTGATCAGGTGGACGATGTCGCTGTGAGAATGGTCGTGGGATGAAAGGTGTTCAGTGAACACATGATCGAGCCTGTTTCAAGTTCGATAACCAGTCTAGGGAGCAAATTGGAAGAAATGCGCGACGGATATTCACCTCCGCCGTTTTGTCAGTGCCCGCAGTGGCAGACAAGGCTACACAGCGTGTCATTACAAAAGCCTTTCCCCGATTGCCGTTACTACTGCACCCCAACTTTAAATTGTGCTTGAAGGACTCAGGACTGTATCACTCACTTGATTTGTATCGTGGGGACACCCCAGCAACGCGTGTTCTCTCCGTGAATTCGCACCCGGGCCCAAATCACGGGTCTGGGATTACTGTGAATTTTCATGAGCTGCGGTGTTACTCGGTTCAACTAACTTGTTCCTGGGCGGTCATAACTTCTCTCGGAACATCAATTACTCCCATCCCCCGGTCCATTGGCTCACCAAATGCATATAGTCAGAGCGAGAATAATACTCTGTTGGAAAAGTTGTCGACATGTAGAAGAGTCAAGGTCTAAGCTCCGATTTGCACCGTCGGTGAGTCCCACACCTACGGAAGTCGGCGGTCGAAAAGTAGTAGTAGCTAGTGACCAAATTTGTCCCCTAGAGATGAACCGGGATGCCATAGTCTCTTCTCCCCAGTCAGTAACGTAGACTTGATCCACGGGGAAGCCTCTGGGAGCCCTAAAACAGGCTCAACTTCCTTGTGAACTGAGTCAGGGTCTAAGGGCGCCGTCTCTCCTATCAAGGCCGCATCAATACCTCGATACTACGGGATGCCCAGTGCCCAAGATCATATGGCTTACACGAGTTCAACGCTAGCTCGGGTGAGTGATCCGCGACGTTCTCGGATTGTACACACTTATTGGTCGTGTGGGCGTTGGTAAGTTTATTTAAAGCACACACGAGGCTCGGAAGTTCTCGAAGCAGCCTGCCTCGAATAGCAGCAGCACCGCTACCACGGATATCATAAGCCTGCATTGGCATGAAGACCGGTTCACGACATCTAGACTCATTCAATTGAGGTTCGAGCCGATGCCAGTGCGGATTTATGCAAGTGTGATGATCGTCGAAACCCCAACGCGGGAGCTACAAAATTGCGCAGTATGGGAACCACAGGATTCCCGCGTTCTTTTCTCCACTCGGTCTTGACTCCCCGGTCTTGACTCCTCTCTGTTAGCATGGCCACCAATGGAGATATAAGCACAACAAGCAATCTTAGCGACAGCTGGGGCTCCACTCTTGCGGCGGTTTTCGTTGCGCTAGTCTTCTATGGTGTCAGCATATTACAGACGTATGTTACCCGTGCGGTTTTACAGCGCCATGATTTATCATTTTCTGTTTCTATAGATTCCTTTACTATGAGCGGTCAGTCCAGATGTGAATCATGGACCCTTTTGGGTGTACTAATGAAGATCAGTTATACAAAAGACACCATCATGCTGAAGTCACTGGTAGGTTACCGCTTTCCTACGGAGGATATACTACACAACTTTTTAGGTGGCTTGGGTGTTCGTTTTAGACACGCTCCATACAATCCTTATATGTGCAGGCGGTGAGATCCGGTACATCTACCAGGCTGGACAGATGGTGTGCTGACGCTGTCCCACCAGTGTGGGAATACTTCGTCGTGCACTTTGGGGACGACAGCTTCCTCGCGTATACCCATGCGTAGGCAGGCAGGCTCTCTTTTCGAGGAAGGCGCTAACAGTCAGCATAGCCCTTTATTAATCTCTATAGTAGTTACCGTGAGTACCCCGAGATCTGCCACTCCGGACCAAAGCCTCATGTTGCGTGGACCAGTCTGCCGTTTCTTCCACTGTCCAATCGTTTTATATATATCGGATCTGGTTCTGTGCGTTCGATGGGCATCTTGACGATCTCTACTCACACATTCTTTCAGTGACGAAGGGCCGTCTTGGATGGTTCCTTCCTGCTATCTTGATGCCCTTCGTAGTTGCCCAGCTAGGTGAGCACGCTCAGGTTTGTGTATCCCGCTACTGAAGCGAAAAGAATCCTAGTTTTGGGTGCCTGTAAGTGTGGGTGCAGGTCGGCGATGGAGCGCAGCTGACATTCAATTACGCAGTTTATACGGTCACTGCGATGGTGTTCCAAACGAGCGTTTCTGCCATTTCGGGGCCCCTGCTTACTGTACGACACGTCAATTCCTGGTTTTACATCATTCTGACGAGACGCGTTCAGAAGGTGGCCAATGCACTCAATGGAGTTGCGATGGCGGTCGACGTCACTATCACGATCGCTTTGTGTACGCTGCTTGCCATGGGCCGAACAGGGTTCGAAAAGTGTGTCCCTTTTCAGCTCGCTATGTCGGCATAACTCAGCGCGTCCGTCACCTAGCACGGATCAAATACTTCTCCGGTTGATCTTTATCTCGGTCAACACTGGCCTCTCATCTGCGCTCTTCGCCTTTCTTTCCGTCCTCCTGGTACGTGTCCGGCGCCCCTGTTCCGACACATCGTCTTTCCAACATCTCATCACCTCATCATCATAATCCCACCGGCAGCTCGTCTTATACCCGACCGATCTCATCTTCACAGCCCTGTATTACCCCCTGTGTACGGTGTACTGCAATACGCTGCTCGCGAGCCTCAACGCGCGCTCGTTCGCCCGGGGTGGCAGTGAGACACGGCAACTAGACCCACTCACGTCGCTCGTATGGCAACAACACACCGTCGCTGTGGATATGGATGAGGACTCAGAACCGGAACGAACGGAGGTATAGAGGCCCCCACCCCCTCAATCTGGTGGCTACCAATCACGTATAACGTTGGCGTGGCCCATCGCACACCCACGCTCCGGCTCTCAGAAGTTGAGGCCGTGTTATGGCTGGGTCCACCCCAGCTCTGTAACGACAGGACGACGCAGCCTCGCGGTATGTGGCGACCGTCAGTATCCTTACAATACCTCCATTGTCCTGGTGATCTATTCCTGCTTCCAACATTACTTCTTGCCCTACGTCCGTCGATCCTGCATACAACTAGGGTGTCATGTTATCAATGCACCTTCCCCATACATTACGTTATACTCACTAGAGCGGATCAAATACCCCGCATCTTGTATTTACGAATCGCCTGTCATTTGCGAGTAGACATACATGTCAACCTACTGTGTAACTGACAAAAGAGACTAAAAGGATCCGTACGAATCGACGCTACGTTGCAAAACAAAATAGAAAACGAATAATCAAAAAGAATAGATGCCCGAGAAGGGAGAAAAGAAAAAAAGTTCCTTGGCTACATGAAGAAGATTATCCACGTCAGTTCCATCGTCCGGTGTATCACCCATCTTCCCCAGGGCCCAGGTGAATGTCAGTGGCCACCATATCGCAAGGCGAAACGCCTGTCCTCGGGGAGGAAAGATGAGATCATAGAAAATCCCGATGGATATCATCATCAGTGTAAGTCGTGGAGAACCCGGGTGTAGTCCGGTAGATCGTGTGTGATTATTGCAGATGGCAGGTACCTGATAGCTCGTAGGCGAGAGCGTGTGCATGTATGTCCGTAAAATAAGTTAAGTCGGGCATCAAAGTATGTCCACGTGGCCCAATGAAGTGTGCTTTTGGCGTGGTTCGATTACTGAGGAACTATGCTATTGAATGGTATAGGCGGGAGGGTGTCTGTGGTGGTGACGTCGGTCGGGAGGAGGAGGTAGTAGAATATCTCCGAAACCGATTAGGATTTGGTCGGCGGAATGTCTGGGGGGTAAAAGTAAGGAGGTGTATCGGCGAAGACAAAGACAAACTGCTTACGTGTCGGGACATGATTATCTTTGCCATTGATAGTGGCACAGGGCTTTCGTAGAGTGCAGGTGCTGGCAGTGCGATGCTCAAACGGGGAACGAATACCGGGGTACAGAAATACTCACGAGGAGGTTGAAATTGGGGTCCTGTCCGTGGCTGCCAGTTGACGGGGAGCGTTTGTGAGCGTTTTTGAGATACGCCGACGCCGTTGCCAACCCGGGAGAAAGGTTTTTCCGGGAAGGTTAGCGTGAATGGAAGGGATGCGGGGAGAGTATCCCAGTGCAGAGAACGACCCCAGGGCTTGGCGACAAAGGACAAGGAGAGCAACGGGGCCCGTTTCTCTTGAGGTTCTGGACGAAGCATTGGACAGGACCAGAGACGCATGAAGGAGAAGAGTATGCGAGCGAGGAAGAAAAGCAAGATAGAAGCGGCAGCAGCCATGAAGACGGCAGAGAGACTAGGAAACTTTGCGGGGACGAGGACGGACATGTTTTGGAACGGAATAAGGAGGGGACCGTTAAGAGGAAGGGAATAACGGAGATGAGCCCAGCGCAGACACGGGGAGGGCAGACGACTGACTGGAGACAGAGCCACGCAGCGCAGTAACCGAAACAAGCTCGTCTACTATTTAATACTTTGTTTATTTTCGCTCGGTCAACTCCGACGCGACATTTGTCAATATTACGTCATGTTCATGACTTCGACGATTAGAAATATTTAATCGAGCCTTCGTGCGACGCCGCCTTCAGCTGTCCTTTCACCGTCATATTGGCCCGCTCGAGATATGAGATATGTTATCTTTCAAGTGCTCAGCGCGCTCAGTGAAGTTGGTGCTCAGTTTAAAGTGTCTTTTGCTTGCCGACGTCACGTTGATGTCGTACGAGACGACTTTGATATCATCCTTCGCATCTTCGCCCGTATAAGCCTAACCCCGCACCACGCCCTTCTCGCCTATCGCCGTCTCTACAGCGGACCCGACCCAGCACAAATACAATAATCTCGCTTCGTTTGCACCAAAGCTCTGACGGGTTTGCCAACTTGAACCAGTACTATGTGCTGATGGCAATTGCGCTGGGCTATCGTTAGCTCTTATCGCGTTCCCAATTGCTTTTGGGTCACGCATGCTATTATCTTTCTGTCGCAAGAATTCACAGTGGAGCGTATACGCATGGCGAGGTAAAAACAATAACTTCAGTCTCACGCACACTGCTCCTCACCGTCTCAGAGCTCAAATTAGGTATTCCATTCCGAGATGGCGTGATCAGGGGGTCTGTGCAACTGGGAATCATTTCTCCTACCCGTCCAGGCGTGTTTTTTTATCCCTTTGCCCAAGAGGGAATGCAATTGTTCAAGCTTTCAAGGTGGAGTGGCATGCATTTCTGGTCAGCCACATTTGGGCCACTTGACACTGTTCAGCCACTTTCGCGTAGCACTCATCATTGTTGATTGATCTCCAAGTCAACATCCCGATTTCATAAAGCTTCATTCAGTGCAGATGTCACCGTCTAGGGCAATGCCTTCTTCGATGGCTTTGATCTCTGTCACACACCTCAGTCCTGTACGTCGTATACCAAGCAAAATGAACATACGAAGCGCAAGATGCAACGAGTGCAGGCGGGAACGGCCAAGGCTAGCTAAGCACGAACCCAACATTCAGGGGTATCCGTGATGTATTCGGGGAGAGGCTTACCCATTGCAATCCACAGCCTCGGATGCCCAGTCCTTCTCCATATCCCTTGGAATTCCCCTTCTGCATCCAAACCCCACACTTTTCCGACCTTCGCCGCGACATCGGGCCCACAGACTTCCCTTATCGAACTGCGTATATCTCCGAAGCTTCAGCACATCCAAAAAGACCATTATCATCAACCATGATGGTTTACAGAGCCGAGGTGAGAAGCAAGTCGTGCGAGTCAGAAAGGGTGCAACTCACCCTGTCGCGAAAATGACGACATCCCCTTCTAGTACAGTTCCATCCTCGAGCTCGACGCCTCTCTCTGTGAATCTGCGGACAGAGGGACTGCTTTTCACCTTAATAGTCCCGTTGATTATATCCTGGCTAGCACCAGTGTCTGATTGATTGTGAACCGTTGTCAAATCAAACAGCGACGATACTTGGATCTACTGACCAATATAGAGCCCCCCACCCCTTTCGAATATCAACGGCAAGAGCCCCGCTCCATCCGGACCAAGATAAGTCTGAAACCCTACTCTTGCTAGGTTGTCAAGGAGCTCCCTATTTACCGTGGTCATTCATGCAAAAAACACAATACAGAAATGGCGTTACACACTTATCAATTCCGTTCGACATATGCGCTGTCGACGCCTTCAGCAAATACTTCAGGGTTGTAAAGGGCAACGCTACGCCAAGGACGTCTGCAAATTCGACCGGAAAGTGTTCATTGTACCTTTCTGGTATTTTGCGTGCGAAAAAGAGGCGGGTGATTGGATGAGACGATATCCACGACAACAGGCGGGCTGATTCGCACCTCCGAGGAAAAGTTCCATCGCCTCTATGGAAAGCACATATGTGGGCGAACGCTGGATCCTGCAGATATGATCGGCCTGTTAGTGGAAGAAGATCCCCGGAATGAATGAGCAATGTATACATTGTAACAGCACACCCGTGGAGACAAAGGTCACGAGCTATATCGTGGGCTATCGAAGCATGAACATGCATCCAAAACTAGTCAAGAGTGGCACACCAAACCTGAATTGCAAGCACCAACAATGATCACCTTCTTCCCTCCATAGTCTGTTGCAGAAGTAAACTGGGTAGAATGCAGAACGGAACCACAGTACAATTCCTGAACATGAGAGTGGAGTTATCCAGCTTCTGAAACTCGGCGTACAAAGATGACCCACCTTTCCTGGAACATCAGGCATCTTTGGAAACCCACCACCAAAGCCAGTGGCAAAAACAAGATGCTTGACCGTCATTGTCGTCACCTGTCCGCCTCGATCAACGGAAACCTGCCATGTTCTTGTCTCTTGGCTGAAGCTTGTGCTGGTTATCGAAGAAGAAAGCCAAACATTGAGCTCGAGGGCCGTTGCGTAAGATTCGAGCCAATCACCCATCTGCGGACGATCAGAGGCTGTATGGGCAAGTGAATTGAAAGTACCTTTGTGGCAGGACAGTAGACAGGCCATGTTTTTGGAAAACTAAAGAACCGCGAGGTGAACGACAGATCGAGTCGATGTCGTGTATGGTGTCAACTTACTCTAGGTACGGCATTCGATTGATCCCTGTGCCCACGCACATGACTTTCAGATGATGCATACATTCCACAGATCGACTCACAAATCGTGTCATGAAGGTATAGCGTCTTGTACCGTGTCCTCCACTAGTGCAAGTCACTTAAGCATGTCTAGATAGATGCCTCATCAATCATACATTATCGCCGATCCGTTGATTTCTGTCGATGACGAGGGTAGGGACCCCGAGACAGGTCAATCTCGCCGCCACCTCCAGTCCGCAATGACCGGCACCAACGACGAGGACCGTCGGATCGCCATCACGAAAGTCAATCTCACGTTGGCGTCGGTCCTCCCAGCTTTCGTGGTGTGAGAGACGGGCACGCAAAACGCCAACCTGAAAGACTCGCGTTGTACATCACATCGTTGGGGTAAAACGTTTCATCTTGAATTGGACTCACCTTTTCGGGGTGTGCCTTGAGGGAATCGAGCCGGGTAAGCAAGGACCATGCTTTCCAAGTGCCACCGTTGGACGTGGGGACCAAGAAAACGACGGCGATACCCTTGCCGTGCTTCGTCTCGAATTCGAAACAGAAGCGAACAAACAGCAGGTCGGGAAGTGGCTTGATGATCGCCGGGCCTCGTATCGCGTCTTCGAGGAGATGGAACGCCGACAGGCCAGTTGCTGCGAGACGGGCGTCCAACATGCGCCGGATGGAGGGATGGCCACGGATGGTCCGCATGTCCCAGGTGAGGGTCAGGATGTCTTTCCAATAACCGTGCTCGTGGAAGAGAGGTAAAAGTGAGTCTAGGTCCTCGTTCGAAATACTGGCCTCGAATGCGGAAAGCCATTTGTTGGACAGTTCGAGCGGGGACGCTGTATCGATGGAGGATGCATCGACGTTGAGGTGTTGGAGAGTTGGACAATCAAAGGGGGCCACATTCAGCTCGCTTAGTGAAGCCATCCGCCGAATCTCTGCTTCAGCGCCCGAACGAAGTTGAAAGTCAGTTCGGGAAGGAGTAGACAGCTACAGGCTATACCATGACGGTAAGAAGCACCGTCCGGCACGCTGAGGGTTCATAAAACTGAAGTACTGATACGGTTGATCCGCACATGTGTATGATGTTGCAAGTTACGATCCACGCCGTACAAGCCAAGCTCCTTGCTCGCTTTAAAGGAGCTCGGGACGATGGTTAATTGCCCAGTTGGCGAAAGCCGTGTCGCAGTCCCGCTTCGCTCGGCGCACCAAGTGAGGAGGGATGGAGTCGTCAGCACTCGTGATAGGATTGACTTGGAGAACCTTTGACAGTGTTGACACCACACTGGTACATGTATCTGTAGAGTCAACGTCAAGCACGTTCTCGCATTTTCCGGTTGACTTTACGTAAAGATCGTGTTGGCTTATCATCCTTGTTCTCCTCCTCCTCCTCGTCTTCCTCGTCACTTGCCATGTCCGAATCCGCAGAGCGTCCGATCACCTACTTTGATATCACCATCGACGAAAAGCCAGTCGGTCGCATCATATTCTCTCTCTATGCAGATCTAGTCCCAAAGACCGCAGAGAACTTCCGTACGTCGCCCCCTCCCTGCCACCTGTGCTCGCCCCAACAAGCTGATCTATTTCCCCCAGGTGCACTCTGCACCGGCGAAAAGGGCATCGGCAACTCTGGCAAACCACTCTCCTATGCCGGCTCCAAATTCCACCGCGTCATCAAAGGGTACGCGCGTCCTCCCTTCTCGAATCAATCCATTGAGATGCAGATCAGGTTTTGACCCGTTGTCTTGTCGCTTGTCAGGTTCATGTGTCAAGGAGGCGATTTCACAGCTGGGAACGGTATCCGATCTTTTGTTCCCCAGCTCCTTCTCCTTCTCGCTGACCCCCTCGGTACTAGGTACCGGCGGAGAGTCCATCTACGGAGAAAAGTTTGCAGACGAGGCGTTCCCTGTAAACCACGACAAACCGTTCCTCCTCTCCATGGTACGCATCGCGCGTGTTCCCAGGGTCCAGTCTATCGCGCATGGGGCTCACCACAACAACCATACCTAGGCCAATGCAGGCAAAGACACCAACGGTTCCCAGTTCTTCATCACCGTCGCACAGACACACCATTTGGATGGCAAACACGTCATTTTTGGCGAGGTCATCAAGGGAAAATCGATCGGTACGTTCCTCTCCCTCTCCAGACGGTCCGCCTTCGTGCCCATTCCCTGCCCCGTCTTGCCAAGTCCGCAGGATCGAGCATCACCCAACGACCTCAGGAGACGTCCCCGCAAAGCCTATCGCCATCGCCGCCTGCGGCGTCCTATCCCCCGACGACCCGTCTCTGAAAGAGTCCGCGAGCCCAGATGGCGACAGTTACGAAGACTACCCCGAAGACGATGCGCGCGCACCAGACGACCACGAGTACGCGTACACAGCCGCCAATGCTGTTAAGAGCATCGGAAATGCATTGCTCACAGGAAAGAACGACGACGGGTCTAAAGCTGGCGACCCGAACCCGTCCACGGCATTGGAAAAGTATCTCAGTATGTCGAGTTCGTTCTCTACGTCTGGATCATCGATCCGCTAACACGAAGACTCGAAGAGTCGTTGAGGTACTTGGACCAACACCCATCCCTGCCAGACGATGCCCCACCTCAACGGAAAGACGACTTTGACGAGCTCCGGACGGTCTTGCTCAACAACTCTGCTCTTGCCGCTCTTCGCGCTCAGCCACCTGACCCCACACTGGCCTTGAACCAGACGACACGGGCGTACCTGTTGGCGGTCAAGACGGA
Source organism: Boletus pseudo-olivaceus (assembly GCA_038092955.1). Taxonomy (NCBI): domain Eukaryota; kingdom Fungi; phylum Basidiomycota; class Agaricomycetes; order Boletales; family Boletaceae; genus Boletus; species Boletus pseudo-olivaceus. Next base: position 129,295 of record JBBPRI010000019.1, read on the forward strand.
ACACAAAGGTTGGTCCTATCTCCTGCATGACCCAACCGCGCGTTTACCAGGAACCACCACAGCGAAAGCACTCTACCGTCGAGCACTCGCCAAGGTGGCCCTGAAAGACGACGACGGTGCCAGGAGCGACTTGTTGGAAGCCAGCACACTCCTCGCGACAGAAGACCCTCTCAACCTCAAGGCGGCCATCTCGACCGAGCTCGCCAAGATCACGCAACGCGAGAAAGGGAAGAAGGAGAAGGAGAAGAAAGCATACAAGAAGCTGTTCGCGTAGATCAGATTAGAACATGTACACTAGACCCGGAGAGCAGCAGCAGCAATAGAAACAAATGCGACACTCATTCTCTCGATGTCTGAATTGCCTGCCTTTGTGCAGTCCCCTTCGCTTAGTCAATGAAACGGAGAAGAAAATCACGCTTTCCGACGGGCGACGCCCTCGGATAAACACCGGTCGGGTCATCGCGAAGTAAGATGGGAGCAAAGATGCTGGCTGGTCCCGGTTCTGTCAATACATGCGAACAAGGACGATCGACGGGTGAACCTACCCAGTCTATATGCTCTTCCGGGGTCCGAGTCATCCGTTGATCTACCCTGCTGGGCGATATAGTGCAAAAACGCCGTCAGCGATATCCACACCTTGAGCACGTCAACGTATTTCAAAGCCGTCAGTACGCCATGTCCGTGAACACGACTGGCAAGGGTTTGATCACCTACATTGATGCTCTCGTGCGGGAACGCGTTGAGTATCTCGAACGCCTCGTCCTTGTCCTTCACTTGGAGACACTGTGCGTGGAGACGCGCAGGGACGACAGGTTCGATCAACGAATCGAGGAACGAGATGAGCGTGCTGGCGAACGCCGCAGCGAGGGCATGGCGGTCCGCATCAGGACGCTCGGAAGGAAACTCGTCGCCCGTGTCGAGACACTCCACGATCGCCAAAGAAAGAATTTGAAAAGTAAAAATAAAAAACTCAGTCGACGCGAGCCTGCCGACATGCGAGATGACCCACCTCTCTGATGACGCAGCACAAGCGCTCCTCTGCTGGATACTCGAATAGCTGGGAGCCCTGACCGGCCTCACGATATTATCATTATTGAAACACACCACGACAACGTGTGCGATACGTACAGTGGCAGAAACGTGCGTCATCATCCAATTAATGAGTCGCATGATCTCTCGTGGCGCATTGATAGCCTGTCCAACGGCCGCCGCCTCCTCAGCCGACTTGAGCAACCTGATTGGCCCATCCAATCGTGTGAGTCGCTCGAGCGTGTTCGCGAAACATGTGTACTCTGGTTGGGCGCAGGGCGTTCGTGAGCACTCGCTTCTTTCATTCGAGATCCGAAATGAAGGGAAAGAGAAAGGGATCATGTTATGAGAAAACGTACGGTAATACCCGGAGACGGCGAGGAAATCGTCCTTCCCAAGCGCCGTGTGTAAGATGAGGGTGCACTCGAGTGTCGGTGATCCGAGATTCAACTTCGCCGCCGAGTCATTATCGACGTAAACCGACAACAGTACGGTCGTAATTTCGCGAGGCCGCAGCAGGCCCTAGATAACACGGGAATCAGCCGCTATCTGTGTATGGACTAGCTCGAACGACGTACCACCATAGGCTCGATACGAAGCCATGAGGGTGCTATTATGATGGCATGGTTGACACAGTCGACTCTCGTGGATGTCAAGCAGAAGGTGCTCACAAATAGGTTCTGAATCACCTCCGGTGCCCACGAAGCGAAATACACATGGAATCTATGCCATTCAAGATCCGAGGTCAATCACGTTCAACGACTCACTCCTTATCATAAGCGACCTACATCGCCCACGTTTTGTATGACCACTTCGTGACAAATAGCTTGTTTGTACCTTGCCAGTATAAAGCGCTCCCGTCTGAACACAAAGCGAGGTCAAACTTACTTGATGATTCCGAGCTCTATTGAGATGGGCTGAATCTTGATCTTTGGTCTGCGCTCGGAGCTTTCAAATCCAGCTAGTTCACGATGTAGTGCCGACACTACGTTCTCGTACTGCGACTGATCGATGAGAGCCAACTGCAAACACGAGACGAAGTAGGCTCCGTAGGTAAGCACTCAAGACCACCTTTGACGAACGCATGGTGGAGCACGCACAGCAATATCAAAATCAGCAGAGACGGGCTGATGGTCGCTCACCGCAATTTCCGGATGGCTTCTGTACGCTAGCTGCGCCACCCTCACATCAGGGGATGCCATGTACAGAATGCGATCCGTCCAGGCAGGTTTACGTCTGGTCTACACGTTGAGTAGTCCAGCATGCCAGTGAGTGGTCCGAGAACACCTACTTGAGGTCATATCCCAGCCGATCTTTTGGAGCAGCTAGAGCTAAACGGTATGTACTACACGACACAAAATTAAGCGTTAATGTCACAACACGGACGCCAAGGAGATCGCGTACGGAGTATGGGTAATGGGATGTTCTGTAAAACCTGCAAAGGCCTTGTTGCTCCGTATTGCAGCTCTAAGCTGGTCATACGACAATAGAGTCTGTATGCCGTCTATACCCGATACGTGCGAGAACAATAATTTCCTTATGTCTCCGTCGGGTAAGTCTAACCGGTAATTGAGATCTAAACCAAGTGTGTGAGGCCCCACCTTCGATCTATGATGAGAAACTTCACCTCCCTATAAGGAATGACAAAAGCTAAGCTATCAATGCCGTGTTCCAAGGAAGAGCGGGCGCACCATCCAGAAGAGCACGTCGCTCTGGTAAACGCTATAGGTGTCCCGCGCGTATGAAATCCTATTCAATCCATTCGGAGAAAACGCTAGGCGTCCACTTAGTTCTTGAAAATCATAATTCCGCTTCTCTACCATCTCGTCCAACGCCGCAAGATGCGCGTTGATGAACGTCAAAACGGTCGAGCGATACGTTGTTTGGGGACCTGGTGATATTTTTGGGGTGAATTCCAATCTTATAGCTGTGGCACCCTTGTTTCCCTGTAGATTGCTGCATGAGTACCTTGGTTGGACATCTTTGGGAAAGAGCTGTGGTTGGGTACCATAAATCCCATGATACCTGAACCGGCATCGCACGACTGAACATCAGTCAAACAGGGGACAAGGGCTTTCTTCACGACCACTATGAGTAGCATGCCGACGAGTTGCCTTGAAAGAAGCTAACAGAATCCAGTGACAATCAACTCTGATGTTGTTGCGTCGATGAGTTTATACCTTTTCATACAGTACGCGCTTTTCCCCAAGACCAGCGAAGATAGCTGTTAGCCATTCGTCTTCTTTCAGCGTACTTGTCGTATATATGAGTGCTTCAGTCGAGAGATCCAACTCCTGGAATCCCAGAACCAGTATATCTGGATCCCCAAAAGCTTGTATGGCAGTTGTGCCAGCCGACGAAGTGTTTTCGCGCAGTTCTAGGCACAATCACAGCTCGAGGGAGAGCACCGAGAAAGTCAGCGCAGACGAACCTTGATAAAGTGGATCTGAGGAGACCTCCAACGGCGAAAGCTCCATTAAAGGGGATATCCAACCGGTCTTCGCTTGACTCTCGGAACTACGCAGCCATGGGTATAGATCCTGTGACGGAGGCTTGCCATTGACGTTGAAAGTCCCCAAACGTATTCTACAGAGCGGTCAATGGGAGACGGAAAACACGCGAGGATAATGACACACTTCAAGTGTTTTACGTTATCGCTCGTTGCTTCCTTTGCAGCAGCTTGTTCGATCCAGTCACGCCGCACAATTGAAATATCCGAAACATCGTCTCCAGGAAGGCCAGCGATGGCCGGAGACAAGCGTATATGCAGGGGTTGTTTGCGAAAACGAAGATCAAGACGGCGAGATGACAGGTCTGAAACATAGGCCTCAACCCAGGTGAAATCAGTGTGGATTGAATGTGTTACAGCTTGAAAGGGGGTAACGTTAGACTCTGAGTGGTTCGTGCGTGAGCACACGCGTACCCGCTATCTCTTTCAGACGACGGCACTCCGCGGTAAAGCTTTTCAGCTTTTGGGTATCACGCGTACCGACTATGAATACAAGCGGTCTAGTGTCTTGCGCATTACGTCTGATAGTGAGAAGCCAAGCTCACGCGACAAGAGGTTAGATTGCCGGAACTAATGCGGGGGCAGGTTAGAACTTACCCGACCATGTCTCTGTGGGCACGCTCGGACCGCTCTCTGTCGTTTGCGAGTCAAGTGGACCAGTCTGGGCGACTGCCAAAGCCAAGTGCTCGGTGATCGGTAGCGCGTCAACCACTCTTACCTCAACGTTGGTTGCGGATGCGTTCAAGACAAGTAGACTTGGTGACGGCGGTGAGGACGGATCTTACGAGCGATACAAGCATTATGATGGCCCACCTGCCCAGTTCTGTGTCCCGCGAATAGTTGTTATGAGTGACGACGGCGATCAAATGTCGACGGAAAGGGGTGACTGTTGGGTCAGTCCGATCTGAGGGAACCTGAGCCCTTTTGTTCTCCGCAGCCAGTTCAACATCCAAAATGCATTGGAGGTTCTCCGATGGTCGTAAGAGTGATCCAATGACCTCGTAGTGGGGAGTGGACTGCATGTTCAAGTTGTGTGGAGACGAGATGATCACCAGATATGATTCCCACGCTTCCCCACATCTGAAACTGTCACGCTCCCCACATTGCTGGCGAGGGATATAAAGTTCCCAGCAAACCCCAGCCTGACTTGAACTACAACTTTCCCATTCCACCTCATTCCTAGGCCTCATGACTCGCACTGAGCGTGCCACATTCCCCCGTGCCCTCATCAGGGACTGCTCCGAGTCAAAGTCCGGCCTCGACAAGTCCCTCCGCAAGGGTGGCAGTGGCCGCCACAACTGGGGCAGCATCGCCGACGAGGGCTACTTCGAGGCAGCCGCACTCGACGACGAGCAACAACACCCTGCCACAAAAGAAAACAGGAGGGACTCGCGTATGTTCATCGCCGCCTTTGATCGCTCCATCGCTCACGCCTTCATCCCAGTCGAGAACCACGCGTCCGAGAGAAGGTCCAATTCCCCTACCGAAGAGGAAAAGCGGCTCGCGAGAAAGTTCAGGAAGACCGCTCTCAAGACCCAAGGTCATCTCCTTTCTGTTCATGAATGGGTTGTTTCTTAGCACCGCTTGTAGACATTGACCTGTCTGCCATCGCCCGCACCTCGGCTGCGGTATCCACTTCTCCCACCGCATGCATTGCAGTCCCTATGGTGTAGGGGTGTGTATGCTACACCTCCTGTCCTTGCCACACTTTTAACCCCATGGAGCAGCCCCCTCGCACCGGCTTGACTCGGCTGAGTTGCAACTTGAACTTCCGTGTACAATAGTCCGGAGCTGTATTTGTATCCCGACTCGAAACCTCCACTCATTGCAAAACCATGTCATCGTTAGTCTTGTTGTGCAATAGTAAACAAAATGTTACCAATGGATGTTTTTAAATTTTGTGGACAAGATGCAACGTTGTAGCCATCTTGACCCGGAACTTCCCGATTTGACCTTGGCTTAAACCCATCAGCGCCGATCATTGAAGACGCCACGCACTCGAGGACGAAAAGAGCGACTGTATAACAAAAAAACCTCCCACGAACTGACATTTGGACAATTGGACAATAACCAGATCACCTTTTCGACATCATTGAAAACCTATGTAGCTCGCAAAAAATGCGAGGAACAGTCCTATTCCTTAAATCCTGCTCGAGCCGGTCAGCAACGTCAACACAGCGGAACGCCGAGAGAACTGAGCGTCATCCTCGACAGACAGGTGGATCATCAAGAGTGATGCGATCGCAATCTTGCAGTCGCTTCCACAAGGGGATACACTCACTGACAGCTCAGAAACCGTCTTCCTAGTTGGGCCTACCAAGTACGTAGGTGCAATTGGCAACATGGTCAGACCAACGCGGACTCGGAGTCTCTGCGTCACGGCTGCAACTTGTAGCAGTGTCGTGTAGATGATCAAATCAATCAGAGACCACTCAGCGGCTGTATGGGACAACGCGCTGACAGTAAGTTTTCGCCAAGTGGTAATTAGCCTACGTTACGTAGGTTCCTGCGTTGCCAACACAACCCCAGTCAACAACATAAATTCCAAGGCTCAGGCCATCATACCAGCCCACTTGAATACTTTCAGGGATATGATCTAAATCGAGGTGGGGGACGATGCGCTTTTGCAGGGCCATGCATGACGAGATGTTGCGAGGTAACGTCAAGTACATTGGCACTGGGGTCACGAGGTACGTCCAATCGAAAGATAAAGCGGAGAGCGCGGTCATGAGCTCATTCTGTGGGGCACCCGAAAGGTCCACGATGGATATTTTTCCGGACGTGACAGCTGCTGAAAACTGAGTATCCAGACACCATGTAGAAGAGTCACATACCCCACCGAGATACCCCAAGTAAATGCCGGGGGGGTATGTATGTCTTCCAATAGATGACATGGGTCCTTGAATTAGCGGCGGCATTTCTCAATGTAGAATGAAGGGAATGAAGGGATGGAACGACCCCTCCTTGATGTAAACAGCCAAATACCAGTGCGAGTGCCATGTTGAATGTAATCCAAGTCGCCTGGTATATTATAGTCGATCACAACTGCTGAATATGGACGGAAGGAATGACTCACCCAGAAGAATTTCCCCGGACGAGGTAATTTTACGGTGGCCGCCAGTACAATGATAGGGAGAACCAGCGGGGTTAGGAACCTGGGTTCCTGGTGCGGTTGAACGGACAAAATTGACAGTGACAGTACAATGATCTGGATCAGAGCTGTAACAACAGTTGGCCAGAAGGGTGACGAATGGCAAGAAGACATACTTTGTCTAAGCACATCTGTCTCAAAATGCGCTTTTTGGATGCGACGTCTGGGGGGCTTCATATACTCGTACACACTGCACCATGTAAACCATACGAGTAGCGGTCCAAGCAGCATCGGTAGATTAACACCGACATGTAACCAGTTCGGATGTAGGCCATGGTCAGCGAGGTTCTCGGTCGATAGGTTATATTTGACAAAATTGTAGGGCGTAATGACTAACTTGGAAAAGTCGCCACGAAAATAGTATGTGTCAGCAGTGATGCATACGGAGGCTGCTAGCGAAGCTGTGAGGAACGGTGGCAGCAACAAACCCACCGCCCGGGTTGGAGAGCCCGCCACCTGGTAGCAGAACCGGAGTAATTGGTAGGCAATTGGGATGGCAAACGCAACGAAAGTTGGACGGGTGAAGGTACCGATGACAGCGAGGACTGCAAGTAGGTGAAGATCGCGCTTGAGAGTATAGGTGGGACGGGAAGGCCGGTCATCCGCATTCTTTCCGCCTACCTTGAGACGCGCCCGTTCATCCACTATCCGCCGAAGGAGTACGAGAGAGAGAGAAACCAATACTGATTCGAGCGAGTTTGAGAACGGTCGAACTTGAAAGGTACATGTCACGTAGGACGACGCAAACAGGAGTAAGCACAAGCGGCGAGAAGCGGGTGATGAGACGAGCCTCAAAATGCTGTAATCTACGCTACTTTAGCAGTCATTCCAAACAAGACAAAAAGAATTACCAAGGACGCTGGACAAGCACAAAAAAGCCGAACGCTGCATGCAAAAGACAAGCGAGGGGTGTGCCGGCCGTTCGGCTGGACTTGGTGTCAGGCCTACTCAGAGATATCAAGGGATTTCCTCACGTCCGAAGATTAGCCTCAAGACCAGCAAGGGCAACCCCGTGGTCACGAAAGTTGGAAGAATGGACCTGAGTGGTAAATCTGAGCGCCATTCCCAGGTGGTCAAAGTGTGAAAACCGAGGATATCGCCTTCCTCGCTCCTGTCAATAGGGTGCTATTTGAGCCAAAAAGGAGGGTACCAGCTGTGACTTCTCCGTTTTGCATGTGTTCGTCAGGATGTATATACCCAGTTCCATAAAGCGCGAACCAGATGCGAATTAGCCAAAGACCAGCGTACGTCCACCGGAACGACCGAGTTTTCGCCATCTCGCACGCTAGTCCAGCTTGAATGTGTGGTCGTGTCGATTGCAGCTCAGGACGGAGTTTGAAAAACAACTCTTCCGCATCGGTCAATAACATTATGGTCTGTTCGTTCAACTCTGGTCTCCAGATGCCAGATGGCTGACGAGACGTTTACTCGTCTGGCCGTGTCGATATCCGCGTAATTCGAACATGCAAATATCAGGCCTCCCTCCACTTTTGTTCGGAATGTAATAACCTCCTCTACCCAAAAGCCGATCCACAACGGCGCATTATGGTTTACGCATGCAGGATATGCAACCACTTTGAAATCGGGGAGAACAAATGTGTGTACAGGAATGATTTGTTGAAAGTTACCAAGTAAGTCCCGAACCTAGGCCCCCTTACGAAGCAGTACAGTGCATTCATAGTGCCGGTGGGGCGCGATCCCTTTCATGCCTCGGGCTGAACATCTACACGACAGGGAGCAAGTGGGAGTGACCACTGATCTGGGTCTGGATCCAACTTTGGTACCTTGCCTTCCAATAATTTCGCTCGTCGACTTATCCCCCGCTCACTCATGATAGGCCCACTCTAACATCTCATGTCCGCGTTGTGGCCACGAAGAGTGCGTAATCTGATTCCCCATCGTCTCAGCTACGTTATTCACCCGTTCATTTTAGTGCGGTGTTTTACCAGGACCAATCAAAACGGAAGGAGACGCGTATGATTCTGTTTTTCGTTTGTGTGAAGTGCAATCATAACTTCACGGACCCATCCCTCCCGCCAGAGAGTCAGCCAGACACGAGCTAGGAAGGTAGCTGTGCAGTATATCATACGCTAAGAGTTTTCCGATCCTATGCACGTTATCAATGCTAGACTTTTTTTTATTTTGGAAAAAGAAAAATTGTACCTGTCCCTTGCGGCATAAAGTACCATATGTAGGACACACCCAAGCCAGGTACAATTTGTACAAAGTGGCCACCCGTGTCGCCACCGCACCGGTCGTAAAGCTAGGCTCAGCATTGCAATCACGCATATGATTATGGTTAGTTCGATTCATTTAAATGGCTTCCCGTACCCTCCGCAGGGGTAGAGAGCGATCAAGTCTGATGGATCCGTGGAGATAAGAGGATTCTTTAAGAACCTACCCCTGGGGTCTACGACTTCGTTTCATGACGCGCTCTCGTCACCGGTAGTCTGGCAAGAGACATTCCGTGTTGGACGCTTGACTTGCGAACCACACGGACACCACACCCCGTTGGCGATGGACATTAGCAACCTTGCTCACAAACCAGAGATGTTCAACACGGCGACCTGGTGGGTGATTTAGATTCGTGGGGGTTGCATTATCATCTCGGTATGCTGATAATGCATACGAAAGTCTAATAACACATGTCACCCTCATGCACCCACTGTGGACAAAGAGGGGTGAACACACATTAGGACTTGCTACACTCTCGGCATAGCCAGATGGCAGATACGTGGTGGAAACGTTCATTGACTCATCGGCTATATCTGCATTATCGTTTCACCGTGACGACGCCACTCGGGTTCCTCATTTCTTCCACTAAGAACTTGAGGGCCAATAGCCGCTGCCTTTGTGCGCGAAAAAGGAATAGTGTAGGTACTTCGAAAAGCCCGGCGGGGATCCTTATTTCCCTTTTTTGCTGACCGACAGCTCTCAAGTGGCCAGTGGTAGAGTCGTCAAGCGATAAGTTTTTGCAGATTTGAATCGAACTCACAAAGGGTTAGCGATATCTAAGGTAAATGCGAATCTAAACGCAAAATCAATTATCAAAATATAGACCCAAGGCTAAATTTGAGCTTTAACCCACCTAACCTGTACCTCAAGTTTAGTCGGTCAGAGATAGGCCAAGCTTGAGGTCTTCTAGCTCGAGACCGTTTGTTAATTATGTCCAGTTTAGTGATACATTTATGTCACAGTGCTGAATATTACTGACTGGGTAAGTATCAGTGGAGTTCTCCCGGCACGTGTCCTAAAATGCCAGGGAACATGCTTCTGCAATATGAAACCGAACGGGTCGTAAATACGCACCACTGGCATCATGCACGAAAACCGAGTATGCGAAAGAGTCTCATAATCGGTTATTCGTTACGCGAGGATGCACGACCGAGATGGGCGCGGCGGCCACGACCCATGATGGGGAACACGGCATCATTGAGATTGTGAATTTTACTGGTTAACTTTTGGCTGCCAAGGAAAAAGGCTATACAGCATGCTATGATGGATTGATGTCCTGGAAATAGCGACCCACTGGGAGGTGATCTAAGTTTGAAGACATCAATGGCATCGTTACAGAAAAGGTGAACAGTGTGTATGACATACGGCCACACAGTGATATCTCCACAAACTGAGGCTGTCAACGAATGGGGATCGTTGGGTGGCGCTTACCGGGCTGAGATATGGTTAGTTTGCATGATTGAAGATAATGTACATGTGGTACATAATAGTTTGTCTCTAGTGATCGATGACTGGAGGTGCCCGTGTGTCTGCCAGCGGTCAAGCAATAACGATACGGTGCATTGGCATTGCGGCAAAGAGCGACAAGGCGCGCACGGACAACCATGGGAACCCGTACGAGGGGAAAAAGTTGCCACAGCCAATGGCTATGCAACGTGCTTGGGAAGTTTGGGGTGATCCGTCGAAGTGACCCGCCGTGTACGTCCCCGGTGGTAGAGTGTCGAGTTCTCGAGCCTGATAGCGGCTGTCCGACGGCCTTTGGAAGATGGTGGCCGCCATCGCGATGGGGGAATACTTGGAGACGACAACGCAAGAAGCGCGTCGATTTTTCGGTGACTCATTCAACGGCACGAGTCTAGGCCGCGCGGAATGGGGACCTTATTTACGACATGACGCGATTTGAGAGCTGAGTCGCTGGATGGTGAGTCTGCAGCAATACAATATAATTTCCCCTACTCCACGGTTCAGTACCAGTACTCAATGACGAGGTGGGCGCTGGTGATGGGAGTGAGGGGAATATTAAACCAAAAGTGGACATTGTTCTCGAACCGGAGAGAGAAGTCAAGATGGGATCGGGGATTTGGGCGTGTTTGTGCAAACTCCAATTTTGGGAATGCCGACTTCCGACTTGACCCGACTTCTTTTTCTTCCTCGCTTCATTCGCTTGCCTGGTATAAATCTCCCCCCTTCCACCCGCAACACGCTCGTTTTATTTCCCTCCCTTCCCTTCCCTTTTTCTCTCTCTAGACGGCTCAGTTAGTCACAATGAAGTTCACCGTCGTCCTCGCTCTCGTTGCCGCCGCCACCGTCGTCTCAGCTGAGACCAACGCCCAACGCATGGCCCGTGGATTGCCCCCAAAAGCGCCTAGCAAGCGTGGTACCCCTACCCGAGGTGGGTCTCGTGGACGCGTCTGTAGTAGCTTGCTGCTCATCCCATTCAGTGGCTCGCGGTAGCTCTCCCTCAGGCACTTCTCAATGCAACACTGGCTCAGCTTACTGTTGCAATTCCGTTCACACTGTTGGGGACGACGACGACGGCGATGACAGTGACCTTACAAAATTGATGCAGTTGCTCGGTGTCAAGGCCAGCGACGGGACCTCCGTCGGCATGAGCTGCTCCCCTTTAAGCGTCGTGGGTACTGGCAGCAACAGCTGGTAAGTCGTCATGTACATGACAAGTTGGCATTCAGTTGACTTTGACTTGTTTAGCACCCAAAGTCCCGTTTGTTGTGACAACAACAGCTACAATGGCCTTATCAACATTGGCTGTTCCCCTAGTGAGTGACTGTCCGCTGTCGCATGCCGTGTTATTAATTCAACCCTGTAGTCAACATCAACCTCTAGAATACCGACTGCTATGTGTTCGTGCCGTCCGCTCCTTGTTTTTTTGATCGTGCAGTTGTTAGCAAAGTTCGTTAATCATACCCCATCTTTCATACCGTCCCGCAACCCGCTTTATTGTTCTATGAACATTGTTGTCTGCCGTAAACCTGCAGATTAACTCGAACCTTTCCATTGTCTGTAGTGTTGGACTGTGGATCCCTACAGCAGTATGCGGCACTTTGAACTCGGGAATATAGTTTGTCATTTGCCGTGGAGAGCAGCGTGACCTCAACTGCATTGCCTTGACATGTTTATAATGGTATTATGAGGCAAGACGCAAGGGTCATGTGGAGATTGGCCGCGTTGCGACATCGATAAAATCAGTGGCGACTGTAGGTAGACAGATGATGACGACCATGAGAACTCCATGCCACATCTTGATCATTCCTCCATTTATCAGGCTGAATGCTGTGAGGAATCATTGCACACGTCTCGCCATGAGGTGCACTACATTGACCACGCCCAACTCGTTAGTCGCGCCAAGTCCGAATCTGCGAGAACTCAAGTACACAATCAGCGATACATGCGAGATAAGTAACTTAATCAGAGTAAACGGTCCCACGCCGTGACACCTGCCGCATCTGAAACCACATCGCTCGGAGTTTCGATGCCAAGGCAAGCAGATGCCCGACATCGGAAGTAGCTAACGAACGCTCCGATCCGATCGTTGACTGATCTGGGTTTCTCGATCTCACTCTTTATTTTTATGGAAATTCCCTTATTCGTTCACAGCCAAAGACTCTGACTCGACCGATCGTCGGAAGCATTCGGCGCTGTGCCGCAAGTCCGCTGGATACGCATGGTTGTCACGACAGTTACTGATCTAAATCCATAAAAATAATTTTCAGGTTTTGCTTGTCTGCATCGAAGTCGATTGCGACTACATTACGCCAGATTTTACGCCTTTTTCTTCTTTTTTTTCCAAGTTAGAACGGACACATTTCCGTCTGTGATTATCGTGTATTTTGTATACAATGAGCGCTCCTGGATGGAATGTACAATGTGTGGCAAGGCCGCGGGACGCCCGGGCGGGCCATCATCGTAACAGGTTCTATCTCCAGCGTCGATGCGGATACTACAGCCCGTCACCAACCGTGTAACCCGGGCAAAATTTGACTCGCTGTGAATGATGTTCCGAGCTGAAAGACTTGAAACTGGTCAGACGGTATGCATCACTCATACATATGCTTCGTGTGGTGTGTACAGATCAATTGAGTGGGCCTTATAGCCGGCTCTCGATTAGACATATGAACATGATAATGACCGGTACCCCTTATCAGCGACTCCTTGCCTGCTTATCCCCACCCACTCCCATCACTCTTAGTCCTCGTCGCTGTCGCCAGAATTGCTGTCACCTCCTGCTTCCGTAGGTTCGACACTGCCCGTAAACTGAAGGTTTGGGTCAAACAGTGGTGGTGGCTCAATTAAAGTGGTGGTTGAAACGTTGGTGACTGTACAGAGCATGACGTCAATGCGGATGGGCCTGAGAGAATACGGTCATTATGTGAGGTTTATGGGCCCAGGCTCAGGCCAGGCTCTGATCGTGGGCTTGGCTGGCCGGGCCAAGGCTTGCCACCATGCTGGTCTAGAAGACGATGACGACATATACACTACCACATGGTGTGTCCTTCACAGTCAATTCACACTTCTCCACAGCGGACCGAACAAACTGCACCGCCACACAACACCCAAACCTTATTTTGCACAACTGTGCAGTATATCTCGCGGAGATTGCCGGGTGGCTTGGAGAGGGCGCAGAGCAAATCCCAAACGACGAGCAAGTCACAAGTACACCGCCCCGACGACGTCAAGATGCCCAAAAGTACGTTTCATTCTCCCCTATATCGCGGCCTGAACTGACCAATGCTTCAGTTTACAAGCCAGGAAAAGTGACGCTTTCTTGTCAATCAGAGATACGGTATCGGAAGTGAACTGACGAGCGTGGTGTGTTCTTCATGTCAGGTTGCCATCGTCTTGCAGGGCCGTCAGGCAGGCAAGAAGGTCGTCGTCATCAAGCAGCTCGATGAAGGAACCAAGGAGCGTCCCTATCCCCACGCGATCGTTGCCGGCATCGAGCGTTACCCGCGAAAAGTCACCCGCCGCATGGGCACCAAGAAGGTGCAGCGGAGAAGCAGAGTCAAGCCTTTCATCAAGGTCAGTTTATTTTCGCATCCCACTCCTGACAAAAACCTTATGCCCTGAAGACCGTCAACTACTCCCATCTCTTCCCCACCCGTTACGCTTTGGAATTGGAGAGTCTCAAGGGAGTGGCCACAGCAGAAACTTTCAAGGAGCCTACACAACGGGAGAACGCTCGCAAGAACATCAAGAAGCTGTTCGAGGAGCGGTACCAGAGTGGCAAGAACAAATGGTTCTTCCAGTCACTCCGTGTAAGTAACTCCGCCACAATCACTGTTTTAACGTCTGATAGCCTTGCCCCCTTTCAGTTCTGATTCCATCCTTTACCTCGCGGTGTTTGGGAGATGACACAAAACCACATGTACCCTACATGTCTTTACATGACGCATGACTTCCATATGCACCTTTTCCTTAACACGCAGTCTCAGTACGAAAAGCTACACGAATCTTTCTCCAAGGTACAAGCAGCGGGAGTACACCTACCAGACCAAATCATCAACTGCTCAGCTGATCCTTCTCAACTGTAATCATGCTCAAGTTCATCACGAGATGCCACCCGCGAAAAGGGGTAGAAGGAAAAGGAATGACAAAATTGATCTACTACGGAAGCCGACAACTGAGGGTAACCAGCGTATGTATCCCGAATAAAATAACATTCTCACAGAGCACTTGCACCTGTTTGGAAAAAGGCCGTGTTAGTCCAAGTCCGTCCTCCACCGCAAAAACTGGAACGGAAGGCTGTAACGCACCAGTGATAATGTCAACCAACTCGTTGGTAATGGCGGCTTGGCGACCACGGTTGTACTGCATCGTGAGAGTATCAATCATGCCCTTTGCGTTCTTCGATGCATTGTCCATGGCGTTACGACTGTTGGTGAAAATGAAACATCGTCGAATCACACTGGGATGGCATTGTACGTACCGTGCACTCTGCTCACACGCGTGTGCTTCGACAAGGGCAGCATAGATGGCGTTCGCCAGTGAGAACTCTGCAAGATCCTTGGTGACATCGTCCTCCATTTCATATGCACGGAAACCAGCTGCAAAGAGTGTATGTAAGCACAATATACATCGTACACAAGAGAGTAAATAGAAAGCTTACAGGACTCCTTGAACGTGTTCTCATTGGCAACCTCGACGACACCAGCCTCATACGAAATAGCGGAAACGAATCTGTTGTACACGATAGCGATAGAATCGTACTCGACGTCACTCTTGACGATCAGGTCAGCAACGCCGGCAGCATCCGCAAAGGTAGGAATGTCGCGTCCAATTTGGTTGAAAGTGAGAGCGAGGTTCTTGCCAAGTGCACGCGCAAGCTGGGCCTTGGACTTGTCACCAATAACCATGATGGGAGAGTCCGCATCGACGGGTTTCTCGGTGTCTGCGAGGATACGACGAGTGGTTTTTGAGACGGAGGAGTGGATACCACCACAGAGACCCTTGTCGGAGGAAACGACGATAAAGAGTTTGCGCTTGGCAGGCGTCTCTGAGGGGGTGTGGTCAAAGATTTCTGAGTGACGAGGGTCGGGTCAGCGGTGGGCTCGGCGGGTGGGTGAACGGGACGCACCAGAGTTGGCGATACCATATTGTTTGCCTGCGATCATGGCGCGCTGCGCCTTTGCGAGTTTGGTGGACGCAATCATCTTCATCGACTACGCCGGACAGCAAAAACTCAATACCGTCCGCGCTCTTAGGCGCGAGAAAGCGACCTACTTTGGTGATTTTCTCAATGTTTCTGACCGACTTGAGCCGCAGCTCGATTTCGCGGAGGGTGGCCATGTTTCGGGCATTTTGGGGGACAGCACCGTGACGGTGAGCCTGCTGTGTGGCGAGACGAGCGACGGACTGCCTGGCAAACATGTCCCCTTGGAAAGAAATGTCAGGCGTAAACGGTGACACTCGGAAAACATCGGCCACCAGCGAGCGGAGTTCCAATATCCCTGCCGACTTTCGTGCGCCGACTCGACTACTCGGCATCGACCACTGTTAGATATAGTGACTCGATATCTGGGCAGCGTCCTCATCGACGACGACGACGACGGCTGCCACGACATCAACATGGCATCGGAGGAACCGCTGTTTGACCCCTCGCTAAAAAGGCGCAAGAAAAAGACCGTCGCATTCACCGAAGACCCACTCGGGCCAGAAGCAGACCCCACTACGCCAGCACCGACCACGATCGAGAGCACGACCACGAACGGCGATGCGGTTGACCTCGGACCCACCACCGTCCATGAGCAGATGAAGCGCAACCAGACCGCCGAGGGCGGCGATGCAGATGGGGACGATCAGAAGCAGGACGATGAGTTCAAGTCCATGTTCCCTGACGGTCTCAAGAAGAAAAAGAAGAAGAACATCCCTATGGATCTGGTATGTCATGTATACCCCGTCATTCGGGCGTGTCTGATCTCACACATCCCGGAACATCAGGGCGAAGATGTCTCTGGCACATCCACACCAGCAGGCGGTTCCACCGCCGCACTCGCCTCCGAAGACCTCGACTTCTCCGACATGAAGAAGAAGAAAAAATCGTCCAAGAAAAAGGCGATGGAAGAGTTTGAAAAGGAACTCGAGGAATCGAAATCGAAAGATACTGGAGAGGGTCCAGACGATGTTGAGATCGACGATGGAGAACACCTCAACGAGTTCGACGAAGCGGAGCTCGGTGACGATCCGTTCGCGAGACCAGAAGCACCCACCGGCCTTGACTCTGGTAGTGAGCCTTGGCTGACGAGTGACCGTGATTACACGTATCAAGAGGTGAGCTATCCTCACTTCAACTTCTGTCTCATCATCCTCAAGGATCCTATCCATGCAGCTCCTCACGCGTTTCTACGCCTCCCTCCACGCCTCTAATCCTTCCCTCCTCTCCTCCGCAGGCAAGCGGTACACCATCGCCCCACCCCAAATTCTCCGAGAAGGTGTTCGCCGTTCCATCTTCGCAAACGTCGCAGATATCTGCAAACGTATGCACAGATCTCCAGAACACGTCATCCAATTCCTCTTTGCTGAAATGGGTACGACGGGAAGTGTCGACGGTTCGGGGAGATTGGTCATCAAGGGCCGCTTCCAGCCAAAACAGGTAGAGAACGTGTTGAGAAGATATATCGGTCAGTCTGGCATTTCGCGATATGTACCCAAGGAATGGTTTGTTGATTGACGCGGGACGGTATCCTACAGTCGAATATGTCACCTGCAAAACATGCAAATCGCCAGACACCCTCCTCACGAAGGAGAACCGTATATTTTTCATGTCCTGCGAATCATGTGGCTCACGACGGTCCGTCAATGCCATCAAGAGCGGTTACCAAGCTCAGGTCGGCAAGAGGAGTAAGAACAAAACTGGATAAGAGTCTGGGCGGACGAGTTCGGATACACGGCACATGTATCGTTATGTGATTGGGTGTATAGATGGGGGGGCAGAGGGGCCAGTTGGATTGGATCATGTCCGTTCTGACACGCATTGTATGACAGAATTGACAACATCACATCGGCATCAGTCTCATAATACATGTACGGTTCGACATTTTCAAGTTCACGGGAGCATGCATCAAGATAGGCAGTCCCTTGGAAGAAAAACCACCCAAGGATAATTGAACAATGCTAGGCCAGAATAATAACAATGAAGAAAAAAAGCAACTAAAACTAAAACGGTGAGTAATATATGCCGCGGGCAACTCGTTTGACGCTTGAAACATGAATAAAACTTATCCACTCTCATGATTCACGCCCCAATATCACCGACCCGCATCAACGCAACCCTCCGCTTTTTCTTCGGCGGTTGGTCTTTCCCTTGTTCGACCGCACCAGGGTTATCTGTACCAGCGCTGCTCCCACTGGGAGCCACAGAATGCTCGACGACCAACTTGGGAGTCAGCACTTGCTGTGTGGATGGTTCATTTCCCTGCAGTTGCGCCCGTTTTGCTGGAACAACTGGTGGTGCAATGATAGGCAGTCCCACGGTTGTATTAGCCGGCGTCAACGGCGCAGCATGAGTAGGAAGCGGGGACGCCGCATATGTGAGCGGCACGAAGTTGTGTTGAGCT
The DNA here is from genome assembly GCA_038092955.1 of Boletus pseudo-olivaceus. Lineage (NCBI taxonomy): Eukaryota > Fungi > Basidiomycota > Agaricomycetes > Boletales > Boletaceae > Boletus > Boletus pseudo-olivaceus. The sequence goes on from JBBPRI010000019.1 coordinate 147,290, forward strand.
ATTGACTGCAGCTGGAGCGTCGATTGCTGGGTATGGTGTGCCGAGAGTATCTCGTCAAAGATGATGAGTGTACAATAGCCATCTCGTGAGGAGAGTATCAATGTCTGTCCATCTGGAGACCTGTACAGTCGTGGTTATGAGTGAACTAATGCTCAGAGAATTCAACGGACAGAAAGCGACGAACCATGACATGTCTGTAAACTCATCGTAATGTAATTTCGTCAATAGACAGGCTGGACCCGCTTGTTGCGTGTCATAAATGGTGACAGTGTCCATCGTCAATACTGCATATAGCATTCGGTAGGGAAGCGCGAATACCGACCCAGTGGGGGGTGAGGAGACAACCGGCGTCGAAGTCATCGAGGACGTAGATACGTTGGAATTAGACTGCTTTGGCGGATGCGGCGAGGGTGAGTACATCGTTGATGTTTCCGAGCCAGCGGCCGGGAGCTGGGAAGCAGGCGCCTTCTCTGCTCGTGGAGACGGGGAAGGGGCAGGTTGCTCATGCGCCAACCCACCGGCTCCGCTGGTGAGATCAACAACTAGTTTTCCCTCTTTGTTTTTATCCAGGACGGCCGTTTTTGTCTCTTCAGCTCCGGCACCGACCACGCCATGTCGCAGTTCGTACAGGATAGGAGAGAAGCGTACTGCGACAGAAGCTTTTTTGTGTCCAGGAAGCTGGGCGATGGGCGGACGTGCAAAGTTGGCGCGAGAATAAATGAAAACAGACGACGCAGAGTTTGGATTGGTCAGTTCATTCTGCGCTGAATTTGAACCTCTCCTGTCAGATGACCGGCCCTTACGGCCCCTGGAAGGTGTCTCATCCCCTTTGGCCCCGGCGTTGAAAGAAAGGTCTTCAAAGTGTCCGGCGGGCGTGAGCAATAAACCGCCATCAGGACTGAATGTCAACCGCCTGAAGAAATTCGTGAAACTCTCGTCTCCGTATAACTTTATGGTCGACCACGCTGGTGAGGGCAAAGCACGTATAGCAGGAAGAGGAGGCATCGGAGAAGGAGAACGACCGTATCTGGAGAAGTGAGAATGGGCTGGCGACGAAGGGGCATTAGAACCACTGAATGAAGAGCGTCGGGAAGATGGTCGTTCAAAAGTGGGCGGAGGAAACATAGTGGAGGGTGTGCTGGCAACAGAGGTGGCAGGGGTTGGCGGGTATGCGATCGAATTGTTGTTATTGCCTGACTGGGGAAAGTCCCTCTCTTCCTTCTGATCCACAGAAGCGCTCTCTACATCACTAGTGGATTCGCGCTTGAATCCTCCCTTGATACGGCTTTGCGTGCTCGGCGTGCGAGAGTGGTTGAATGACATGCGGGTGTTTTTCCCGACCGCGTGAGCCTCAAAAGAACCTTGTTTGGTCGAAATTCGGTAAATATGCATGGAACGGTCGCTGCTTTGTGTAGCAATGTATTCATTCAGGGGATCCCAAGCAACGCCTTGCACATAGTGACTGTGTTCGGCGATCTCATGAACACATTTACCTAGGCGCATGCACGACGAATTAAGCTCAAGAAATAAGAATAGAATGGAGAGAAACTGTACCATCTGTCGCTGTGAAAACGCGCGCACAGTTGTCGGTACTTCCAGCAAGGATATATTCCCCTGACGGGCTCCATGCTAGGTCATATACTTGCATGGTTGTGCAGCTGGACCCGGCAGAACGTTATTAAATCCTCTGCAACTAGAGGGAATGAACCAGCGGAGGTGAATCGAAAACTGACCGGAATGTTGTACGAGGTTTCCAATATTCTTTTTCATATTGCAGGTCCTCGGCGATCAGGTCACTCCCGTATGTCACAGGTGGTGGCGTACTCGATGGAGCCCAGATGATGATCATTCCATCTGCAAGCATCACACAGAGTTATAAGCCAAAATGCCGGCGGTCGTCATGATACTGAACGTACCATCTCCGGCTGAAGCAATAAGTTCTCCTAAACGTACCATAAGAATGCATGAGCAAAGAAATTGACAAGAGGTCATGGGGACGTACCGTTCGGAGAAAACCGCACGACGTTGACTGGTGCAGAATGCTTGCTGAGAGTCGCGAAGTACTCGACGCGTGGTGGTCGCGGCGGAACAATAGTTTCAACCGATTCTGCGATGGATGGAGGCAGAATATTTGGGTGTACCATCCATATCTATGTGCATGTTCGGGCGCGCGAGAGTTGAGGCCACAGGCGCGTCTAAGTTGAGAAGTCAACATACCCGAACATGATTGTCCTCGCCACCTGTCGCGAGCTTGTATGACTGAGACGCAAAATTCTTCTCTTGAGACGGACGCGCTTTTTTGGAGGGAATGGGCTGAAAGTCGCAAGTTGAGATGGGCTTGGAGTCGTGCCAACGTATCTCGAGTGTACGGTAGCGCATCGTGTAGGTCGTGTCGTACTTTTTGGTTACTACCAAAGCTGCGGATGGTGTTCTGATCGGCTATGAAGGTCGCGTTGGGGCCGTGCAAGTTGGTTATGAATGGGTGCACATGCAGGAGCGGTTTGGAGATTTCCAATGATAGTCGAGATTATGATTACAACGCGGTCTCACACGCCTAATTCCTTTGTTCTTCCGGGCAACCCGAACACAAACTACGAAGGATACAACAACCAGCTGGGTACTGTATACACTAAATGTATCTGCCAAGCGGCGCCGGTCATCGCAAAGCACTTGCATGCAGCGTTGACGTCAAACTATTCAGTGGAGAAGGTGAAGCAGAGAACCTCATGTCCGCACTTGCATGCCCATCCTCCCGTTCTCCGTTGGTTCCCATGATCACGCCAAGATCCTTGAGATCCCGTTGTAGTATCTTCGTCAGGTGTTGCAGGCCTGCCTGTTGGTCGGACAGTATCTGTAACCAGTAATCAGTAATTCACCACAGGTTCGGCGCAAGATAACGAACCTGTGTTATCTGTTTCAAACCCTCCTCATCCACAACTGTCCATTCTACCGCTCCCTCACCCCCAGCTTTCTTTCCGCGTTCCCTGGCCGCATTAATGGCCCCCACCAACGCCCACAGCTCGTTCAGCTTGCTCCTCATCTTGCTCATTCCGCCAGGTCTCCGTAGATCCTCCTCCATCTCCTCAAGTGCGACTCGCAGCGCCTCTTCCTCAGGACGGATGGAGGAGGACCGAACAGCTGGAATGAGGAGGTGTAAATGTTGGACCAACCTGAGAAGTCGCTGAGACAGTTGGGTATGTTGAGATAGCGCGCGATGAAGGCGGGACAGCGTGGTATCCGTGTGAGTCGCTGTCAGCGCCTGTAATCGCCTTTTGAGTTCCTGGGCAACGAGATCAGGATCGTGACGAACAGCTCAACATAATAAAGTCACCTTTAGCTTCTCTTGCTGCGCAGTCGCTTGGGCGGATTGCGCTTCAACGCGAGCATTTAGCGCGTCGAAACCAACGGCCAGCACAGGCACCATGCTGAAACCCACAACCTCAGCGTTGACTGTTCCACTAAAACATGTTTTTCACGTACCAACTAGGATCCGGATTTTCCCTTACAGCTCTCTGCCAAAGAGCCTCGTTGGTTGCATTGGCAGGCCGACCATATTGACTTATGAGAGCCGGGTCGACTAGGTTATAGAAATAGTGCTGGGAGTCATCGATGTCAATTCACGTTCCTCCGCACGCTGCGTGCTACAAACAATAATCACCTGGAAGCGACACAAGGATGAATTTGGATTCCAAGCCTCAGCGATGACATCGATCCTCTGCATCAGTGCCACGAACTGGCTCTGAGGATCTTGGTGCTGGGCAATGGTACCAAGTGTCGATTGCGATGAGCTCGACGTGGGGTTTCCCAGAATTGACCCCGTGCCCAGCCCAGCCCCTAAGGTCGGGGCAGCCAGGGTACTACCAAACAGAGTTCCTGTGGTGGACGGTTGAGTGGTGGACCCAAAGAGCGATCCGGCCGGCCTTTGTGGTTGTTGCGGGGTAGGCTGTCCGAATAACGAAGTAGGGGGCTGTACGGTGCTACTCGACGTTTGTGTAGGCGGTTGCCCAAAAAGCGTTGGCGGCGAGATAGTACTCGTTCCTGTAGTCGTGGACGTGCCACTAGCCGGGGGACCAAAGATACTGGATGGGGTTTTATTACCAAACAGTGGATTCGACGATGAAGTGGAGTTCCCAAAAAGCCCGCCTCCTTGTGCAGGTGCAGTCGTCGTAGTGCTACCAAAGAGACCGGAGGTAGGCTGCGTTGTCACATTCGTGGTTCCAAGGAGACCACCAGCGGAAGGTTGTTGCTGTGCGTTGCTACTAGTTCCAAACAGGCTTCCGCCGGACTGCTGGGGTTGTGTAGTCGCGGTACCAAACAACGAGCTGCCTGCCGCCTGTTGTTGTGATTGTTGGGTATTCGTACTATTAAATAGACTTCCTCCAGGATGCTGAGCGGTCGTGCCACCAAATATACTCCCTCCAGTTGCAGGTTGCGTTGTGCCACCGAATATACTCCCCCCCCCTGCAGGTTGCGTCGTGCTGCCGAAGATATTTCCAGTCGAAGTGGGCTGTGTGGTGCTGCCGAAGATGCTCCCGCCCATCGCCGCTGCAGGTTGCGTCGTACCTCCAAACAAGCCACCGCCCGTCGCCGATGATTGTTGAGAAGAGTTCGTACTTCCGAAAGGACCGCCTCCCATCATCGATTGTTGCTGAGACGAGTTCGTGCCCCCGAAAAGACTATTTCCTGTCGCCGGCTGTTGTTGCGAAGTCGGGTTTCCGAGGAGCGTACTGCCCATAGCTGGGTGTTGAGATAGACAGGGATACTGCACCATTTCGATCAGTTCGTCAGGCCGTGTGACGCGTGACCAGGTTGATGAAAAATCTTCACATATATGGTGAACCTTATATTATGTAACATGGCCCAAATTATTATTGTAATGTTTAGTTAGGCTTCCTTTCTTGAATTTACCAACACCAGTAATACCTCATGCATCATGCCCCAAATCTACCCCAAATACTGAACTTTGAAGCACTGCCAATGACTGATATTGATGGTTCACCAAGAAGCAATTTAATTTGTTCAAGGCTGCTGCAAATCAATAGCTATATCCAAGCTTTGTATTTACTTCATGTGAAAGTTTTATGCCCCTCCATGCTGCCATACCCATCCACATCACTCAGACTATATTGCAACATATGTAGGTTCTTGCAACTCACAAGTCCTTTATCAGCATACTGTACATACATACATATCTTTGCACTATTCAAAATTTGTGGCACAAGAGTATCGCGCAGATACACAATTTTATGACATACAGCATAGATCCCCGCACTTCCAACAAGTTGTTCTGACCAGCTCTCGCATTAATGTTTACCTGAAATCTTCATACTCTTGTCCGGGTACAGCTATAGTGATGTGAATCAAGCCCCAAGTCAGCTCAGTTATACATTAACCGATTGGCTGACACCAACCTTTCCAGGGTTGAATAAGCCCAGTGGATCGATTGTTTTTTTGATGGCTTGCATCAACTCTACGGTACCCTCCCCAAGTTCAGAGTAGAGGTACTCGCGTTTGCCGATGCCAACGCCGTGCTCGCCCGTGCCTATATTGTGAGGAACAGATCGTGAGCGATCGAAAGCTAGAGACAACCAAGAGACAACGAGCGTGACAATCGTGTAGGACACGAAACTTACATGTACCCTCCATCTTTATTGCTCGTTGGACCATTCTATGTACAATCTCTCGCACTATTTTCAGTTCTTCGTCATTCCGGAAGAGGAGCAGTGCATGGAAATTGCCTGTTGCACAATCGGATTCATGAAGGGAGCGAGCGAGCAGAGGAGAGACATAAAAGACTGACCGTCGCCAACGTGTCCTACAATTGTAGACACAAGCCCAAGTTCCTGAATGTCTTGCTTCGTCTCGTAGACAAGATCGGGGAGCTTCGAGACTGGGACACTGTTGGATGGTGGGTGATACACCACATCGACAACGATACCCGCATTCGTGGGGGAAGAAGACTGACCACACATCCGTACTCCATCCCTTGGACCCTTCCAAAAGCGCCAATCCGGAATAGAGTGCGTTCTTCCTATCAGCCCATAGATCTTTTGCTTCTTTTTCGCTGCGCGCTAATTCGAAGCCAGTGGCTCCATGCTTTTTGACAATTTCCTTGACGATTCGAGCGGATTCCTGGAGCGAGGCTGGAGTGGGTCCTTGAAATTTGAAGTAGAGGGAGTCGACTTCGGGGTAGGTGCGCTCAGAAGCACCGAAGACGTTTGTCGAACGCATGAATTCAGAGTCACAAAGTTCGACGCATTCTGAGAACGAGTTTGTGCAACAGATATTCCAACGAAGGATACGCAGTGATGTAGGTTGAGAGTCAGTCGAGTTGGAGCAAGCAACAAGAGAGGCACTTACGAATCCCAACTCCACGATTCATTACATCAATCACTGCTTCTGTCGCCTTCTTGACGTCAGGAAACTGTGCAACAGCGACCGTTGTAGGTAACACAGGAGCCAGGCGAATTGTAACTATCCCACAAAGTAATCATGAGTGTCTTGCATGGATCACAACCATGGAAGCGCTAAATGCGATGAAAGTGGGGACTACGGAGCCTACCTTCTGTAATAATCCCCAGGGTACCCTCTGCACCAATGAATAACTTCGTCACGTCGAAACCCGCCGAAGATTTCCTGGCACGCTGTCGTGTTTTAATGACTGCTCCAGATGGGAGGACGACTGTCTATAGAGGTGGTTGCGAAGTTCAGCAAAAGGATCAAGTCAAAATTACTGATATATGCAGCCCCAAATGTCGATAATATGGGAGTTAGAATGAACGGACATACAGCATTAAGGAACCATTCCCCCTTAGCTGTTCCATACCGCACGGCATTCGCTTGAAGGATTATCAGCCTTTTGTCAGACTGAACGAGGAGGAACGTACTTCCGGAACATCCTGTGCTCATCATCCCGCCGATCGTAGCTCCCGGGCCGGGGTCCAGCTGAGAATGTATCATATGCATTGGCGCTTCCCGCACAAGGGAAGTCGGGAAAACACTGAACTCACGGGAAAGAATAAAGGAATGCCTTATAGCGAACCATGATTACGAGTGTAAGTTTGCTTTGCTTCCCGTACCAGACTAATAAGAAAAAGTATACCTACCCTGCTTTTCTAATGTTCCGTTGATCTCCATCCATCCGGCCCCAGGTTGACACACAATGTCTGAGTCTCGTTCTATTTCATGAGGTATTCCATTGGTTTCCGGGAAATGCAACATTGCCAGGCGAATAGTGGAAGGTTTGAAGTGACATGAATGGGTAGATCACGACAGTTAGACGTTAACTGTTCTGAGTGACTCAGACAATATACGAACCATGGATCTCGAGAATCTTGTCCATATTGGACATGTCAACACAAATACCACCTGTTGCATGCTATCCAGAAGTCAGTCATAAACGAACCTACAATCACAGAAGGTGCTGATGGGATGAACGCAGCATCGAGGAAATAACGTATAACAAATGATACGTTCGTTGTGACCAAGGAGCGCGGGGAAAGGGCCCCGAGTGAATGGGAGTACCCAAACTATTATACAACGCAATGAAACCGAGAGCTCACCCCTCGGTAATTGCCCTCGAGACTCGTTCCACCCGAGAATGGCGTTACTGGCATCCGATACTTGGTGGCTATTTTGACTATTTTGACCACGTCTTCTGTGCTGCTTGGGTACACCACTACTGTATGAAGAGCACCTGTAGAGTCCAGCCAGTACATAGGCATAGTTAGCAGCCGCAAATGTGGAGCAATTCGAAGGAAGAACGATCGGAGTGCCAACAGTCGACAAAGAATGGCGCGTACCAGGATGATAATCGTTCTCCGAGAATCCGTGTATCCGTAGGTCGTCTGGGTCGGTGCTGACTACCCCAGCTTCGTGGCCCGTGTCGTTGAAAGTGTGCCTCAATTCTTGTATAGCTTTTCGGAACTCTTCTGGGGTTCCATATGTCGGTTGATCGTCCTCAGCGGACGCTTGTCGGCGTCCGAGACCAAGAGAAACCAGCGGGGATGGTAGATCAGCCGACGAGCCGATGGTGTAGCCTAGAAGAGCGCATGTTAAAGCACACAGCAACACTGGGAATGGTGCAGTTCGGGAGGGTAGGGTGGAACTGTTGGTGCTAGCATGACGCGAAAGGGGTGGTGAGAAAGGACGAAGGGAGCGGCGTACGACATTGGGGGTTGTCGTGCCAGTGATTGCACTACTTCGAGCCAAAATAGTACGGAGTGGTGTTGACCGAAACATCAAGCACGTAACACACAGCGTCTGCGAGTGTGGGTTGGAGGGTTGGGAAACGTTGAGGCCCTTGCCAGCGAGGGCAGGCTTGCCCTATAACTTGACCATCAGCTTCGGTGGGACGGCTAGTGTTAGCCGACCATAGCCGATGATCATGACCAGTCAGGACAGCTACCCAGTTCACAGATCTGAGTGACACGTGGATCATGGGACCCCATGGTCAGCGTGATTCGTAGACTATAAAAAACAGCTCCATATATAGGTGTGATATATAGCAATATTACGAGGGACTAGCTGGGGTATACATGACAATAATCGAGACGACGGCCGGCTATAGAGCCTGGTACACGGAGAGACGGGAGTTAGTTCAGCGGCACAAGCCATTTCCAATGCGTACCTTGGGAGCCAAACTGACAATCTTTCCCCAGCCCTTCAACCGCAAGTCTGCGTTGACAATCCCACCTATTCTCGTACCCAGCATCTCCCTCTTGTTATTTAACAACACTGCCGCATTGTCGTCGAATCTGACGAACCTCCCGTCGGGTCTTCTCACTGCCTTTTTGGTGCGCACGATCAAAGCGCGACGGACATCTCCTCGACGCACTTTGACCGCAGTCGCGGAAGCATTTTGTGCGGCAGTCAATGGGCGGGCGCGTTTGACGACGCAGACAATTTCATCGCCAACCGACCCCCAGCCGTTGTTGACTTTTTGTTTTAGGACGTTGACACACTCGACGAGGAGAGCGCCGGAGTTGTCGATCACCTGTACCAACGGAGGATTGGCGCTGCTCAGCGACGACAAGATATGAAACGTACATTCAGCGTTCCTTTGAGACCAATCATAACGACGGCGAAGAAATGGAGCGTGCAGAGTCGGGTTGGATAAATAAGTCACGCAGTTCTCACGTTCAGGTCCCGAACATGATGGCAGTGAGACCCTGAACGGTGGAGCTCCGCACGAGCAGCCGTTTCGTGTTTCTAAGCCTTTCCACGACCATTCCACTCTATCTAAGGAGTATCATCGTCGAGAAATCATGCCAGCTTCGCGTCGCGGTAGTGGCAGCCTCGTCCTGCCTTCGGGTCAGACGATCGCCATCCATACTCGCACACAAGATGAGGAAGACCTTCCACATGCCACCAAGAGGTACGCCGTTGTCATCCATACTTGCCCGGGTCAATTCTGTTGAGCTGCTCGCGATGCAATCGCATGCTTACACCATTGTTACCCTTTGTGTGATCTTAGGACGATGGCGGACCATCTCAGGAAATATGAGACTTTGTCAGTTTTGCCTTCTATCCTTTAAGATAATTCCTGACTAAACCGCATTCCGCCCTCTGTCTTCGAAAAACACTACCGTGCTTGGATGCATGGCATAGATTCACTCTGACACCCCAGAGAATGCGTATGATCGTCGAAGCATTCACCGAGTCCCTTGAGTTGGGATTGGCAAAGTACAATCAGATTGTGGTACGCACTAGCTCCATCCTACGCCCTCCCAGCTCCCTCTTTCCGTATTCGTTTCGTTGCCTTGTTTCCTGGTAGTCGCTGCATGGAGATGGAAACACTCTGAATGTGGAGATTCCGTCCATCGGCTATCAAGAACTTTCCCAACTGACGTGAGAGGAGTAAAGGTTCCTATCAGTCGTCCCATCTGTGTGTTGTTCGCTGGTATTTGGGGCTAAGCTCGTCGATCCTCCTATATTCGCGCGTCCTTTTGTTTTACGTCCCTATATGCGCATCCTGGAGGGGAATTGGACTATCATCTAATGGGTGCTGTCTAGCCCATGATCCCTACTTTCGTCTTTGGATGGCCATCTGGCCAGGAGACTGGTGACTACTTGGCCGTGGATCTTGGTACGTCCCCTCTGTCCACCCTCTCGTTTTAGCCTGACTCACTCTGGATATACCCACTGAACTATGCAATAATGCCTGACTATGGTCGCTAATCCGGTTCTGCTTCCCACCCTCGTAATTGCTCTTTCACGATACCCATTGCTAGGTGGTACAAACCTTCGAGTCTGCCTCGTAACCTTGCAAGGCGATGGCAAATTTGAACTTACACAAACCAAGTATCGACTTACCGAAGAACAGAAACAAGATGACGGGCAAAAACTATTCGATTTTTGTGCAGAATGCCTGAAGACCTTCATCGAGTCGAACACGGGCCATGGTCCTGGTATGTTGAAGGAGGGCCAGCCACTGCCCTTAGGATTCACTGTGAGTAATGCATTTTTACGTGGTATATTTGTGGAAATATGTGTCAAAAACTGACTTTGACGTTCGGTTTGGTACCTATTAATAGTTCTCGTATCCATGCACGTGAGTCTGGCTCTAGGATTTAAGTTGTCTAAAGCGTTTTTTTGTGCTAATCACGACCTGGTTGGATATTTTGACAACTTATCGTACCAACCTCACGAATTGGGGTTTGATGCCATGCGGGGACATATGCGTCTATTTTTCGTCCTATATCTCTTGGTGAAGACAAGAACGGATCGATCATGGTGAACTTATTCGTTGGACGAAAGGCTTCGGCGCGTCCAATACGGAGGGAAGAGACGTCGCTGAGATGTTCAAACAATCTCTTGCGAAATATGTGAATTTCCCCTTCCCTTGATTTACGCCGTTGGCTTAGCCGTGCTAATAACAATTCACTTCTCTCAACATCATTACCCATTCAGAACCTTCCCGTACACTTCACAGCACTTATAAATGACACCACCGGCACACTCGTCGCGTCGCACTACGTCAGCCCTAAAACTAAGATAGCCGTCATCTTTGGGACGGGTTGTAATGCCGCGTACATGGAGCATGTTAAGAACATCCCCAAGATCGCGAACCTGGGCGTTCCTCCTGACGCTGACATGGCTATTAATTGCGAATGGGTAAGTTGCGCATCTTTTCATTACTCTGGATCTCAAGGGAATAATCCCTTGTTTTCAAGGGTGCTTTCGACTCGTTTGAGCATGAACATCTTCCACGGACGAAATACGACGCGATTGTGGACGAAGCATCCAACAAGCCCGGTGAGCAAGCGTTCGAGGTGAGCAACTCCTCACTGCTACACATTAAGAACCGTCTGTTTACTGTGATTGGTTATTTCCCAAATCCCTCCCTTGCCACCTACCAAGAAACTCATCTCGGGTCGATATCTGGGTGAAATCCTTCGATTGGTCCTTTGTGAGCTCATAGATGAAGGTGTCCTTTTCCTCGGTCAGAATACATACAAGCTTGAGAAACCGTATTGTGTTGATACCGCTTTTTTGTCTCTGATGGAAAGGTGAGGGCCTCTTCCGTTGGTCTTCTCTCACCGTTTATCGACAGTGGTTCGGCTTCGACTCATATCTTGGCAGTGACCCGACGGACGAGCTTCTCATGATCATTGGCATCTTCACCCACTTTTTCGCCCTTGAAACGACACTGGCTGAACGGCAATTCTTCCGAGCCCTCGCTAAACTTATCGGGCGACGTGCAGCACGACTGAGTTCATGCGGAATCGCAGCAATCGTAAAGAAGATGGGGTATTTGGAGGAGGGGTGTTCTGTAGGCGCGGACGGTAGTCTGTACAATGTGGGTGGATTTCTTTACTTTCCGTGCTCCTTTTCCTCTTTTCCAGATAAGGAAACTGATTGCTTTTCTCTGAGTAGAAGTATCCTGGTTTCGCAGACAGGGTACATGAAGGTCTTCAAGACATCTTTGGAGACAAGGGCCGGTGAGGGGATAGACGACACTTCCTTTATCGCTCTCTGACCTGTAGCTTTACGCTCTTTCCTACTTACTTCTGCGCGTCAACTCGGGGGATCTAGTAACATCGTGACGCACCACGCCGAAGATGGAAGTGGTGTTGGCAGTGCAATCATCGCCGGTAGGTCGAATTATTTCACGAAAAGCCAATATCTCCGTGGAATCTTCGATCTGATCTCACCTTTTGTTGCAGCGATGACGAAGATCAGGAAGGATGCTGGCTTGTATCTGCATGTCTGAAAGTGGGTAGGTGGACGGTACGACATCATCCGTCGCATTGCACAGATCAGGCACTGGTTTGGTTTTCAAGAGAAGAGCAGTTTCGTCACACAATAGATAAGGAAAGGAAGAAAGGAATGAAATAGGACACAGGGATCAATTTGTTGTACACTACGCCCGTCACCGTCTGCATCAACCGCTCATCTCCACAGGGTGGAATTGTTCGGCTTGTTTCCCGTGTAAATTTGTTTGTAAACAAGTAATAGATTTCAAACGTTTTCATGACTGCTGAATTGCTTTGCTTCTAGTGCAATTCCGCTTTGTTCCCCTTCTGTTATTTGGTCTCGTTGGATCAATGGGAACCTTCAGGGCCGCAGGTGTGTCCGAATGATATCTGTCACAACGGTGAGAATTTTAGAAATGGGCGTCGCGACAGGTTGAATCAGGTCCAACTTCGAAAAGTTCCCCCTCACTAAATGACACACTGCGCGTCCGAAACGTCCTCGGGTGATGCGGCGATGGCCAACTGGTGATTGCCGACCATTGAGTCGTGGAATAGGGCACACGTATGTTCGGCCTGGCTTTTGAACGAGTTACGAGACGGGTATCAGGGTGCCAAGCACAGAGGACAACTACATATGGGGGGATATCCAAGGAGTGTATGTTGCACAAGAGACCCAGATGAGAAAAGCAGAGGAATCCAACATTAACAATGTCTGTGAGCATGCAAAAGAGAGTAATCCACGTAAGTATTGGCGAGATTATGGCAAATCCGTTATCATAATCAACAAAAGTTATCCTTGTCCCTTGTAATTGTCGTGTGTCATGAGATAGCAAAATACAAGTTTTGGTCGATGCCGTACAAGTACACAATGTCCGTAGTAATATGCAATTACCCGCCAAAACGTGGACAGGAGCGGAAATAACGTGGGCGGCACAGGTCATGTGGCTGAAATATGTAGGGAACCCCATAACGCCCTACGCATTTCCACAATGCATCATTCGTATTGATTTTGTTTAGTTGAGCGGAAGGCGGTGTACTGGATGTTACACAACCAAGCCCTCCTCATCGAGGAATTGGATTGAACCATCGCGTTCACTGAGTTGTGCACCTTTAAGGACGAATTGGACATTCACAAGTCTCCGGGACTGTGAGCTAGTGAGGGAAGGCCGGGTCGACAGACGACGCATGACCTTGGCCTGGGGACCGGGGGCCACAAGGTGTGAAGCCATATCTCTTGTCCAGGCTTTGCCCTCTGAAACACGATAAATGATGAGAAGCGGTGCGATGACCTACGAATTCAGGGTGGAGTGATCAGTTGCTGAAGTAACAGCGAAGTGAGCCAGAGAGCAAATTACCTGCGCCTCGCCTAGGATTTGCAGGAACGCGTTTGCCAGCGGGCTGTGTATGGCGTACGGGACGAGGTACAACAATGAGCATATCGCGTATACAGCAGCACTTTCAACGATCATTGCTGCAACGCTGGCATAAAGCGTGCCATATCCTGGGCCAAGAACCTTTGAGATGCATGCTCGGTGGTACAGTAGGCGGAGGACCGTTAGAATGCAAATGAAGACATTGATAGCGAGGGAAACGCTCAGATACGGGAAGAGGAGGCTGAAGGACATCCAGCCGGTCGTGGAGTGTGCAGGTTGTGACACAATGATGATCCAGATGGAACCAGTGACTGCAAACACCACACAAAGGTAACAGCGGGTCGACGTAATGAAGGAAATCCTTACCGACAGATGCGAGTAACATCAAGCATCCGAATCCAGTCACGATGGAGTGAAACTTGCTGTCTCTATATACTACAATACAGCGCCATATCTTGTAATGGACTTAGTTTGTCGTCGAGAGGCCGCGAGCCCAAGACGCTCACCATCAAGGCATCTGCGCACCAATTTGAAGCAACGAAAGCAGCGTTTAGAGGTGCGGATGAAGTGTTTATTTCATAGGCGCTAGGACCTGTGGGGTAGAAACAAAAAGCTTATCATAATGCTTGATAATAGTACATAAAGGGCTCACCACCAGGATAATCCCTATAGTTTATGAAACCAAGCTGGGTGATGTGTGAGTTGGCAGTGACATAGAGGGTACTCAATGCAAAGATGAGGTTGACATAGATGAAGAAAAACCAGTGCTTCTTTCGAGCGCCGTCATGGGAGCGGATCCGACCCCAGAGGGAACGAGCACACATGATATAGAGAACGACAACAATGCCATAGAGGATGGCAGTGACGATCGCGCCATACAACCAGGTTCCTTCGGCGTAGACCTGGGGAGGTTGATACTGCGAATCGTCACGGACGTTCAGCATCGCAGGATCGCGAGGCGAAGATCCCTCGGCCCTGGAGCTTGAGGGGGGAGACGTAGGGGAAGATCTAGCAGAATGGTCGTGTTGGGAGTGATGTGGTCAGGATTCATCAACGCTAGGCCAATTATATCCACCTGAGTGGGCAGCCACATAGTGGGTTATACGGGTTGGCCAGGAAGACCGCGTGTCCTCAACTTAGGTTATCTCACCCTCGAATGTACCGTTTCAGGACATTTTTCTTGTAAAACAAGAGTATTGATATATTATGTAATATCCTGTTCAGCTCAGATGAGATCGCGTTCATGCCCTTTGAAAAGCGGAGCATCGGACGGAGATAGAAAAGAACAAGGGTTATGTAACGTTATCCCACGTGTCCGGCATTCGGTCCACGGTTGTATCCCGAGTCCCAGTGCCAACCCTCGACGTTCACTCCGAGCACAAAGCCATTATCCCAGACAATGAGTTACGATCTTGGTAAAGCAGTCGGCCGCAAGACTGCTGCTCAACCCGTAAGGTCTCTTCCATCTTGTCCACTTCCTCTGAGACGAGCATCCTTCTAGGTTTCGTGGACACGGAAGGATATCATCACTTACGCGCTGGGTGTTGGCGCAAAGAAGGATGATCTTTCCCTCGTATATGGTAAGCCACATCCAATGCGTTTTGTCGCTCCTCCTGACCGGTCGGCTCGCAGAACTTGGTATGTCAAGTTAGTTGAGCCTACTATACACACCGCGACGAAAGATCCATAGACAAGGCATGGGCTCCTTTGCCAACATACCCCGTTGTGCTCGCATTGAAGGGTATGTGATTATGCTTTGGCTCAAATCAGACGTTTGATATGCTATGATCTCAAATAGGCACCGACACTGACGTATCACTCTTCGCGGGCAAACTCGGTGCCGACCCCATTCCTGGGCTCCCTAAGCTCAAGTCTGACAGGGTGGTACGCGAATTAACTACACGCTTACTTATCCAAGCAACTCAGATATACCATTTGGACATAGGTTCATGCTACTCAATGCATCGAGGTCTTGAAGGACTTGCCAGTTGCAAGTGGACCAGGGTGGAAGCTCTCGAGCAGAATCTCTGCTGTCCATGAAAATAGTGAGTAGTGCACGCCATTCCTGTGACCTATTCTCACTTTAACCTCCAAGAGTCTGGCATCATCATCGAGCTGGAGTCATCACTCGTAGATCCCCAGGGTACAGTTTATGCCAAGGTCTTCGTAGGTGTCTTGGTCTTCGCATCAAATTTTCCCTGCTACATCTATTATACTTTTCCATCCAGAGTTCTTCGTTCTATCTGGGTGCCAAAGCAAACGGTGACAAATTCTCCAAAGTAATCGCAGGTGCTCCCCAGGCAAAGCCCATTCCAAAGGACCGCAAACCGGACTGGGTGATCAGAGATAAGACCACCGCGGAGCAAGCACTTATCTATCGTCTCAGCGGAGACTACAATCCTCTTCACATCGGTAGATCTGTCACCGCTTAGGGGTCTTCGGGTTTGCACTCACAGTACATACTACCCAGATCCTGCAGCGGGCAAGGCGTTGGGCTTTGGCGATGTCATCCTACATGGCTTGTCCTCGTTTGGCTTTGCGGCTCGTGGTCTTATCCAGGAGGTTGCGAAAGGCGATACGCGCGCATTGAAAATGTTCGGCGTTCGTTTCACATCGCCTGTTAAGCCTGGCGATGAACTGGAGACGCAAGCATGGGAAGTAGGCCCTGGTCCCAATGGGGCAACTGAAATCGCATTCATCACCAAGAATGTCACATCGGGCAAGGTTAGTGCTGAACTCATGTACCCTGCATCCCCTGCTTGATGGTAAATGTCCCTCAGGTTGCTCTGGGCAACGGTGTCGCTTTTATCAAAAAGATAGAAAAAAGTAGACTGTAGGATCGATGTGGTAAATTTCGAAAGGTATTGTTGCTGGCGATGCCTATTTGCACTGCTCCCCATTGTCCTATATTGTTGTAAATCTTCCTAGCATACAGATCTATAGTTATGACACCTCAGTCAATCCTATCTAACTTAGCCCTCAATATCCTGCCGCGGTCAAGAATGGTGTCTGCCTCGAGATAACAGCCTTTGAGCCAACGATTTTCTCCTCCTTCACGCGTCTCGCTACTACCAGGGGATCCATATCCATCCGTGAAAGCCGTGCGGGCATGAAGCACTCTCCTGTTATCGAAGAGAACAGCCTCTCCCTCGCGCAGGGTATATTCCATACGGTTAGCCGTGTCATCCAGTAGTGCAACGAATTTTCCGAGGGCCGTGTAGAAGGTAGCTGGCGTTGAGATCGTGAGGGGTGCTTGGAATGGTGGCGAATAGTTGATATGCTTGATGGGTAACTCGGAAGTGGACGAGTCGTCGTGTGAGGTGCGCTCATCTAGCTCGATGGTTGGATGTTGGTAGTGCAGATGGTGTCCGTCATTTATATAGTGGAAGGGAACACGTGTCGCCGCCAAGACGTCAAAGTCTACTGGATGGGACTTTCTCAGCAACGAAGCTGCATGAAGGGCGTCTACGAAGATCGAAGTGCCACCCACGACGCGGTTGCGCAAGCAATGTAGGATCTGGTATCGTGGTGGATATTGGAAGTAACTGTTCGGGAGCTTGAGAGTGTCCTCAATTGTCAAATTGGGACATGGACATACAGTAAATCCATGTGCAAGTCGAGATTGAGATCAGTGTAAGCAATGTTATGGCTGTTGCGAACATTCTTTACGTCCCACAGTTCACCGTAGAATGTGGTACGTAGCTCGCCAAATATGTTGGCCAGCTTTCGGAGTTCGCAGGTGTCATTGGAAGTTTGTTTGTTCGGCACACCTGTGACGAAGAGCAGGCCATACTGGGTGAGTTGGTTAATGGCGTCGAGCAGGCAAGAAGGTTCAATAAGTTCTTTGTAGGAAATATAGAGATCTCGGGCTTGGGAGATCGACGATGCATTCCAAGGTATTTGTGCCGTATCCCGATGATATCCGAGTAACTCTGATGGAGAAGAGTAGCGCCCCAGGAAAGCACTTTCATAGAATGATTCATGTCCGTCGATCCACCGGATATGGACACCGCCAGCCGTGGCAGTCAAACCATCCGGAACAGGCCGGATGTCAACCGGAATATCGGAGGATCTGTGTAGTTTCTGTAACGTGGAAGGATGAACACATGAAGGGCATTGGCATGAATCTCGCAGCCACTGATGCGAAAAGCTAGCCTTGCCAGGAATAGTTAGTCGAGCGCCGTCAAACCTGAGATCAGATGAGAAATATCTAGTGTGTAGTAGTGGATAGTTCAATGTGCTCCGAATGACGGGAAGCAAGGGACTGGGGGTACGAAACATATTCGGGGTGGTGCAGCGATAGCCTAACGCCGAAATTAGATCGTCCCAAAGTTGACAGTGCGGTTGTTTGGATCTAAAGCTCTTGCCAAACAACTGCTTACCTTTTCTGGAATTTGCCAACACTAGCTACGCTAACCCAGTGCTGAAGCTCCTCACATCGATGGATACTTGTTCGGATTCGGAAACATCATTCGTTTTGCTCGACGACGCGCGGGGAGGGGACATAAGTCCTATACCGACGTCTGTCAAAGAAAAGGTAACGCCTCATCATCCGTCTCATGAAGTTCTTCGCACCGATAAAGATACAGGTTCATCCCTCGCATGCGCCAGGGTACTCACCAGGATCAAGAACGACATACGCTCATGACTGGTCACCGGCAGGTACCGGTGGGAAGATTGAGCGGCGAGGGCATCATTTTGTTGACGCGTATGGACGCGTCTGTAGCCTTCGAGGAGTTAACGTGTCTGGTTCTAGTAAAAGGTATGTGATGCACCAGTTATCATGACTTCATTTTACTGAAGGTTGCCTATTGGATAGCCCAGTTGATCACGACCATGACACGTTTCCTGCTAACCACCACTCAATCACTTTCGTCGGCCGTCCATTCCCTCTCGAGGAGGCGCCTCAGCACTTTGCCCGTTTGAGAAGATGGGGTTTATCATTCAGTAGGTCGAAAACAGCTTCATGACTCGCGAGTCTAATATCGGAGTCTCTAGTTCGTTTTCTTGTTACATGGGAAGCGGTTGAACACGCTGGCCCGTAAGTCGTTGTTGAGAAAGTGTTGATTATCCAACTGAACAATTGCAGGGGGATTTACGATATAGAATATTTGACGTATGTCAAAAAGCTACTGTCCTTACTCCCGGAATATGGTCTGTCTGCCTTCGTCGTCATTCATCAGGATGTCTGGTCAAGATACTCGGGGGGTTCTGGTGCACCTGCATGGACTCTTGAGAATATCGGATTTGATTTACATGCCCTCGAGGAGTCTGGGGCTGCATGGCTCTTGGGCGTTAAAGGGGGTGGTCATGTCGAAGCAGAGCGCGGCATTTGGCCATGTGGTTACCAAAAGCTTGCTGCTGCTACTATGGCGTAAGCCAGCACCTTTGCAAATAGTAATCCTCGTTCAGTTTTATTTCCCCAGGACATGTTTCTGGGCAGGCGATACATTTTCCCCCAAGCTCAAGGTCACAGCGCCGGATGGAGACGTTAAATCTGTTCAGCAGTACCTACAGGATGCTTTCCTTGATATGTACGCAGTGGTCGCTCAAACGCTGGGTAGCTTGGAATGCGTACTTGGATTTGAGGTAACTACACATCCCTCTCATAGAACAAGATTGGGATAATGACCACTGGCAGATAATGAATGAACCGCACAGAGGATACATAAATCTTCCTTCTCTCCACGAGTTTAATTACAACACAGACTTACACCTGTCTCATGTTCGTAAGTGGCTGTGTTCGAATCTCGCGAAGTGGATCAACATGC
The DNA here is from genome assembly GCA_038092955.1 of Boletus pseudo-olivaceus. Classification (NCBI taxonomy): domain Eukaryota; kingdom Fungi; phylum Basidiomycota; class Agaricomycetes; order Boletales; family Boletaceae; genus Boletus; species Boletus pseudo-olivaceus. The sequence goes on from JBBPRI010000019.1 coordinate 166,631, forward strand.
TTCTCCAGCTTCTGCATTCCAATCCTTTATGCTGGGTTCTGGATACCCTACCCTGGTTTCTCACTGGACTCGGTCATTTCCTATGCCCACTCGCAAAACCTCCCATAGCGTGCTGAACCATGACAAACGTTCGGCATGGAGACTCGATGGCCCTACGCAAGGTAAATGTGTCTGGGAGATCCATGGTGTCTGGGGGTGGGATAAGACTAGGTGTGAAGGTGTTGTCTTGCGTGAGAATTACTTCGCAAAACATCCTGTTAGCGGTCGCAAGGTACGGCTTAGTTTCAGTAGTTTATTTCGCGCGGAATGCATCATGATCATTCGCAGGTTGATTGGTACACGGACTTCTACTATCCGTTCTTGAAGCGCTGGGCGGAGCGCGTACACAGCGTTGTCTCAACGGAAAAAATGCTCTTTGTGGAGCCGATTCCTAACGAGGTGCTGTGGTTCTAGCTTCCTGTAAGCGCTTTGGAGATCTCTGAATTCCTTGTACAGCTCTGTCCACAGTCATGGACAAAAGAAAACCAAGTCCCCAATATGGTTTTCGCGCCGCATTGGTAAGGGAGCTGTCTAACGACTATATGGGCTCACGTGTCCTCACCTGTCTTTAGGTATGATCTAAATGCGCTCTTCTCGAAGGCGTTCGGGGACTTTACTGTCAATGTGCAGGGGTTGTCACGCGTGAGAGATTTCCATGTTGACTAATTTACGAGCACAATCCTCACTTTCCTGCAGGGAATATTTCCCTTGAAGGCATTTTATTGGGGTCAGAGGGGTGCCCGGGATAACTATGCTCTACAGATTCAGAACATAATCGACGCCGGACACAAAGCATTGGGCGAGATGCCCACTCTCATTGGCGAGTGCGGAGTACCCATGGACATGAAGTACGTGTTCTTTGGATCCCATACTCGCTGACTGAACTCATTGTTATTAGCAACAAGGAAGCACTTACGACGGAAATGTGGACATTCCAATACCGGATGATGGATGCTCTTATGACTGCGCTAGAGCGGTCCCTTGCGAGCTTTACGTATGCACCCCGACTTCTACTGACACCGTGCTGCGGCCTTACATCCCTTCAGATTGTGGCACTATAACCCAGATAACACAGACACCCATGGCGACCATTGGAACGGCGAGAACTTTTCGTGGTTTAGCCGCCGACGTGCTCTTCCTCCCTCGCTCTTAGACTTTGAGCAAACCTCTTTCACACTCGACAATGGAGGGCGTATTTTGCCATCCGTTGTGCGTCCATACCCAGCAAAGACTGCGGGGATACCCTCAAGGTTCGATTATGAGATGAATACCGGGGAGTTTACCTTTGAATGGACACTTGGTGACGAAAGTACTTCGCGCGAGACAGAGATATATATTCCTTCGCTGATTTATCACGGTCGTAAGCTCGTCGTCGAGGGCCTCGCTCCCGATGACAAGTACACCTATGATGCATCTCAACAAACTCTTTTCGTGGTTCATAGCGATTCCTCACTTAGAAAGACCCGGAAGATCCACGTTTCTGTGCGTCCACCTCTCCGTGGCTACTTCCATGTCAATACCTTTTTGGGAGACTTTGGTGAACTCATTCTTTCTGGCTTGGTCGTCTTCATTGGCATATTTTTATTTATCAAGTTTGGGTTCTATATGTGATACCAGCCAAGGTAGTGGACACAGCAATTTGGCCTACATGATTCCCAGAATACACCCTCTTCTAACCCCGGCGTTGACTGGCAGATTCGGACTTGTCTTTATTTCTTCTGAGCCTAGAGTCGATTGGTACTACTCGAAGTCAATTGTATCTCGGCACTGTCGGCACTGTGTGATTGCGGCTGGTATGCGCCATGACAGGGGCCCTGCACGGAGTATAAGCGTCAAGCGTCGGTGGAGAATCCACCTATTGCTCCCGATGTGTAAGCCTTATTAGGCATGGCGGTAATCAACCTTGTAAAGTATAGTTAGGCTCCCACCCGCCTCTTCGCCGACACCAGCGATAAATCCTACCCCAAATACCCTCTACCTTAGTAGATGCTAAAGGGGGCGGGCCCGGCAAGTCTCTC